>BSBM01000796.1:3000000-3412533 GCA_027924585.1 Larix kaempferi | reverse complement strand
CAAATATTTCTTGTGGGTCAATCGTCAATTAACAAGTCATTTTAATATTAATAATATGACTTATATACCTCGATCGACCTATATAGCCTACGCATTTAAATGTGGTTGATATACAACCTATATAAGCCATATTATTAATATTAATATGACTTGCTAATCTATAGTATAAATAAATAAAATAAATAATATGTATAAGATAAATTGGAAACCCACACATTTAATAATAATTGTAAGGGATTGAAGTGGATGTGAACGTCTCTACCTCTTAAGAACCACAAACATGTTATAGATAGTATAGTTTTTCTTAAATAAAAATAATATTTATAGATGTTAACTAATGATAATTATCCACATAAGTTATAATAGATTTTATTATATAGATATATACATTACGAAATATAAATTTAATAATTGATGATAAATATTATGTTTAGTTTTGTTTAATATTGGTTCCTTTAATTTTTAATTGTTAATCTAAGGAAGGGATTATTAATAAAAATACATATAAAAAATACAAAATTGTTCAAAGCAGGAATATGTCCCTTTTTAGTTTTCTTTCATAGCATTTGATTATTGCCAAATTTCTCAAAATAACATTAAGCATTAAAAAAATCTAACTTAATCTCTGTAGGCCTTTAAGTCGTGATGTATTCAAAGCAACCATTAATGTGATTCTAATGGTCATCAACTAAAAAACATTGCCTCGACTTTTGCATAAAAAATGAACCATGGAAACCGAAATCGAACTACACTAATCATAATTCATTAAATGAAAAAGTAGTAACGATATGGTTTCTAACTTAAGAAAGTAATATATTTGGTTTCCCATTGCTTTGGTATTATTCAATCTACCCCTAAGGTCCTCCGGAATAAAGATTATCTCGTTGAGTATTGTCGATAAAGATATACTTAAATGGATAGTCCTCTTCCAATTTGTGGTCTTTTGTTTTATAAAATGTTGTCGCGGGTGTGGACAAGGGATAAGGGATATTTAATAGAAATTTTCTTAAAAGTTAGAGTTCTATTTTATTGTTGAAATTTATTCTAAGAATTTTGATTCATTAGAATGAACGAAATATATAGAGAGAGAAAAACTTTTATACACAGAGAAACTTGTATTTAAAGTAAGTACCGTGGTTGATTTGAATGGGTTAGATATCATACCAAACATAACCTTTTAAGAAATTTTGGATTAAAAATAATAGCAAGGCCAACTTACAAATTAATAATAGTAAATAAGAAAAAATGCATGCAATAATAATAAAATTAATTATTAAAAAAGACTAGTAAGTTACAGCAACTATGAGTAACAATTTCAGAGAAAGTGTAGTCGATTAGTGTTTGAGATTTCAGGAGAGAGGGCTTAGAGTGAGAACCTACAAGTGTACGATTGTTGTTGGATCTCCCTGTCCAATCGATGGTAGGAGGGGGTGGGGATTCCTCTTTCAAATAATGTCATCACGTTCCCCGAGAAATTGAAACCAAAACAACCTAATCTAAATAAAGAAAATAAGGAAAATCATGATGGCATAGTAGGAAAGGGAGGAACATGGAACTCATCAATATTGTAGGAAACCTCAAAGACCTCAAATAGAAGCCAAGAATTCTAGCAAATGCATACCCAAAGAAGACAAAATGCCTCGGTATTAAGTTACTTCATCTAGAATAAGCCAATATATTTAGTGTATGCAAGACCATGTCGTAATAGGGAATTTTATGGGAATATGGTCAATAGAGAGAGCCCTAACATGGTGGATCAACACCATATGGGAACCCAACAGCCTTCTAGACTTAAAATTATGATCAAAATGTTTTTTCACAACCATTTTCACTAATTTGGAGGATCGATAATGTGTCTTCGAGAATGATCCCTATTTATTCAACTCAGTTGGAATCTACCTTCGATTTTGAACTTAGAAGTGAATCTCCCTTGAAAGGGAAGATTTTCGGCATACCCTACAAGGATTCGATTGTACTCCCTCCCTCAGGAATATTGGGATGAGGAGACCCTTGAAGGGAATGGTAACACTCTAGGAACATTTGTGAAAACCTCGGACGTTACCAAGATAGGTCAATAAACTTCTTACACTAGAATATGTGTTTATATGAATGTCTCAATTGCATTGCCTTAGCTATCAGGATACCAACTGGATCCAAAGACTCAACTATGAACACATATAGTTCTATTGTTAAAAATTCCATCAACATGGCCACCTATTTATGGATTCTCTACTTAAAAAACCACCAACTCCCACAAACCTATATGAGGTGGTGGACCATGAGGGTTTTTTCAAAGTTGGTCCGTGAATAAAACAAGGGAAAAGATATACTACTCTAAAGAAACCTACATGTATCAAAACTACCAAGAGTTTCCCATGGATATAACACAGTTTTGACCCAAGAAATATCTATGAACCTGAAGCAGACCAACAAATACCTCGGGACAGATACTATTGAAAGCACTACAATTCACCAAATAATGGAACCTCCCCTTCTCCATATTTGCAATGAAATTGAGATAGAGAAACCTAGTATGGAGGAAGACACAAATGAGTCTAATGATGAGAAATACAGGGATCTAGGCAAGCTATATATCCAAGGAATACAAGCACATGTGAGCATCATGACCCCCAATCTATTTTGGAGAAAAAACTACATCTTATTAAGGATTCCCTCCATCGAAGTAAGACCAAGTAGTGCCAACAATTCCCAAGGAAAAATCAATCCTTGACTTCCCTTGTAGTTAAAACGACAATAGTGAAAGATAAGATGAAAACACCTTGAGATGAGAGAAAACGATGGGTGAAAAAGCAACAAGCAATTATCAAAAGACCTAGGTGAAAGGTTCGTGATTTGGGATATTATGTTCCCATGACTGGAAAATTGATTTTACCTCCTCTACTAATTAACCATTAAGATCATTACATGGGACATATGGGGTCTCTAATGGAAAGTAAACAACAAACTCTGTGTACTAAAATATTTTCAAAAAAACCCAACATCATCATGATTAAGAAACTAAATTTTCAAGGGAAATGTTACACAAGATAGCAAACTATTATTGGAAGAACTACCAATCAATGGTAGTAGATGCATAGGGAATGTCAAGGGAAATTGTAACTATCTGGGATCTAAAGGAAATTGTAATGGAGAATTTTTTCTTCACAGCTAGAACCATCAGGGAAAATTTTCATGTAGTTAGGACAAGAACTACATAATTTATTACCAATGTATATATGGTCTGCAATTTTTTTTTTCAATTTGATTCATGGCGCTGGAGCTCGCTACGTCCATGGATATAATCCAAGGGGGGTACCCAAAGGGGGCCTCACTCTGTCAACATTACTTCAATGCCTAACCCTAAAGGTCCCAGAGAATTGAACCTCTAACCTCGACCATGTGTCATCTTGGTCCTGGAGGATCCAACCAATTTAGCTACCATTCAAGGTTATATGGACCTCAACTAATGGGAGTAAAAACTAATTTTATACAAACTCTCCAAGACATAAATAATGTCATTGGAAATCAAAATTGGATCATGATTCATTAGCATAAATTCAACATCATTGTAATGTACCCAACCCCCTATTACGCACACTAACTCAAATATACAATTTGGGCACACATAAGGTAAGATTCACACACTTAACAAGCTGCAAATAAGGTTGAATCAAGGTCAATACTTTGACATTGCACTTTCGGGAGTCTGTCATGTCAGGGAAGCACATTCCCCAAAGACTTATGTGGAAACTCCAATGCTTTTGGTGTACTATGGAGGTAATCTAACCTTATTTAATCTAAATGGACTACCTCCAACCTGATATAAACTTAATATTAATTGACAATAAGGATCTAGTAGTAAAAAACTTGACTAGGTGCAAAAGGATAAGACTTGGACTAGTGGCAGAGAAAACTTCCAGATGAATTTGAATGTCCTCTGGAGCTTCCTAATTTATGTTCTAGAGGTGTGGATGGGATGCAATACATAAGAATTGATTGATAGAACATTTAAATCATAGATTAGTAAGACATTAGATAATAAAATTCATCCAAACAGTAAACTAGGCAATTTTTGTTCACTATGGCGCAAGCAATGAAACAATGAATTACAAATAGCATCAAAGGCTCACGAATTGTTCCCAAAAACTTATATATGAGATCAAATACATGTCCATGAACAACAACAAGCTTAAATCATTTTGTTTTAGTAGCAATGATAGTATATTGGAATTAAACTTACAGAGAGTCCTTAACCCTTAAGATTTTACAATATAGTAGCAAGAATATTGAATCTGAGAAAGAAAGGAAGGAATGCCACCATTGGATCAAATCCATGGGAAGTAATTTACCATATTGAAGGTTATTGAAGGAATAGGAATAGATTCTACAACTCACACGGGTGCAATTTATCAGATTTCCCTCTTCTTTTAACCAAATCACAACACAATCACCAGCATTGATGCATCTATCTCTTCATAAACTCTTCAGTCTCGAATCCTTCAAGCTATGGGTTGGATCAGATCTGCAAGTGACACTCTAATGGATTCACTAAAACTATGAAGATAGCTGGAACAAGGTTTGTAATGGGGCACATCACCCTAATCTTTTTAGGGCTGCATCTCCCAAACCTCTGAGATGCAGAGCTCTCAAGACAATTATCAAAAGTGACAAAATATGTCCACTGGGGTGCACCTCCTTCTTTTATAAGATGATTTGGTATCAAGATAGATTGAATGTGGTCCATCTTCCTCAACTAATGCACCCTCATTGACTAATTTTGATCCTGCAGCTTTTACCTTATTTTTCCTTGCTTTGTTTCCTTTCTATTTTGGTTTGTTTTTTGCTTTTGGCAACATCTTGCTTTTTCTGGATTTTCTCTTCTTTCTTGCTTTTCCATTTCTTTTCCTACTTTTGTGATTTCTTATGCTTTTATGAACTTTCCTGCTTTTATTTTTATTTTTTATTTTCTGAGCTTTTTCTTGCTTTTATGATGCATTCCATCTTTTTATTGGATTTATGGATTTTTCTCTTCTTTCTTCTAGTTTCCATTGTGAATGGTAGCTTATAGGGTCCAAAATATCTCATATTCTCCCTGCTTTCCACCTAATCATGACCACTCATCAAAAAAATAAATTAAATTAAATATTTACATTTTTATGTATCACACTGTTCCTAAAGTTTCAAATTTAATTAAACTATACAATTAATGTTTAAAAAAATAACCGCTACAAAACCTATAGGGGTTGACAAGGTAGAAAGATGACCATGGATCTATCAGGGATGGGACATTATATTCCTTCCCACCTAAAAATTGCTTGTCCTCAAGCAATTGTATTTTTAGATGCTGCAATACTTGTGCAACTATTTTGTTTGATGGTCTACTAGGAGGAAGGTTCTCAAAAACCTTCTCATACCATCTTCTTCCACCTTGCTTATTGCCAACACAAAGAGTATTTTGAAGACTCACAAAAAAACAAGCAAAAACATAGTGTGTCCATCCATCATAAAATTTCCCACATAGGAAATCATACCATTGCTTCTCATGGATAGACTTTTGAAGTTTAAGGATGACTCACCCTCCAGGATCCCATTTATCCTATTGCATCCCTCTTAACAATTTCATACCTTGGAACGAATTTTAATGCAAAAGGATGTCAGGATCCCATAAACATATTGATATTGCATCATTACCAATGCCTCTGAGAATACTTTCCTTTTAATCCAAAAAAATGGATCTTCTCTAGTGCCTTCAAATCTCTTTCTTGCATTGATGCATCCAATATTCTATGAATATAAGTTGATCCTTTATCAAGTGGCCTGGTCTGTGGGAGGTCCCCGTGTCTCAATATTGCTCTCATACTATGTGAATACACCACTTGACTAGGATAGGTGTTGATGCCCTGAAAAATTATATGCTTCCCATCAGAATCTTTGAAACTTATTTGAGGCACCTGACAATTCATGGACTGTTCTCCAATAGAGTACAACCATTATACTCCCAGTACCAAGTTGGTGTTGGCAACATTAAAAACATAAAAATAATGTGTTAAGGTATAATGTCCTATGGTTACTTGTAGATTTGGAATCCATTTAGTACAATCCATGGATTTATTACCCGGTATGATGACCATGAAACCTTCAAAGGTTTTAGTATGCAGATTCCTTCTTTCCACTAAGGATGAGTTAATGAAATTATGAGTAGCACCTCCATCAAGAAAAATTTTAACCCTATTCCCTTGCACCACTCCCTTGAATCTGAGGGTTTGGAAGCGAAGTACTCGACTCATGACTACAATCTTGCCACTTGAAGGTGGTAGGTGGTTTTCATCTACTATCTCATAACCACCATCTTCTTCAACCAGCTCTTCCTCAAATTTGCTCTCTGAAAAGACATAAATTTAGTGTGCCTTACCCTTAGCACACTTGTGCCCTGGATCCCATTGTTCCTAGAAAGAGAAACATAGATTTATCCTTTTTAATTCATCTCGGTATTTGAAAGTGACCTCCTTGAAATTTTTTGTTGAATATTTTTGGGGAGGTTTCTTGTCCATGACCTCTAATGGAATATTGGTTCTTGGTGGAAACCTTGTTCTTGGCATAGCATCCTACAGATCTCTTGTTCTTCTCATTGCATCCTACAAGGTATATGGTTTATAGGCTTTAACTAATCCTTTCAGTGGCTCTGCTATTCTTTCTCTGAATAAAAGGATTAAGCGAGATTCAGATATATCGGTGACCATCATAGCTAGCTTCTGGAACTCAAAAATATATGTCTCAGGAGTTCTATTCTATGTCAAATGCACTAGCTCCCTGGGGGATATATCGGGATACTTCCAATCAAATCTATTATCCAATATTCTAGTGAACTCCTCATAGGTTGACACTTGGTCATCACCCAAGGTCTTCATACCATGGAACCACTCATCATTGACCTCTCCATCAAGATGTAGGGAATCTATTTTGATTGCATCCCTTTCGTCCATGGGGTTCAATTGAATATGTGTATCCAATTTTTATATCCATGCACTTGCAGTGCACTTGGACGAACGATCAAAATATGGAAGGGAGATCTTACAAATAACATTCCTCAACTCAAAATTTTGTGAATGCATCCGGTTTCCCCCTCCTGGATGGACTCTATATTGGGCTTCACATAATTCCTTGAAGGGAAATTCTCTCCTGCAATCTTCACTCAAAGTATGGTACTCTGCATAGTGATCCTCCCATGTAGCAATGGATCCATTCTACACTTCTGGTTCTTCTTTATTCTCTTCAGTAAAATTGGGCATGGTAGACCTTGGCTAACTCTTTATCTCACTCTTGAATTCATGAGGCTGATTATGAGGCCCTATTTTTGAAAACAAAGTCTCACCAAAGACCCTCTTCCCTTCATGTTGAGAGCCACTGATGCTCCCTTCTCAATATTTGTTTACCAATTGCTTGGAAAGATACTCTCAAGTCTCTTGACCCGACTTGATGATGTTCTACGATATGTATTGCATGCTCCTTAGAATGCTCTAAACAAAATATCAGAACTCTTCTCTTTCATCCATATTAGAACATGTATTTTACTCCTTGAATCTTTCCTTCAGCGGTGTCAACTTGCTCTTCAACAAAAGGTTCTTCTGGATCTTTCCCTTTAGGAGATGGTTTTCTCTTAGGACTCATCAAGGATAATCAAGATTAGGTTCAGAGGACCATGCTCTGATACCACTGTAATGTACCCAACCCTTATTAGGCACACTAACACATATCTACAGCTTGGGAACATAGAAGGTAAGCTTGACACATTTAACAGGTTGCAAATAAGGTTGATTGAAGGTCAATACTTCGATAGTGCACTTTCAAGAGTCTATCATGTGAAGGAATATTTATTTGGCAGAGCCAAAGCTATCAATGCACATTCCCCAAGGACTTATGTGGAAAATCCACTACTTCTGATTTAGTCGAAAAGTAATATAACCTTAGGTGATCTAAATGGACGCCCCCCAACCTAATATAGACTTAATATAACTTGAAATAAGGATCTAATAGTAAAAAAATTGACTAGGTGCAAAAGGAAGAGACTTGGACTAGTGATAGAGAAAACTTCCAGATGAATTCCAATGACCTATGTAGATTCCTATTTTTTTTTCTGGAGGTATGGATGGGATGTAATACATCAAACTTGACTGATAGAACCTTCATATAAAATATTAGTAAGACATTAGATAATGAAATTAATCCAAACAGTAAAGTAAGCAATTTTTGTCACTAGGGCGCAAGCAATGAAACAGTGAATTACAAACAACATCAAAGGCTCACAAATTCTTCCACATAACTAATATATGAGATCGAATACTTTTCCATGAATAGCAGCAAGCTTAAATCATATTTTTATAGAAGCAATGGTAGTATATTGGAATCAAACTTACAAGGAGTCCTTAACCCTTAATATTTTACAATATAGTAGCAAGAATATTGAATCTAAGAATGAAAGGAAGGACTGTCGCCACTATATAAGATCCATGGGACTGAAATGACCATATTGCAGCTTATTGAAGGCATAGTAATAGCTGCTACAACTCATAAGGGCGCAATTTCTCACATTTCCCTCTTCTTCTAAGCAAATCACATTAGAATCACCAACATTGATGCCTCTATCTCTTCATAATCTCTTCAAACTCGAATCCTTTAGGCTATGAGCTGGATCAGATATGAAAATGAAACTCTAATGGATTCATGATCACTATGAATATAATTGGAACAAGGTTTGCAAAGTGGCACATCACCCAAAGATTGCTAGGGGCACATCTCCCAAGCCTCTGAGATGCATAGATCTCAAGACAATTATCAAAAGTGACAAAAGATGTCCAATGGGGCACACCTCCTTCTTTTATAAGATGATTTGGTCTCAAGATACCTTTCATTTGGTCAATCCTCCTCAACCAATCTTACCTCATTGACTAATTTTGATCTTGCATTTTTTTACCTTCTTTTTCCTTGCTTTGTTTCCTTTCTGCTTTGATATGCTTTTGGAAACATCTTGCTTTTGCTAGATTTTCTCTGCTTTCTTGCTTTTCCATTTCTTTTCCTACTTTCTGGTTTCTTCTACTTTTTTTAACATTCCTTCTTTTATTATGCTTTATGTTTTTCTGAGTTTTTTCTTACTTTTATGCAGCCTTCCATCTTTTTAGTGGATTTATGGATTTTTCTCTACTTTCTTCTAGTTTCCATTTTGGATGGCAGCTTATAGGGTCCAAAATATCTCATATGCTCCCTCCTTGGAACCTAATCATCACCAATCATCAAAAAATTAAACAAAATAAAATATGTACATGTTTTTGTATCACATACTTCCTAAATTTTCAAATTTAATTAAACTATACAATTAATGTCTTCAAAAATAACCGCTACACTTTATTGAATTTTTGCCAAAACCTATAGGGGTTGACAATGTAGAAGGATGACCATGGATCCCCCAGGGTGGGGACATTACAATCATAGTAATGTTACATGATAAAAAGGGTGGCATACAAAGGCTTGGAAAAAACGGCACTAAATTAAAAGAAACCATTCATAATTTAAAATTGGTTGACATTGAGACAATGAATGGAATCCATACCTGTAATAATAGAAGTGGTGGATCTCAGTAGGAGGCCTCCTTGCTTAATAGATTCCTTCTCTCACATAACATGATGGATCATGGACTCATCATGCAAGCATATAATCTTCCCTATGTTGGATGAGACCATTGGCCAATCTAATTCAAGTTAGAATTGCACGAAGTGTCAAAGAACTGACTTTTTTGGTTCAAATGACATTCCTAAATTCAATGCCATCATAACCTCATGGTGGAAACAGATGGAGATTTAAAAAATTGAAATGTTGATGTATATATTTAGTAGAGACTGAAAAATCTTGTAAAAAAAACTTAAACAATATAATCAAGAAGTTTTTGGGAATACCTTTGCAACAAAAAAAGAATTAGAGGCAAGTATGGAGTAGTAGTAGAGGATGATTACATAATTAAGGGCTATATGCATCCCTCATTGTTGAGATTTGTTTGTCATTGATGTAAACTAATTTCAAATAGGATGTCAACTTATTTAGTTTGGGTCATTGATGTCAATTGATGTCAAAGTGGAGGCAATATTCCTACAACAGTGTGAAGAAGTATATGGAAACCATTTTGAAGAATTATCTACGCAAGATGGTGAAGGTGGCATGCCAGTGTGAAGAAGTATATCTAGAAGTTGCATCCAATCTAATGATGTGTGTCCATGGATAAATCATGCATGATGAGATTGAATAAGTACATCGAAGTATACATCATGCAAATCGAGTTTGAAGAAATTATATCAATTAATGCATCCTACTGCATGTGGTACCAGCACAGAAGTCAAGTCCACCAAGCTATACTCTCTCAAGGTAGCAGTCAAAGGACTGGCTGGAAAATGGAACATCTGCACAAGCAATCCAAGGATTTGGTTGAGAAAATGATACAAGTGTTCAAGCATGTTGAATGCGCAACCATTGATTGGTCAAGGATCAGGAGAGTGCTAACAACTTATGGTTAGATAGTCTTGGAAGCACGTAAGTCTAGCCAATCAGAAGATGCTTTTAGTTACTAGAAGGGGCATAATTTCCCAGAAGAATACAGCAGTTTATGTAAATCTATGAGAAATTTCCACGGCCAATGGTACAATAGGTTTTCAAGTCCCACAAGTAATGACACAGCAAACGTCAAAGTCTAACCAAGTAGAAGTTCGTAAACACGCAGAATCTGCAAAGTGTCAATACATCAAGTGCACATTACCCACAAGTGAGGCAAGGGTTAAACTAAGTTGTGGACAATGAAGGTGAAAGACACACAAAGGGTGACACATAAATATTGCAGAAGATGACGTGTGGCATATGCACAATCCGTGAAGTATGGAAGAAGAGATTCCACAACCAAGTTGTGGACATACAATCCGTGCAGGACATGTATAAATTAAGACGTAATATTGGAGAGTTGAAGTAAGATTGATGGCGAGAGCATCAGAGATTCAAGTAGAAGTTTCAGTTTGATATTTGTGGCATCAAAGGGCTCGATGACAGAACAAAATGATCTAGCGAGGAGACAAGTGCACACATGCAGCATAATGCAGAACTAATGGTGCACATAATGATGTTGTAGATCTATGATGGATGTGCAAGTACTGAAAGGAAGAAACACTCAAGTATGCATAAGTGCACTGTCAGTACACCGATATTCATAGACGTTGTAAAGATAGAAGCACAGAGATAGAACCAAAGTATATCAGATGATGTGCAGATTTCTAGCTAATGCATATAAGCAGAAGTGAAAGTTTGAGAAGTTGAGAAGTCCATCTGATACCTGACGACGAAACAAAGGCAGGATCTAGTGAGTGCGTCATGATGCATATGATCTGAGACAAGTGTGTTAAACTGAACGGACGAATTATTTGATGCACAGGACGTTGCGGATTGTCTAAAATACTATGGCACTTAAGTAGAACAGACACATCAATAAGTGCACAGTTCCATATGTTACTGGTGCAATATCTTAGAGAAACAAACTATCAATTGAAGGAACAATATCAGTTGGTGAGTGCAGTTGTGCAGTAGCATATTGAGAGAGCATATCCTGGAACAAACTGCAGTTTTAGCGAACACAAAGTACATGAAGTAAGGCATTCGCAGAAGTGTGAATTGAGAGGAATGAGAAATCAAGTGATGTATGTAGCTCAGTGACATAGAATCGAATGCAATATACCAAGGTAGTGCACAATAGAACTATCTTCAGAAGATTAGAAGAGTGCGTGAATTTGAATTTCAGAAAGATAGAATCATACATTGGACATTTGGGTGGTGGGACGAGGAAAGGAGAAAGGGGGTTGTAGCCTCCTTCCAATTGGTGTTGAAGAAACACAGCGAGTCAGTGATTCCTTCATGTTGGAGCCTGTAAAACCAGGGGTTTGGTGCCTCCTTATAGTTGGTTCTAGAAAATACATGAAGTTGGTGCTTCCTTTAATGTATTCTTTCTCATTATAAAGAAGCATTCTGTGGTTTTCTCCAGATTGGGTTTCCACGCAAAATTCCTATGTTTTGTGTTCTTTGTCTTGGTGCATATATGGATGAATGATTTGGTTTTTATTGGATGCATAATTAATCATCAAGGATAATTTAAGACTAATCTGTTAAAGAAGGTAAAAACTGTTGATAACTACGCTAATACTAATTCATCGCCCTCTCAACATTAAATCAATTCCAACAATTGGTATCAGAGTGGGTGTCTTCAGTAACAAATTAACATATGGAAGATAGATCAACATGTAGTTCTGGGAAAGGAATATTCTCTAAGCGAAGCACCATGGTTATAGGAATATGTTTTTTTAGATAATCTCTATGTCGTAGAAGCATGGAACATCATTTGAACGCAAAGGAAGATCATAGAAGAAGTTAAAAAGATAACAACCAAAACTGCAGATATCCTGAAAAACAAAGAAGTTGAATCCAAGGAATTGGAAGTGGCTCTGACAAGCCAGTTACATGAGGTAAATGAGATATATTGGGATGAAATATTGAATAATAATACCTTGGAAAGTAAATATAATAATTCCCAGCAAGGAAATATCTCCTCATGGTAAAACTAGTATAGGTTTTAAAGATGACTACAAAAAGGTTGTACAGGAAGTTGCACAAACAAAGAAGATGAACTTGCACAAATCAGTTCAATGTTGTAAATGCACAATGACTGGACAAATTGGGAAATATTGCAAAATGTTATCTGTTACAAATGCAACAAAGTTGGTCACAAGGCTAAAGACTACGAAAAAGAAGGAAATATTGTAAAACGTTGATAAGGTTTCTAATCAGATGACAGATGCAGTTTCTTTGAAGATCAAAGAAAGGATCATTTCACAAAATGGTCTACAGAAAGAAAAATGAAACAAGTAATACTGAACCTAATAGATATCTGAATAAAAGAACAATGGACTCAGGAGACGCATCCATATCCACTCCAATACGAAACTGATTGATTGTTAGTCGGACTCATTTTAGTAAATTAACATGTGCGACATCATAAACTATGACAATAGGTAAAGCATTAATGAGTTAGTGGAGCAGTGGCATGAACGACAATAAATGATCAAGCTACAATAACATTAATGGCGGAAGTTGGTTAAGTGAATTCATACCAATCAACTAGAATTTTGAGAAACTTTCTAATATCCCTAGGACATACCAAATCAAGGGAAATTTGCAGACGAAATTGATAGTCATTTAAAAACCTTAGATATCTCTAGTAAGAATCCTAGTGCCTATTGAGAACAGTTGTTGAAAGAAGATCAGTGAGTTTGTGAAAAAGTGAGACTTGGGAACCATGGCACCCAAAAGACAGCATAAGATTAAAGTCATAGATGCATCTACATCTGTGCAAGAAAATCATGAGTATATTCCCTCACAAAAAATGGATGCCCCAATGTTTATCCTGTCTGAGCTAGAAAATACGAAGTTGTGAGATTGAAAGGAATCTCAAGGTGTGGTTGTTGAAGAAAATATGTATGGGAAAAAGGTTGTGTTTTCATAATACGATTTTGGTGATTCTAATATATTTCCAGAGCTCACCAAGACAATGTATATGGAAAGGAGTGAGTCAAGTGAAATGGTGCTCAAGGAATGGGCCATTGGATTATATAAGTCTAGAATACTCAATCTACTAGAGATTCCCTTCTTTAGAAAATATTCATATATAAAAATGTGTGCAAAATTATTGTTATCGCAAGTGCATGGCGGATACCTGTGGCTCAATAGAGAAATATCCATTGATGTCGCATTGATTGAATCAATAATTGGTCTACCCACCATAGGAGAAGATGTAAGTCATACATTTGATAAAAGGCATGAGAAAGCACTTGGAAAGAGGATTGTTGATAACTATGAAACACAGTAGGATGGTAGAGGTTTCTCCAATGAGCAAATCAAGGATTTATCTGTGAGATTTGACGTTAAACTACTTACTTGCAAATTATTTTGAAAAGGGATTTACGATTAGCTCTCAGCAACAATCATCGCAGCTGTAGAAATATTTGTAGAAGGTGTTTAGATGAATTGGTTGAATTTCTTGCTAAATGATTTCCTTGAAGACTACGTGGAAACTCAAGAAAAAGGTAACCCTTTTCGTTACACCAAGATATCGATTTGCATTGTGTTTGTTGGTTGGAAGGAAATGGAAGGAAGCCAATTCTTTGACAAAAATAGAAGACCATTTTTGGGAGCCAGGTTCTCAAATATGTGGCACTTTGTAAATGGACAAAGATAGGAGTAGAATGATATCAGTTTATGTGTCTACTGTGAAGAAATCAGACATGTTCTGCAAGAAACCCCTCGGATATTGCCTCAAATAATTGAGTCATACAAAGGAATAATGTGTTTTAAGATTGGGATGCATTTTACCTATGTCCAGGCCAAGAGAGAACCTAGCAAGCAGTGGCTTCCCACAAATTTCATGTGTGTTGAAAATGATATTACACATATAGTGAAGGAATGGGATGAATAATGGAGAAGACCTTTGATGAAAGAAGAAGATGTTGCGTAATGCAGTCCCCATAGTGGAAGAAAAGTTCACTGAGACTCATCCAAATTCCACTAAGCATACTGTGCCCACTGAAAAGCAAAAATAAACTGAGCATCCAGAAGGGTCAGCAAGAAAGAAAAGATAAGCTTCTAATCCTAATCCAGCTTGTACCCTTACCATAGATTACTTTGATAGAATATGCATAGAAATTAGAAATGCCACAGAAGAATCCATAGAGCATGTAGCCACAAAAGGGGAAGTTGAGGAGCTTGCATATCAATAGGTAGAAATCATGTTGAGGATGGATGAAAAATTTGTAGATCTACAATAGAAAATACAAACTTCCATAGAAAACAAGAATATTGAACCTCATCCAAGTAGCTCGCAATCACACTCAAGTGCACAGGTAACATTGCCACGTCAAATCTTGAAGATTCCATCTGAAACGTTGGGACTCTCCACCCAGGAGGCACAAAACTTGGTAAGATATGTAGACTTGTCTTTATCACTTATATATGTGAATGAATTGCATGAGCTTCACACATATGTTTCACAAGAAATCAGAAGGAGATATGAATCCACTACATCAGATTGGCACAAAAGTCAAAATCAAAAGGAATTCTTGCAGGTCAAATTATGGAGATTGAAGGTAGAACAAGAAAATATTGTGCAGAAGGAAACAGATCTGGAAAGAAAAGCAAAAGAAGGTGTCACAAGAAGTAACAATCTGAGACAGGAAGTAGAATACGTAAAACAAGGTGACTCAAAATTACAGAAATCAGTATAGGAACAAGTCACTTCCATAGATTCAAGAAATCGAGGACACTTCTCCAGAAGGGAAATTGTAAGTGAAGTCATTCAAGGGCTACAAGCAAGAGTCAAAGAACTATCGCAAGCACTTGCAACACCTCCATACATCAAAGCAGAACGCAAGAAAATGCTTGAAAGAGCCAACATTACATTTGAGAACATCAAAGTTCTAAATTTAAAATGCGCAAAGTTGCATGAATAAATTTCTCAGATATGGACAAATCTAATTGAAGATGATCATCTGAAGGAGGTAGAGAAGAAGTTATGCAATGAACAATAAAATGAAAAAAATATTCATGAAATCTTGGTTGATCTACCAGCTAATGAAGAAAATGATAAAATGAAAAAGTTTAAAGACATGCAGCTGGAAATAAACATGCTTAGAGATGAACATAGAAGTGTGATGGAAAGGATCATACCTTTTTAGGAAGAAGCATTCAGTCTAATAGAGTCCTTTCCAAAACTACGAGATGAAATAAAAGGGGCAATTGGTGATGGCATTGACTCCCTTGAGTCAGTTTCTGAACAAGTAGAATCAACTTTAGTGGCTAAGGAGAAAGAGCTAAAAGAAAAGGTTTTTTTCACAAAGACAAGTCTACAAAAAGTCAGATATTTAGTTCAATCAGAATTACAACAAAGAAATGAAGCATGAAGTCAAGGGGAGTCATCCCTAAGAAACAATAGAGTTTGAGGCCAGTGCAAAATAAACAAGTGCACATACATTTCACTAGTATCGGCTCCTCTTTTCCATTGATGTCAAAGGATGAGAGATTCATGAAGTTTTCATGCATGAAGCTAAAGCAAGAAGAAATACATGAAGATGGTTGTACAAGTAATGAATGAAACAGAAGAACCAAAATGATGATCATTGACAGAACAACAAGATGACAGTAGATGTGAAAGAGCATGAAGTATACAACATACGTGAAAGAGTGCGAATTAGATCATCTATGTGGTATGCATTGAAGTAACAGAAAGAAACATGGTCCACGTAGACGTAACAAAAGGACTAACAACAGAAAATGTAGTAGCCAGAAGCCCAAATAAATCAGGGGGATCATATACACAGGGGAGCACTGCGACAAGGTACAGATGAAGCTTATAGTTCAAATAAAATCATACACAACTTCATAAAGTGTTGACATCAATGCCAAAGGGGGAGATATTTTAGCTTTGGTTGTCATTGATGTCAACTAATGTCAAAGAGGATGTCAACTAATTCAGTTTGACTCATTGATGTCAAATGATGTCAAAGTGGAGGCAACTTTCCTATAGCAGTGTGAATAAGTATATGGAAACAAATTTGAAGAAGTATCTGTGCAAGATGGTGAAGGTGAAAAATATGGATTCTAGTGTGAAGAAGTATATCTAGAAGTTACATCTAGTTAGATGATGTGTGTCCAAGGATACATCATGCATGATGAGCTTGAAGAAGTACATAAAAGGATACATAATGTATATTGACTTGGAATAAATTATATCAAGTAATGTATCCTACTACTTGTTGTACTAGCGCAGAAGTCAAGTCCACAAAGTCATACTCTCTCAAGGTAGAAGTCAAAGGACTGGTTGGATAATGGCACATGTGCACAACCAATCCAAGGAGTTGGTTGAGAAAATGGTACAAGAGTGCAATCATGTTGAATGCACAAGAATTTCTTGGTCAAGGATCGAGGGTGTGCTAACAACTTATGGTTGGACAGTCCTAGAAGAACGCAATTCTATCCAATCAGAAGATGCTTTCAGTTAGTAGAACATGCACAAGTTACTCGAAGAATATAGCGGTTGAAGTAAGTCTATGAGAAAATTCCATAGCTGATGGTACAGCAGGTGTGCAAGTCCCACAAGTAATGATGCAGCAACGGTCAAAGTCCCACCAAGATGAAGTTGGTAAACACACAGAATCTACAAAGTGTCGATACATCAAGTGTGCATTACCCACAAGTGATGAAGTGAAAAGGGTTAAAGTACCACTAAGTTGTGGACCATGAAGGCACAACACACACAAAGGATGACACATCAATAGCGTAGAAGATGACATGTGGCATATGCACAATCCGTGTAGTATGGAAGAAGAGATGCCACAACCAACTTGTAGACATACATTCCGTGTAGGACATGTATAAATAGAGACGCAATATTGGAGAGTTGAAGTAAGCTTGATGGAAAGAGCATAAGATCTTCAAGTAGAAGTTTCAAATTTATATTCAGGGCATCAAACGGCTTGAGGACATAAGAGAATTATCTAGCGAGGAGCCGAGTACACACATGCAGCAGAATGCATAACTAATGGTGCGCAAAAGGATGCTGTAGATATGTGATGGATGCAAAAGTACTGAAAGGAAGAAACACTGAAGTATGCGCAAGTCTTGATGTTTTGAATGAAAATATTACTATTAGCACATCGATAGTCACAAACATTGTAAAGATAGAAGCACGGAGACAGAACTGAAGTATATCAGATGATGCGCATATGTCTAGTTGATGCATATAAGAAAAAGTGAAAGTGTCCGAAGTTTAGAAGTCCATATGATGCGCGATGATAGAAAAACAACAGGATCCAATGAGCGCGTCATGATGCAAATGATCTGATACAAGTGCGTTAAACCGAACAGTCAAATTATTTGATGCACAGGATGTCACATATTTTCTAAAATACTGTGCCCCTTAAACATAATGGACACATTAGTAAGTGCACAATTCCATATGTTACTGGTGAAGTATCTCATAGAAACAAACTATCAATTGAAGGCACAGTATCAGTTGGTGAGTTCAGTTGCACAGTAGTAGATCGACAAAGCATATTTCGAAGCAAGATGCAGTATCAGCGAGCACACAATACTTGAAGTAAGACATCAGTAGAAGTGTGAATTGAGAGGAATGAGAAGTCAAGTGATGTATGAAGCTCAGTGATAGAAAATCGACTGCATGCGAAGGTATCGCACAACAGAAATATATTTAGATGATTAGAAGAGTGCACGAAGTTGAACTTTAGAAAGAAAAAATCATACATTGGACATCCAGGCGGTAGGATGAGGCAAGGAGAAAGGGGGTTGTAGCCTCCTTCCAGTAGGTTCTAGAGAAACATGGGGAGTCGATGCTTCCTTAAGGTCGGAGCCTATAAAACCAAGGGGTCAATGCCTCCTTCTAGTTGGTGCTAGTAAATACAGGAAGCTGGTGCTTCCTTGAATGTATTCTTTCTGATTATAAAGAAGCATTCTTTAGTTTTCTCCCGATTGGATTTCCATGTAAAAATTCTTATGTTCTGTGTTCTTTGTCTTGGTGCATATATGGATGAATGATTTGGTTTATATTGGATGAATAATTAATCATCAAGAATAAGTTAAGACTAATCGATTAAAGAAGGTAAAAATTGTTGATAACTGCGCTAATACTAATTCACCCGCCTCTCAGTATTAAATCAATTCCAACACTCAGAAAAGAGGAAACTAACCTTCAAATTTAGTTGGATATCAAAGGAATATAGGAAGAGAGAATATAAAAGAAAAAAAATATAGAATTTGATGGTTGATGGAGGGTGAAATAAATTCAAAAATTTTCCATAAATCCATGATCTAGCATCACCAACACAATAGTATTGCAGCCATCCAAAATAATCAAGGAAATACTCTCACCAAACATGAGGATATTGAAGCAAAACATATAACCTTCTACTCAACCTTACTTAAAGAACCACAAGGGAACTTTATGGATGGCATGTGACAAATAACTCAATATATCCCTAAACTAGTCAAATATTATCAAAACAATCAACTTTTAAGGAAAATTACAATAAAAGAGGTTAAGCAGGGAACCTAGAAATTCCAAAAGGTAAATCTATAGTGCTTGATGGGTTCATTGTAGAATTTTTTCACCATTATTGGAAAACAATAAAAAATGAGGTTTGGGAGGTGGTTGAGGACTCTAGAAAATATTTGGATGTCCTTCCAATGCTCAACTCAATATTCATCACATTAACCCCTAAGGAGGAATGATCTAATACTCAAGGAAATTTAGACTGGTCTCCCTCTTTAACGTCATCTACAAGATTATCACCAATGTCATTATGAGCAAACTCAAGTCTCTCATGCCTTAATTAAACTTAACGGAGAAGACAATTTTGTTGAGGGAAGGAAAATCCTAGACGAATCGTCATGACTCGTGAAGTCATCCAATTGCTCAAGACCACTAAAAATATAGGTATTATTTTAAAATTATATATGACAAAATCCTTTGACAAATTGAGCTGGAATTATATATGACAAATTCTTCTTTCCTGTAGTTTCATTGTTGATTGGACTAACTATATTGTACCTTAAACTCTCATACATTTTTCTCTATAATGGTTAATGCATCTCCCTCCTCTAACTGCTCTTGTTTGAGAGGCATCTGACAAGGTGTTCCCCTCTCTCCTTTACTCTTTATACTAATTAATGAGGGGCTAGGATGAAGCATCAAAGTTGTTGTTTATGCTGGCATAATCAAAGGCCTCAGGAACCATGGATAAGAACACTCTTCCTCCCACTTTCAATTTGTTGATGACACCATGCTCATGGGAGCTCCTTCGTAGTCAGAGAAACTCAAGCCATCAAGAAATTCCTCAATCAATTATGGAGGATTTAGGTACCTCTCTCAACCCTGGTAAATCCCATTTTTTTCGTTAATAACCCTCTTGTGGTATAGGTTAATTTAGATTGGATTTTAGGCTCCAAGAGAATCTCCCTTTCGTCTAAATACCTTGGTTCCCCCCTACTAGATAATGGCCTTAAAAATATCTCTTGGAAATACCTTTTGTCCAAAATGGCTAACTAACCATTGTCAAATATGTTCTTCAATCCATGGCCCTTTATCTTTTCTCTACCTTAGATACTCCCAAGTCCATTCTTAAATCTATATGAAACTTGCATCAAACCTTTATGTGGAGTGGCTCCAAAACTCAACCAAAATGTGCAAGCTGTCTTTAGAAAAGGTGTGCCTACCAAAGTCAGTAGATTGGTTAGGATTCCGTGATCCAATAATTCAAAGCTATTTCCTCGGGGATAAAATATGGTGGTGGTGGCGCAATAGCTATAATGAACCATGGAATTATCTCTTGAAGATCAAGTATGCCCCTAGAATAGAAGACTCACAACTCATCAAAATGGAGGGTTAAAGGAAAGGCTCCCTATATTGGAACAATGCCTGACAAAATAGGATTATAATCCAAAAGCATAGCTTCTGGGAAATAACATATGGGCAGACTGTTCGGGTACACAAGGTACTAACAAAGGATCGAACACCAAGAGCAACCACTTCACACAAACAGATCACAGATCAACACACCGATGTTTTGACGTGGTTTAAACCCTCTTCAGGGAAACACTCCACGGCCCTGGCCAAATAGATTCTACGGAACAATTTATTATGCAAAGAAAGAAAGTTACAAATGAACTTCTCATAATCGATCAACTAAACAATGACCCTCCATGCTCTTTAAATAGAGATCATGGACCAATCGGGTGTTAAGCCACAGATCAAGGTTAGGTATGATCTAAGAGAAGTTGAGCCGTCGGATCACTCTATGTCGGGAACATATCGTGATCGTCGGATTAAGTATTTACAAATGCATACTAATGCATACTAAAGAAACACACTATCCCTAACGGATATATTACACAAGTTGATCGTAACTAACTCCTAAGTGTCTAAATATACTAACATCCCCCCTTAAGAACAACTTGGGATAGGATTGAAGGATTTACAAAAGTGACACTATTAGAAGAAGGAAGGAGGCATTAGAGCCTATCCCCCCTTAATGACAAGTTCCTGAACTCCTAACATAGATCGAAGTTTAGAAAACTTTGCTTCTGTAAGAGACTTGGTGAAGATATCTACAACTTGATCATCTGTAGGGCAAAAGAGCACTTCAAGAACACGATCATGAACAAGATTTATGATGAAGTGCATATGTAGCTCAATGTGTTTGCTGCGTTGATGTAGAACCGGATCTTTGGCAAGCTTGATGTCACTTTGATTGTCGCACCAAAGTGGAGCAGGCTGCTGCTGCTCGAATCCAAACTCTGAAAGGATCTGTCGAAGCCATAAAGCTTCTTGACTGGCATTAACTGCGGCTCGATATTCTGCTTCTGCTGAAGAAAGAGAAAGAGCTTGTTGTTTCTTACAAGCCCAAGTAATAGGTCCAGATCCCAGACTGAAAACATAACCTGCAGTTGACTTTCGATCATCAGGATCGCTAGCCCAATCTGAATCAGTGAAACCAACCAACAAAGGTTTCCCCCCTGTACTGTAATGAATCCCAAACTGAACTGTACCTCGAATATATCAAAGTATTCTTTTAGCTGCTTTCCAGTGACTTTCATGAGGTGTCTGCATATAATGGGCAACACGACCAACAGGAAAGGAAAGGTCAGGACAAGAATGAGTCAAGTATAATAGACTACCAACAAGCTAACGATACAAGGTGGCATCGACTTTAGGTGAAGTGCAACTGGCAGAAAGTTTGACTCGATACTGGAAGGGAGAAGGGGCTGGTGTACAATCTTCCATGTGAAAGCGACGAAGAAGGTCACAAGCGTACTTAGACTGAGAAAGAAAGATTCCTTCTTTGGTTTGCAGGACTTGGAGACCAAGAAAATAATGCAAATGTCCTAAGTCTAACATTTCAAAATTTTGTTTAAGACTGTATTTCACATGGGTTATAAGCTTAGGGTCACTACTAGTAAGAATAAGGTCATCAACATATAGAACAAGTATGATGAGATGGTTTCCTACTTTCTTGGTATAGACATTGGGGTCAGAATGGCATCTAGAAAAACCAATGTCAAGGAAAAAGTTATCCATTTTGGCATACCAAGCTCTAGGACCTTGCTTAAGGCCATATAAGGATTTCTTAAGGTAGCAGACAAGGCTAGAGTTATTCTAAACATATCCAGGAGGTTGTTCCATGTAAATTTCCTCCTGTAAATCACCATGTAAGTGTAAAGTTAGTCACAGCAGATCTAATGAACAAAATAACTCAGTCACAACAGATGAATAAGAAGATATGGTGCAAAACTGTGCAAAACATGCAGCAGTGCTCTCTATCCCAGAAAGGGTGAATGAATTACAATAGATTACAATACAATCCAAATCACTGTCAATGGCAATTCGAATTGACTAAGTAGACATTCGAATCACTGAAATGGAGTAGCTTGACTCAATCTAGGAGTCCTCATCAATCATCGGTGTTGCTCATCAATCACAACAAACAGTCATCCAGGTGTCAAGCTGAGTCTAACTGATTATAATAAATGTAACTGAAGTGTGTAGCACTGATATAGGATCTGGAGGCTCAGTGGGGGCGCATGGGAGGCTAACTGGAGTCAGAGCAAGTCACCTAATCGAACTGGAGGTCAATCGGAGGTGAAACAGTCAGTCAGGAGTGAAATCGGAGTGAAATCAATCAGAATCGGAGCTAACTGAATGTAACTGGAGTGAATCTGCAGTGGTAGGTGAACAAGTGCGCCCTTCTCAGTCAGTAGGTGAGAAGAGGGCGCCTTTCAGCTTAGGAGGGCTAAAACTCTGTGGAAAGTGGCTCCCGGGTGCTAGAAGAAGGTGGATAAGGTGCTGGAGGCATCAAACTGGTGACTGGACTACATATCCTGAAATAGATCATGCAAGATCCTGAAGTAGATATGTATCCCGAAATAGATGATCCTGAAATAGATATGTATCCCGAAATAGATGATGGATATCCGAACACCCCCCCTCAAGCTAGACTATGATGTGCCAACTAAAATAATGTGGGGCCCTGGTAACTAAGACCAAAGGTCACCCCAATACAATAATCCAAAAAATGCTGAAAAATAAACTAAGTGAGGAAAGAGGGAAAACCCAGTGGGAAGAAAGCCCCCCCTCAAGTCTAAAGCATAATAATGAATCAATCTGTCTCCACCATGATGGAACTCACCCCCAACAGTGAACGGAGGTAAGAGAACTTCTTCTCAGTGAAGCTCTTGGTGAAGATGTCTGCAATTTGCTCATCGGTAGGGCAATATTGCAGAATGATGGTGCGGTCATGCACCAACTGTCGAATGTAATGCATATGAATCTCAATGTGCTTGGTCCTCTGCCGCTGAACTGGATCTGTGGAGATCTTGATAGCACTTTGATTGTCACAAAATAGGACAGTCGAAGTAGTGCCACCAAAACCAAACTCGGAAAGAATACCCTGCAACCAAACTGCCTGAATGCAGGCATTGACTGCCCCTCGATACTCTGCCTCTGCTGAAGAAAGTGCAATGGCTGCTTGCTTTTTGCTGGACCAGCAAATAGCACCATGACCAATCATGAAAACATAACCGGAAGTGGACTTCCGATCAATGCTATCACCTGCCCAATCTGAATCAGTAAAACCAATGAAATCTAGCTCAGAATCTGCAGCATAATGTATGCCAAACTGTCTCGTACCTTGCACATACTGCAAGATCCGCTTGGCTGCTCGCCAATGAAGCTCATGTGGCTGCTGCATATATCTTGACACGGCACTCACGGCATATGAGATGTCAGGCCTAGAGTGTGTCAAATAAAGTAGTGAACCAATCAACTGTCGATACATACTGCAATCTGCAAGCGGTGTGGAATCTCCCTCCTCAAGACTGATTCCTGAGAGGAATGGGAACGGGGCTGCCTTACATTCAGCCATATTAAACTTCAATAACAGGTCGGAAGCATATTTTTGCTGAGATATAGTGATCCCATCGAAATTTTGAGCTATCTCCAAGCCCAAAAAGTGACTCAGCAAGCCCAAATCGCTCATGTCAAAAGCTAGATTTAAGGCAGTTTTTAGCTTGTTTATTGAAGTAAGTGTGCTACCAGTAATAAGCAGATCATCAACATAAAGTACAATAACCAACAAATTACCTTTAACTCGCTGAAGATAGACATTCGGATCAGATTTGCATCTTTGGAAATTCTGAGAAAGAAGGAAGGAGTCCATCTTTGCGTACCAAGCTCTTGGGGCCTGTTTTAACCCGTACAAAGACTTCTTCAATCTGCAAACCAATGATGGATCTGATGTATAACCCTCTGGCTGCTGCATATAGACCTCTTCAGCAAGGTCTCCATGTAAAAATGCACTCTTCACATCCATGTGATGCACCTCCCAGTGCTTGGATGCGGCAATAGCTAAAACAAGGCGGATGGAATCCATCTTTGCAACCGGTGCAAAGGTCTCTGTGTAGTCCACTCCTTGGACTTGGGAAAAACCTTTTGCCACCAACCTTGCTTTATATTTGCTGATAGTGCCATCAGCAGCAACTTTAGTACGGTAGACCCATTTACACTTCACTAATTTTCTTCCAGGTGGAAGAGAAACTAGCTCCCATGTATTGTTCTTTTGAAGAGAACTGTACTCTTCATCCATGGCATCTTTCCATCTCGGATCTCGATGGGCTGAATAATATGATTGGGGATCTGAACCAGCCATCAAATAACAAATCTCAGGAAGAAATGGATCAGCAATAGAAAGAGCCATACCTGCCCTTTGAAAGTCTCCTCTTGTTCGTCTCGGATCAGCAGGATTTCCAAGACTAGAACCAGCAGATTGTAGAGTATTTTGGGCCCACTTTGGTAACTGAGGGAGATCTGAATGGTCGGATTCCGAACCTGATATGTCATTATCATCATATGCTGCTACAATATCAGAAATATCAGAACTCATACCTTCATTATCGCTGCTCGAATCTTCTTCTGGTGAAGGCGGTGAATCGGCAGTTTTCTCCTCAACTAGTTGCAATTCTTGAAGCGGTTCTTCAAACTGCACACTGCGCTCTATGAATATCTTTTTAGATCTGATATCCATGAGTTTATATGCTTTTGATTCTTCCCCATATCCTATCAATATGCACTCGATACTTTGTGGATCCAAAGCTCGTCTCTTCTCAGAAGGAATTCTAGCCCATGCAGTAGAGCCAAAAACTCTCAAATTTGACACATCCGGTTTGTGACCAAAGAATGCTTCGAAAGGAGTCATACCTTTCACGGATGAATGTGGAACTCGGTTCTGTATATATGCAGCAACATTGATTGCTTCAGCCCAAAGATTTGCAGCCAAACCTTTTGATTCAATCATGCATGTAGCCATCTCTTTCAGTGACCGGTTTTTCCTTTCCGCTACACCGTTCTGCTGGGGTGTGTAGGGAACTGTATGTTGGATCTTGATTCCGCTTTGGGCACAAAGTTGCAGCAACTCGGACTTGATATATTCCCCACCATTATCAGATCTAAGAGCTTTGATCTTGCTCTCAGTGGTGGTCTCAACAGAAGCCTTAAAATCCTTGAACTTTCCAAGCACTTCTGACTTGTTTTTGAGAAAGAATACCCATGTAAAGCGAGAATAATCATCAATAAATGTCAAAACATACCTTGAACCATTTAATGACATATGGGGCAGCGGACCGCTGATATCAGAATGGATCAATCCCAAAATAGTAGAGGCTCTGCTAGCCTTGCCGCGGTCGAATCTGTGCTCGGGGTGCTTCCCAATAATGCAACCGGAGCATATTCCCTTCGAGGAACGGAGTTGTGGAAGCCCATCAACCATGGATTTATTTGATAGCAGCAGCAAATACTTATAATTTAGATGTCCAAATCTTTCATGCCAAAGCCTACTAACCTCATTACCATGTGTGCGAAGAGCAGTGGGCTTTGCAAGCGGAATAAAGTGCGAAAACTTATAACATTTTGCAGTGTGGTTTGCCTTTCCAACCGCAACTAGTCTTCCACTTTTGATATCAGAAATTTCAACTGTATTAGGGCTGAATGTGACTTTCTTTGGATCACCAGTATGTGTCATTTGATAAACAGAAAGGAGATTCGAAGCTAAGGAAGGCACATAGAGAACATTCTGAAAGCATCCATGATCTACATGAATCGTACCTTTGCCCTTTGAAGAAATTTTTGAGTCATCTCCCAAATGGATGGGGATGGAGCTGTTTGGATCGAATGAGGAAAAAGAATCAATATTTGCAGCCATATGATTTGATGCACCCGAATCTATCAAGAGAGTGGGCTTCGAAACCGTTGCCATGAGTGCTTGTCCTCTTTCATGATCGTCATTTCGATCCTTCTTCCTTGCACCGTCAGGAAGGGTTATGTTGTTCTTTTCCAAAAGGAGGGCCATTTGATCTATAGTCTTCTTCATACATGAACTTTCGGGATGAAAGCCACGGTTACAATAAGTACATTTAGATTTTTGGTTACCTTCTTTGCCCTTTTGCTTGGATTTCGAACTGGATGGTGCATCCATTTGCTTGCCTTTGTCTTTTTGCTTGTGAGGCTCGAATTTGGGCTTCTCCTTCTTTAGCTTTCCTTTACCATTCGAAATCTTGGGTCCTTGAACAAATAGGGCTGAATCTTTGGAGCTTATGGACCCCATTTGAATCAACTTGTCATGCTCTTTCGTAACGGACTCAATGAAGGCATTCAAGGTAGGCATCTTCCAATTCGGGGTAGTTAGCCGACCGGAATTGAAAGTGGAGACAAATACCGAATAATCTTTCCCAAGCTTGCTTAGAATGGAGAGGATCAACTGCTTATCCTCTTTGATAACACCACTGTTCTTCAATTGCAAGTTCAAGTTCTTGAATTTTGTGAAGAATTCATTGATGGTCTCGAAATTTTCAGGATTAAGGCCAATCAATTCATTCTCTAATTGAAAAGCCCTAAGCTCATCCTGCTTGCCGAATAGTGTCTCAAGTTGCTCCCATATGGCTTTTGGAGTCTTCAATCCGCTGAGATGGAAGTGAAGATCTTTGGAGATGGAGAGACAAAGAAGACCGTAAGCTTCATCAAGCTTATTGTAGTGTTTGGTTCTTTCTGCCACATTGTTTGGCTCCAATTCAAGACCAAGAGTGACTCGGTAGTATCCTTTTGAACGTAATATGATCTCCATATCATCTTTCCAATCAAAATAATTGAATGGGGTGAGGATAGGCTTTGAAGAAGAGTATTCCATTGCTAGGAGCGAGTCAAATGATGAAGAAGAAGCTTGCTTGCAAACTATAGCGAATGGAAATGCTGTAGGGAAGCTTGCATGCAGAATGTAGCGAGTGCACTTGGAGGAGATAATTAACCTGCAAATCACATAAGAACAATCACAATAAGGTCGAACAATCCACCCTTTGAGAGTTGCATCACACCTGGGATTGGATTTCAAGCAATGTTGAATGGGTCCAATGTATCAAATCCAGGAATTATGTGGTAACTCAAGCTTCTGGAGTGGTATTGGAATAATTTTCAAGCTTTGCATGCACAGGAGCGAATGCCCTTGAGATATCTCATGCCAAACTTATTGCAATTTTTAGCAATTCAGTCAAATCTTCTTGTATAAACACCTGTAGAAAAGAGATCTTGTCCCTGCAATGGCTCTGATACCATGTAAAGTTAGTCACAGCAGATCTAATGAACAAAATAACTCAGTCACAACAGATGAATAAGAAGATATGGTGCAAAACTGTGCAAAACATGCAGCAGTGCTCTCTATCCCAGAAAGGGTGAATGAATTACAATAGATTACAATACAATCCAAATCACTGTCAATGGCAATTCGAATTGACTAAGTAGACATTCGAATCACTGAAATGGAGTAGCTTGACTCAATCTAGGAGTCCTCATCAATCATCGGTGTTGCTCATCAATCACAACAAACAGTCATCCAGGTGTCAAGCTGAGTCTAACTGATTATAATAAATGTAACTGAAGTGTGTAGCACTGATATAGGATCTGGAGGCTCAGTGGGGGCGCATGGGAGGCTAACTGGAGTCAGAGCAAGTCACCTAATCGAACTGGAGGTCAATCGGAGGTGAAACAGTCAGTCAGGAGTGAAATCGGAGTGAAATCAATCAGAATCGGAGCTAACTGAATGTAACTGGAGTGAATCTGCAGTGGTAGGTGAACAAGTGCGCCCTTCTCAGTCAGTAGGTGAGAAGAGGGCGCCTTTCAGCTTAGGAGGGCTAAAACTCTGTGGAAAGTGGCTCCC
Organism: Larix kaempferi; assembly: GCA_027924585.1. Taxonomy (NCBI): domain Eukaryota; kingdom Viridiplantae; phylum Streptophyta; class Pinopsida; order Pinales; family Pinaceae; genus Larix; species Larix kaempferi. The sequence continues at coordinate 3,384,139 of BSBM01000796.1, read as the reverse complement.
GGGTGCTAGAAGAAGGTGGATAAGGTGCTGGAGGCATCAAACTGGTGACTGGACTACATATCCTGAAATAGATCATGCAAGATCCTGAAGTAGATATGTATCCCGAAATAGATGATCCTGAAATAGATATGTATCCCGAAATAGATGATGGATATCCGAACAGTAAGAAGGCAGACTTGACATCCATTTGATGGACTTCCCAGTTGTGTAAGGCTACAAAGGGAAAGAATAAGGTGGATGGAGTTCATTTTTGCGACGGGAGCAAAGGTTTCATTGTAGTCAATCCCTTCAATTTGGGAAAAACCTTTGGCAACTAACCTTTCCTTAAGTCTTTCAACACTTCCATCTAATGCATACTTAATTCTGTAGACCCATTTACATCCAACAAGTTTTCTTCCTTTTGGAAGAGGTACAAGATCCCAAGTATCTTTTGCCATTAAGGAACGATATTCTTCATCCATGGCTGCATCCCAATCTGGATTCCCTGAAGCTTTTGCAAAATTTTCTGGATCATGATTCTCGGAAACTTGAGCCAAAAGAGAAGAGGCTCGCTGAAACTGAGAACGTGTTCGATGTTGATCTCTAGGATCACCGGCAAGATCACCAGCTGCTTCACATGTTGAACGGACCCATCGAGGAAGCACTTGCGCTGGTGCAACTGGAGGAACATGAGCAGGCGGATGTGGATTTTCATCCTCACTATCATCATCAGAAACTGGAGTTGGAAACCTATCAAGGAAGTTGGAAAAAGAAGAAGAAGGCACAAACGCCGAATCAGGCTCGCAGGCCAAAGATGGCACAATCGCCGAGTTAGGCTCGCATGCCAAGAGATTTTCATCAAATTTAACATCTCTTCTAATGATTATATCATGAGAATGTGGTTGAAGAAGTATATAACCTTTTACATCTTCAGAATATCCAACAAATATGCACTTTTCACTTTTAGGCTGCAATGCTTTCCGTTTTTCATCCGGAATGTGAGCCCATGCTTCACTACCAAACACACGGAAGTGACTTATATCAGGTTTAGTTTTACTCCATGCTTCTTTCGGTGTTATATCTTGCAATGCTTTAGTGGGGGTGCGATTAACTAACTATGTAATTTGCACAATTAATGGCTTCAGCCCAAAATTGAAGACTTAGTCCCTTAGATTGGATCATACAATTAGCCATTTCTTTTAAAGTGCGGTTCTTCCACTCAGCTACACCACTTTGTTGTGGTGTATATGGAACAGTGTGCTGTTGTTGGATTCCTTGTTCAGTTGAGAAAGTAGTGAACTTTTTGTAAACATATTCTCCTCCATTGTCATATCTTAACTTAATAATTTGATGACCAGATTGTTTTTCAACAAGGGCCTTGTAGGCCAAGAACATGTTAAATACTTCGCTCTTAAGTTGTAGGAAATAAACCCAAGTGCATCTAGTGTAATCATCAATGAAAGTTAAGAAATATTTGAAACCAGAAAAGGAAGCAGTTGGAAGAGGACCACACAAGTCACTATGCACAAGCTCCAAGGGAACCGAGGCATGCCAAGAGGCACATTTGTCAAAACTGTCTCGATAATGTTTTCCGAGTACACGACCGGAACAAACACTATCCCTGCAAGATACCATCGAAAGACCTGCCACCATATTTTCTTTACATAGTTGTTGCAATGAGCGATAATTTAAGTGACCAAATCGCTCATGCCAAAGTTTGCTTAAGTTATCACTATGAGCAACAAAAACTGAAGGGAAAGGTGATGACCCAAAGTTGTTAAACTTGTACAACCTGGTAATATCATCAACAATTCCGGTAGCTAGGACCTATTGAGGATCTTTAAAATCCTTGATTACAACTTGGTGAGGTGTAAAGGTCACAGTTTTACCTTCACCAGAATGAGTGATCTGATAGACTGATAACAAATTGCAGGAAATTCTTGGAACACATAGTACATCACTAAAATGACCATTATCTACTGGAACTGTTCCAACTCCTACAACACTTAGAGATCTATCATCACCAACAAATATTTGCTTGGTGTTACATTCATGCATAGTAGAAAAGATGGCTTGATCCTTAGCCATATGATAAGATGCTCCAGAATCAATGAGCCATTCATTTGAAGTAGAAGAAGAAGATGCATTATAAGAATAACCAGAAACAAAAAGTGCACGTCCATGAGAGGCAGATTCTGAAGGTGAATCTAGGCTGATGTGGTGCTTCTTCATTGTTGCTTCCAAGGCTGCCATCTTCTTGAAACACTTAGATTCATCATGATTATCTTTCCCGCAATAGTTTCAATGACGCTTAGTCTTCTTGCAGTTTGGCTTGGATCCTTTGTTTTTTTAAAGAAGGAGCTGATTGAGAGGGTTTTGGACCCTTGTTTGACTTATTATTGCGAAAATTTTGTTTCTTGGGAGGCTTGGACTTTTCTTTCTGTTGGGACAATAAGGTTTTCCCAGATGTATCTGCATTGTTGATTATTCCAAGATGAATGAGTTTATCTTGCTCTCTAATCAAGGAATCACAAAAGGATTCAAGACTAGGCTCTTGATAGCTAGCTGCATTCAAGTATTCTTTCATGGACCAAAATGTAGATACAAAAACAGAATATGTAGGTCCACGTTTGGAAAGAATATGATAAATGCATTGTTTGTCTTCCCTCTTAATCTTACATTATGCACATATGAGTTTAAGAGTTTTGTACTTAGATAAATAATCTTGAATGCATGAAAAGTCACTTGGATTTAAAGAAATCAACTCATTTTCGAGTTGGTGACCTCGAATTTCATTGTATTTACTAAACATAGATTCCAACTTGTCCCAAGCAGCATCAGGTTCATCAATTCCAGATATGTGGAATCGCAAATCAGTAGAGATTGACATCCCAATCAATCCACGAGCTTCATCACATCTATTTGCCCATTTTATTTTCTTATCATCATCAATGGGTTCTATTTCTTTCCCTGAGGTAATTATGAAAAGTCCCCTACTTCGTAGAACATCCTCCATATGATATTTCCATGAAAAATAGTTGGAACTATTAAGTAGAATATCACAAGGGGCGGCCATATTTGTAAATTAATGGCTGTAAAAGCAGAAACCAATAGTCTAGATGTGAAGAGCTCGAAAAAATAGGCCGTTTCAAAAAAACGGCACTGAAAACTGACTTTGTATGATGAAGTTATGCTTGAACAAAGAAACTATTGAAGATGTCCCCAATAGTGACGTGGCAGCTAGAGAATGTCCAACAAAAAAAAGGAACCCCCATCTTCCCAAGATGAACCTTTTGACAATCACTTTACAAGAAAGTTGCTTTAAGTGAACCACTTTTGTAAAATAAGTGATTTCACTTTTACAATGATATTACTTTTAAATAGTGCAACAATAAAAAAGAACTTAAGTGACTCACTTGTATTTTTATTTTTTATTATTTAAGTGAAATGCACTTTTACAATAAAGTAACTTAAAAATAGAAATTGCATACACTTTTTTCTTTTAAAAGTAACTTCCTAAGACTTGAACTCAAGACCTAATAAGGAATAAAGCAACTTTGAACCAAGTGAGCTAGATTAAAAGGTATGTAAAATATGGGAATGAGGAAAGGAGTTTTTTTTTTTTTTTACTCTTCTTACTCGGTTTGCGTGCTTGCCCTTTTTCTTGCAAAACACACCACAAATCAAAACAAAAAAATCTTTTCCACCCTTCTGGAGTTAGATCTCGTTAGCTTGCTCGGAAAGTCTACGTTTTCTCTATGTTTCTGATTTGCCGATATCGCACAAGGTGCACGGCAAAGAGCATGCGCAGTCGAGAAAAACCCTTTCCCTTTCTGTTTCTGATTTGCTGAGATCGCTGAAGATGCACGGCAAAGAGCATACACAGACGAGAAAGCAACAATCTGAACCCAAATCAAGGTGCACGGCAAAGAACATACGCAGATGGGAAAGCAACAATTCGAACCAAAAAAAAAAAAAAAACTAACAGTAAAAAAAGATAAAATTAGAGATTTTTTTATTTTAAAAACATAAAATAAAAAAATGCGTCACTGTAACATTATACCTTCAAATCTGATGAAATTCGCGTTTCTGGAGCAACCGGGAACCGTTTTCGATAAAAAAAAAAAACTATTTCCCAATGGAAATGACGCTCTGGACGCAATGGAACAACTCCTACAACCCAGAAATGTACAAAAATACCACAACTAGAAACCCTTTCGAGTTTCGGCAACAACAGTTCAAGATCTAGATCATAACTGGAAGCGGCTCTTCATAAAAGCTCTGATACCATGTTCGGGTACAAAGGGTACTACCAAAGGACCAAACACCAAGAGCTACCACTTCACACAAACAAATCACAGATCAACACACCAATGTTTTGACGTGGTTTAAACCCTCTTCACGGAAACACTCCACGGCCCTAGCCAAATAGATTCTACAGGACAATTTATTATGCAAATAAAGAAAGTTACAAATGAGCTTCTCATAATCGATCAACTAAACAATGACCCTCCATGCTCTTTAAATAGAGATCATGGAACAATCGGGTGTTAAGCCACGGATCAAGGTTAGGTATGATCTAAGAGAAGTTGAGCCGTCAGATCACTCTATGTCGGGAACATATCGTGACCGTCGAATTAAGTATTTACAAATGCATACTAATTCATACTAAAGAAACACACTATCCCTAACGGATATATTACACAAGATGATCTTAACTAACTCCTAAGTGTCTAAATATCCTAACACAGACTACTCCTTTTTTAAATGATACTTGGAAACAATTTCATAGGCTTAACAAGCAACATGGCCTCTAGGAAGTTCGAATAATTCTCCAAACTCATGGTAGAACCCAAGCCAACCAATATTAGGAAAATAGCCACAGAAACTCAACATCACAAACTTGGTTTCCCAAAGAGCAATGGCCACACTTCAAGGACAACTCTGAATGGGAGAGGATATGGCCATAGTTACAACAAAGAAGAATTAAAATCAAAACTAGCCCTAATAATCTAAGGTGAGGATACAAAACTGGTGGCACATTCAATCTAAAAGAAGCTTATCTCTTAGCAACATGTATCACCAATGAAGAGAAAGAGAAAATACAGGACTAAATCTGGAAACAAAGTATTTGGAAAATATTTCCACCTTCCTCTAGCTGGTAGCAATCTAGAAAATCCTAACCTAGGATCAAATAAAAAGAAAAGGATTTGAAGGTCCCTTGTGGTGATACACATGTAGGACAGAAGAGGAATATATGGATCATTTATTGAACCAATGCTCTTTTGTTTCAAATATATCTGATAGAAAAACAACCTTCTTTCAACAAACCAATAGGAACAAGGAAAAAATAAAAGTGACAATCAAATTATGGAGAAAGGAGGCATTTAAAAACTCCATCCTCAACCATTCCTAGAAACTCCTAGAAGGATTTACTCTATGGGAAACATGGAAAGAGTGCAATCACATAATATTTAAAGACAAGGAAATGAATAAAAATCACATCTGGACCAAAATTAAGCAAGACATTATGGAGACCCTTCATCTAACCCAGTGGATTGAAAATTATTGTAAGTGTCAGTAGGATAAGCTTAACATTATGAAATTATGGGGATTTGAATCAAAATACATTACTTTTAGTTCCACATACAACAGTGCACTCATTTCCAACCCTAACAAATGGTTCCTTTCCCCACAAGCTTCAGAAAAATAAATGTTCTAGAGCATAAAAAGGAAATCCTAGGACAGTGGGATTTGGAGGATCTATATGCAATGAACAAGGAGAGATCATTTGGATCTACGTAGGTTCTCTAGGGATAGATAGAAACAATTCTAGTGTTGTTTCCATGATGAATGAAGGTAGGAAATTATTATGGCTAATGGTAATCCCATGATGAAAGATTATCAAGGGAAACCTCATATCCATGGTCAATGCCTTAGAATTTTCTTAAATAGGTTGTAAGTTAGCATAATATCCCGATGAACTAGAGCTACATTGATAGGGCTTCTTTGTTTAGGCTTTAGGTTTCTCTGTGAAGTAGGGTTCCCCAACTAAGTGGACGGATCTCACTCAGCTTTGGATTTTGTATGTAGAATTTGTATGTGGGTTATATCCATTTGATGATATGGTTTGGGTTTTGGGTGTAGGTAGGATCCTTGTCTCTTTAGAGGTCGTTTTCTCTGTATTCTCATTTTTGGGTGTTCAAGGGATCCCAATGATAAGCGGAGAAACTTGCTTAATACTCCCTCAATCATGGAAATCCAACTCTGTAGCAAGTGTGGAGGTAGGTATAATAGATGGGGCCCACATATTGATCCATGAAGGAAGCTATGGAAGCAAGGGAGCTATACTAGAAGCATACTTATACAAAAATTAAGAAGAATCTTGGATTAAAACTAGCTAGGATTAGACCTATCACTAGGACATTGAAAAGGAAATAGGACCTTGGATATAGGATGTAGGCTCCTCACCGAAAAGGGATACCAAATACTATAAAACAATAACCTTTTATTGACAAATAAAGACACTTCTAGGAATGGCACTTAAGGAAAACAAAGATGATCACCAATAAATGTTGTTGCACCAAGGTAAGGATTAAGACCTAATCAACAAGTTGGACATGAAACTCAGTGTGCTCCCAAAATCCACCACTGACCTTGAAATTGAGGCAGTTGATAACAAGTTAGAGGAGGGTCACCAGGTACCCATAGCCTCAATTTTAGATGATGACACACTTATAGAGTTTAGATTATGTTATTGTCTCCTTTTTGTATTCCTAGTACTCTAGCTTTTATATAGTCATTGCTAGAAAGCATAGGATTTGCTTTGATTTAAAGCTTATTGCAGTCCCATACTTCAATACCAAATAGATAAACAATGCCAACCTTTAATTATGTTGCTACTCTAGTTTCCCTAATAGTAATAGTAGACAAGATAACTTTTGATATGTACAGTTTTTTCAAAGTAATATAATAACATCTAGCTTATATATATATATATATATAAACAATGCCAACCTTTAATTATGTTGCTACTCTAGTTTCCCTAATAGTATACAAGATAACTTTGGATATGTATAGCTTTTTCAAAGTAATATAATACCAACTAACTTATATATATATATAAAAGAGAACTAAGAGAAGACTAAACCTTAAAAGTAAAGCTGGTATAATTTTAAACATTTCCCATAAGAATATAAGAGGAATCCAAGCTCATATTAAGGGTCGTGTCCATCCGGTTCTCTTACTTAATGTTTGGAATGATAGAAAAACTGAGCACAATGTTGTTAATAAATCAAGGAAACACCATGGTTAGAAGCCTTGGTTCCCGTTTTGGATTCCCATCGGCTTCTATTATGGTCCTTTCCACCGTTAGTGGACATGTTTTCGTAATTATATGCTCTTACCTCTGAGTGTTTTGGGAGTCATTAGTTTTCCAGCCGGTCTTATAATCACCATAGTTTAGAGAGAAAGCAAAGGGAGGCATCAATGATGGTTTGTGAACCATTTAAATGGATAAAAATTGACTACTTAAATAGGTTTTTAACAAATTACTCTCTAGCATAAATCTATGTTCTACGTTGTTATGTTTATATTGGTCACCTGTATACATACAAGAAAGTAGCAAAGCAAATTGCATTATGTAGCACCTAGTTATCATAAGTTGTTTGGGAGTGGAAAGGGAGATGACAATGAATATTCTTACTCCTTGGCTTTTGTCATTGCAAGGTCGAAAGCGCACACAAAACTAAACATGTTTCACCTTTTGAATTGTTAAATTTGCGTAGGTTTTTTATTAATAGTGATATTAATAACAATTTTTTGTAGACCAACTTTCAAACCATTTCTGCAATTCTCCCCATTAAATTACCCAAAACTTTAGTCTATGTGAAAATAATGTAGGCCTTTTTTATCTTATCACTGCCAAATTCTCATATGATGAAATAACCATCCTCTATCGATTGTCGCTAATATGTGCTTGTCCATATTTAGCCGTAAATGTGACTTATAATATAGTTTAATATATCACTAAACTAAAAGAAAATATAGCTACAATTATATTATTCAATGAAGTTCTTATTGTCATCATATATATATATATGAATTATTCTCAAGTTGTTATCATTTTTACATATGTGAAAATTGATATTACTACTATTAGGTTTTTTTGTAATTAGGAGAATCAATAATTGAAGTTGAGTTCATACTTGTGTGATACCGTTAATTCCTGTCTACTACCACTATACCCCTAGAAATAACAATGCTACCCCATGCACAACATGCAAGGCTTAGACGAGGTTTGAAACCACAACACCACAAAGAATTCCTTAACAGTGCACCCTAGATCACCTAGTAGTTTACACCCCAAGAATTATTATTATCTTCATATTACATGTATTAATTGGTTTTATTGAATTTATATATTTATTTCAATTTATAATGGAAAAATATTTTATTAATTATCTTGAATATCATTAATCTTTAAAACTATTAATAAAATATAAAACATAAACTTTGATGAATTTTTCTCATAACAATTTGGATAATTATGAATATGATTTGATAAATAACAATTTAAAAAATTTGTTTTTGTTTTATTTTGTTTTTATTTAAAAATAACAAAACCTATCATAATTAAGTTGTCAAATTAATAGTAAATAAACCGTCACTTATACATATTAGGAATTAATGTTTGTCCATGTTTGTCCTTATTGTGGACCATAAACAAAAAAGAATAATACAAAGTAAAAGGTAAATATGAGGGAGATCTTGTAATGTTTGTCCATGTTTATTCTTATTGTCGACCATAAACAAAAAAGAATAATACAAAGTAAAAAGTAAATATGAGGGAGATCTTGTAATGTTTGTCCATATTGTCGACCATAAACAAAAAAAATATTACAAAGTAAAAAGTTAAAAAAACATAGACAAACATACAAAGTAATACAAAGTAAAAAGAATAAAAAACAATACAACATAAAACAAAGTAAAAAAGAATAATACAAAGTAAAAAGTATTAATACAAGAGGTTTGGACAAACATACAAAGTAATACAGAGTAAAAAGAATAAAAAAACAATACAACATAAAACAGAGTAAAAAAGAATAATACAAAGTAAATAATGCACATCCAGAGATTTGATCCCTCTATAAAGCCTAGGATTTAGATCTAGGATGGTAAATAAATCATGAAATATTAATTCAATAACTAAACCTGAAACGTTACAACATTATTTTATTAAAAATTATAAATAAATTATAATCTATTAATTCAATAATTTCAATTTATAATGGAAAAATATTTTATTAATTATCTTGAATATCATTAATCTTTAAAACTATTAATAAAATATAAAATATAAACCTGAAATTTTCTCATAACAATTTCAATAATTATGAATATGATTTCATAAATAATAATCTAAAAAATTTGTTTTTTATTTATTTTACTTTATTTTAAAAATAACAAAACCTATTATAATTAAGTTGTCAATTAATAGTAAATAAACCATTACTTATACATATTACAAATTAATAACAATATTAAAAATTATAAATAAATCATAAAATATTAATTCAATAAATAAACCCAAAACATTACAACATTATTTTATTATATTTTCTTTACTTCCCTAGTATACTATATAATTGACATCGTTTTTTTAAATTATACTATATAATTGACATCGTTTTTTTTAATTGTATTGTATTTTCTACCCCTGCTAATGCTATCTAGCATTATAGTAGACCCCGCCCTTAGATAAAAACACATCAAAAATACGTTGGAGGTATAAGAGTTAAAAGATATAATGAAATGTAAAATTACAAAGTTTATTTTATTTTATTTATTTATTTATGATATTTAGTTTTTATGTTATATAAAATTTTGTTTTTAATATTTTGGTTTATCATAAAATAAAAAAATAAGTCGAGGTGTGCTATTTCAAAATATGTTTAAATGTGAAATTATAAAGTTAGTTTATATATTTATTTTTTTATTTATTGTTGAGAATTGTGTTTATGAAATTTTGTTTTAAGAGGTTTTGGTTCATTATAAAACGATTTGAGTAAAATTTGATATATATATATATATATATATATATATATATATATATATATAAATAATTAATTTTATTTTGTTAAAAAAATTATCCTTATAAAAATATAGCAATTTGATTTGAATTTTTTTTTTTAAATCTATCACATTATAAAAATATATTGATTATAAATTTAATATATCACTTACAAGAATATAATATAAGTGGGAAATTTTAATATATCAATTTTAATATATCACTTATAAAAATATAATATATTGGAAAAGCTAACACTCTATCCCAAAATCACTCAAATTAAATCTATTAACTAAAGTATCAATATTAATTATGAAAACAATTAACATCATTTTACTTTTTACAAAGTAATTTGTACAAGATAAATATAACTAATAATCAAAGTATTTTATAAAATTAAAAACAAAAATCATAGATGCTCAATATTAACTAATTTAATATATGTATATTTTTCGTTGTATTAAAGTTGCAATTTTAAGTAGTATTAGAGTATATTATATTTTGATTTTGGATTCGATTACTATTTTATCAAGGGTGTGTGCAAGAAGATGAGGGTCACTTTAGATGCAATGCTACTTTTTTCAAAACTTGTTCCTGATACATAAAACATAACGCGTTTCTGATATTTAGCACCTGCCATGGTAAGACCCGAGCCTAACATGTCATTGGACATGTAGGCTAGGTAACCATAATACGTACGCGTTATGTAGTTACAAAATGCGTACGCGTTATGTGGTTACAAAATGCGTACGCGTTATGTAAATCTAAAAATGAATTTAAATACACAGTCTCGACGATTGCCGACCACCCGCGGCACTCACGCATCAGAAACGCGAAATAGAGGCGAAATAGACCCTGGACGAGGACGGTTTGTGGCCCACTCAAGTATCTGTGTTGCTCGATTTAGCTGGAGGGGAGACAAATTCACTGGTGGATTGTCATCTAATCAGGTAATTCATTCACCCATACCATTTTTTTGTCATTTCTTAACCTAAATTACTATTTTTTTATTGTTTAAAACAACCTAGTTTTGTAATATTGATAAAATTGGGAATAATCCAATCTCTAATTAAATTCACACCTCCCTCAACCAAGATGAGTGAATAATTAAAATGAATCCCTTTTCAAAAACTCAAAAATTCATAATCCAACCAAAAATTGAAAAAAATAAAACTCCCCCCTTTCTACAATGTATTCATCTAAGTCACCCGACACGAGGACATGGGACACGAGTGTCCCCACCAGGCTTCAAATTTGAAGCCTTCAGGCCACTTCAAATTTTACCCACACGTCATAGAAGGCCACTTCAAATTTTACCATCCAAAAAAAAATTAATTTCATGGTAAGCCCTTCAATAATTAAATTAACCACTACTGTTTAAAATTGCAACAGAAGGGTAGCTTCAAATTTCACCCATCAACAATTTTTAGTGGGAAATTGGGAATGCGGCTACTAGCTAGGTGACTTGGGAGTGGGACTCGGTTACTCTCCAATATCCACGTGTTCGATCATCCATGGATCATGGACCATTGGGCCTCTAATAATATCATTGAGCAACTTACGTGGACGGGCTTACACTGAGTAGCCCATGGCTTGAACGCTTCGAAGTTCTCGTGTGTGTATCAAGCGCTTACGTGTTTAACACATTTAATGGCATCAACAAAATTATTAAACCTGGTAGGTGGCTCATAAGTGTTGTTGCTAGCGGGCTTACCAAGTTACAAGTTATCACATACCAATTCGTGAATGCCGACTTCGTGAGTTAATTGAGTATTCAATGTATAATATATTATGTTAATGTGCCCCCGCGAATTTGGCATTTCAGACAAAATCCACAATCCATAAACTTCTTGTAATGTTGCAGGTTGTTGCTCCTGCCCGTGGCCCCTACCTATAGCCCTGTGTTTTCTTTGTTGTATCAAGTTAATCCTACCGTCTACGGCTCCCAGCCTCTCACCCTGTGTTTTCTTTGTTGTATCAAGTCAATGCTCGAATTCCATGCTTCCATGGCTCCGACCATCAATATATAATATTGCATGAATAGAAACAAGCTTTTTCTTATACCCCTATTCCACTGTGGTTGAGCTACTTCCAAGTTCCACCTACCCTATCTCCTCCAGTCCTCCAGGAGAGTTTGCGAAATATGGTTGTGTTATATGACATATATAATGTTCAGTGCTGCTATATCCACTGAAAAATAAAGCCTCTCAACTTTACTACGTCAGTAAACATTGAAATTTTGATGTACTATTACATTTTCAAATGAAAAGAATATCTTATTTTTACATGGCAGCATTGAAGGGTTCAATATCTCATAGCCCTTCATAGTGAAATGGGACCCCACCCTTCAAATTTGATCCCTGGTCCCCACTAGACACGGTGACCCCGGAATTAGGACACGTAGGACACAGTGACCCCCAGAATTAATATATTTTTAAAATATATTAAAATTTAAAAATATAGACATATAGATCCAATAAAATTTAACATTTACAATTACAAATATTCAATAGAAATTACATTTACAATTACAAATATGAAATATTCAATAGAAATTAGATCATTCACAAATCACAACACATTTGTCATTCACAATCACAAATCACAATGAGACATTGAGACACATAGATGCAAACTCATCACTGCCCTGATCCTCCTCCTCCATGCCTGAATCAACAAACTCATCACTGCCCTGATCCTCCTCCTCCTCCTCCTCCTCCTCTCTGCCAATCTGACTAACTTACTTTTTAATTGTCAAATGTTTAATTTTAAGTTTTAAATGTATGTAAGTGAATGCCATTAAATTGCTTACGTGAGTTTGATTTAATACATGTTCAATTTTGAAGAGACGTCATTATATACCATGTATATGTTTCTAATGATTTTCGTATTAATGTCTTTATTGCAGTTGCGACTATGGATACCAATGCCAAGATATTGATTGAGCTTGCCCACTTGAGGGGCATAAGTGCAGCTTTTAGTGGTGGTGACAGGATTCGCCGTTCACTTGCATCAACCTTGGATGCAATTGTGGACACCATTTCACAATCTACCAATGTACTATATGATATTGCATCTTACAAAGAAAGAAAAAGACAACAATATGCTGATGGGCTAGACTACAATGCAATTAAAAAGTTGAAAATATCCAAAGAGCTCATATTTGCATTGTTTAGGGACCCTCGGATGGGGGAAATTCCAAATGCAAACAGGCCGCATATCTCCATTGAGTGGTGGATGTTTCAACCATTTGTTGATAACTAGATGGACAGATGGTACATGGTTTTTCATATGCCACCACACAACAACAGGGAAATTCCCTTATATTTCCTTCGAAAGATGTATGCAGAGTTCGTGTTGCATAAACACGTTAACTATTTTGACATCTTGCAGTTTCAGGGGATCGGTGGGGGGATGCCCCAAAATCGACCCAATGCCAGGCTTCGAGACCAGGATCGCCCTATCCCTGCACCTCGCAAGGAGTTGCCTGGGCCAGATGTCCCACCAGCACATCGTATTATTCCGCAGACATGGGATGCATTTTTGAGTTTGGCACGGGCGGTTGTTCGCCATGGCACGATGGTTCAACATATGGGTGAGGAAGGGACATCTATCCCTGGTGTGGTACATACACCAACTCGTCACCATGCAGGACCATCAACTAGTGCAGGACCATCAGGACCATCCACTAGTGAAGGACCATTAGGACCATCCACTAGTGTAGGACCATCGACACATCCCCATCCTAGTACTGATCCTCACGAGTGCACATCATGTGGTCGTCCCTGCTATGGTATTTCCTCAGATGTTGCCTTCAGTGGGTTTTTGAGAGAGGTATGTTGATGGTTAATTGTAATAAATTCTTCATTTATTTTCGTCTTTGTACCAATATATATAGTTTGAGCTAGTATATTAATTTTGTGAACTTGCAGTTGATGCTTTATGCCGGCAGCGACGCCATAGAGCCAGATGTTCCAGACTCTACAGGGGGGCATGATGCTACCCATTTGGTAGGCCCATCTTATATACCACCTATTGCCATATCTCACACTGAGGTAAACATTTTAAAATTAAAGTTTTTTAATACTTGTTAATTTGTTAATTTCCACATACTTTACATTTTAGTTCATTAATGCTATCTACGGTCTAATATTTACAATTATTAAACTTGCAGATGGTAGATCCTTCACTGGGGCAAGGTAATGTGGAGGTAGTACCCAAGGTCATACCGTCCCATGAAACATCTGGGCTCCAGGTAAACAATTAAAAATGACATTTTTTAAATACATGTTTGTTTGTTGAATCATGCATGTCTAACTACATTAACACTTGCTGACTGTAGGCACCATCCGAGACATCTGGACCATTACCTGGATTTGTATCTCCCTCCAGGCCATTCGTGAACAAGGGTCATGTGTATGTGAGGCGTTCTACTCCTAGAAAGACTCCAGCTGCCCACGACCATGGGCTTACTCACACCATGGTAATGTATATCCTTCGATGATATTTGTTGTTTAACTTGAAATCCAGTGCATAAATCGCTTTTGTTAATGTTTGAATTGCATGTTTACTGCATCAGGAACCCGAGTTGTCTACTGAGAACCTCGCATCGATGGTTGATGCAGCAGTTAGTGCCGCATCTGCAATGGCAACTGATCACACACAGGTATGTAACTATTTCAACATTATCTTTACATAGTTTATTATTGTTGTCTATTGTTTATTCATGCATTTCTAACTATTTCAACATTTTTTCATTGTAGCCACCACCAGCAGGAGCAGTTCGTGGCCCCCCTGGTTCGACCATCCTGGATGTTCAACCAACGGCTCCATCTGCTACACAAGCAACGCAATCTCCTTTGTCAGTTGAGGTGAGATGTCCTTCAGTGACCAAGTGTTTCATGCACTTTCCATGCACCAGTTGATAATTGTTGAGCTAATGTATTAGTGTACATAGTTAG
Organism: Larix kaempferi; assembly: GCA_027924585.1. Taxonomy (NCBI): domain Eukaryota; kingdom Viridiplantae; phylum Streptophyta; class Pinopsida; order Pinales; family Pinaceae; genus Larix; species Larix kaempferi. The sequence continues at coordinate 3,369,127 of BSBM01000796.1, read as the reverse complement.
TTGAATTTAACAATTGATATTTAATTTGCAGGATCCAGAGATGCACATTGATCCTAGAGATGTGCGTAGAGGATCAACATCGGGAAAGAACAAGAGGAAGCTTGAGTTTTGATAGTTTTGGATAGTTTTGGACACATGTGCTTTTGGATACTTTTGTATATATATGTCCTTTTCGATACATTCAGTTTTGGAGACATGTACATTGACTTTATTGTGCATGTACTTTTGGAGACATGTACATTGACTTCATTGGATACATGTACTTTTGGATATACATGTACTTTTGGAGACATGCACTTTTGGATACTTTTGGATATATATGTACTTTTGGATACATGTACTTTTGGAGACATGCACATTGACATTTCACTTATAAATGAATGATACATTTCACTTTATATTTGTTCTTCAGTTTCCACGTGTTCTTGTGTCAATCTAATGTGTTGATTTGTGTGAATTATCTATTACTCATGAATGCACTATGTCAAAAGAACAAACTATTATATTCAAAGGTTTCAACGAATTCACTACATGCATGCACTAATTGGTATCTAATTAAAATTTGTGATTTTGGATGATCATTACAAGTTATGTCAAAGTTCTTGCTCGTGTAATTTAATCAAACTAAATGCAATACAATGTTTTTCAAGGTTACAATGAACTCACTCATGCACACCCATTGCCATCAACTACCAATGAAAGTCTAACATTATGAGGTTCTTCTTTAAAAATGGGTAATATTTCCTTCATGATCGTAAATTGAGAACCATTTGTAGCCACTCATATAATACCATCTTCACTTATCTTTGTACATGATCATCCATATAATGTGCTATGTTTTTTAACCTAAACAATCATCAAAAACCTAGAATTATAGGGATATGACAAAGAACCTTATGGGGCACCTTATATATTACCTAATTAGTTCAATATCTATTGATCCCACATTCATGGCATTTTAAATTTGTTGCATGTTATCCATAATATATCATTTGATCATAATTAGGACATGCATCAATTGTTTGATACTCCTTTCTTGTATCTTTCATAAGGGCACACAAGTCTCAATATGTGCAAGGTAAAGTATTTGATGGTTATAGGAAAATATTACCTAACAATCTATAAGAAAAAATCAATTTATGTACTAAATAATGGATATCGCAATGTAGTTATTACAATCACAAAAAATATTAAAAACTTATATTTATCATTGGAGTTATTGTGTATACATTAGGATCTTTGTCATACCATTGTTTGAAATGTCATTCAATACCTTCAATTTTATCAACATCAAATTAGTAGACAAAGTGACTCATCTTTGATCTCTTGTATAGGCCTTTGTGTGCCTTATCAATAAGATGTACATCATGAATATTATCATAGGTCTCATACATAGGTGCATCCTCATCCATGCAAACCATAGGATCAAATTCAACTCGATCACCCCCATTATTGCTACTCTAAATTGTAGCCTTAGAAGTTTTGATCATGTGTTTTTGTCTCTTTAGGAGTTTTGAAATATTATACTCTTTCAAAAATAATATGGATGTTCAAATATTTAAAAGTGGCTTAAATTATAAAATGGGCGGAAATTCACCAAGTGTCCCTGAACGACATTTTCATGCGACTTGCAACTCGACATAACTCAGAAACCGAACGTCGGATCGACGAACTATCGACTCCGTTGGTCTCCTGGCATGCGATTACCTCTAGGGGGCCCTCTCCCTCGTCTCCCCATGGCCCAGTGGCTTCATTGTGCATTCATTTCGTAAACTAGGGTTTTGCTCAGTTTAATTGCATGCAATCTCGCATTGGTGGGTCAACTCTGCAAAAACCTCCCCCGAGCCAGTGTTGGTAGTGTTCCCACATCGGCATTGCCCACACACACTTGTGGGAGCCGACAGCACGCAATATTCCTGCTCCGTTTGCTTTTTGGCTCCCGAACGGAAATTCACCAAGTGTCCCTGAACGGCATTTTCATGCGACTTGCAACTTGACATAACTCGGAAACCAGAAGTCAGACCGACGAACCGTCGACTCCATTGGTCTCCTGGCATGCGATTACCTCTAGGGGGCCCTCTCCCTCGTCTCCCCATGGCCCAGTGGCTTCATTCTGCATTCATTTCGTAAACTAGGGTTTTGCTTAGTTTAATTGCATGCAATCTCGCATTGGTGGGTCAACTCTGCAAAAACCTCCCCCGAGCAAGTGTTGGCAGTGTTCCCACGTCGGCATTGCCCACACACACTTGTGGGAGCCAACGGCATGCAATCTTCCCACTCCGTTTGCTTTTTGGCTCCCGGACGAAAATTCACCAAGTGTCCCTGAACGACATTTTCATGCGACTTGCAACTCGACATAACTCGGAAACCGGATGTCGGACCGATGAACCGTCGACTCCGTTGGTCTCCTGGCATGCGATTACCTCTAGGGGGCCCTCTCCCTCATCTCCCCATGGCCCAGTGGCTTCATTATGCATTCATTTCGTAAACTAGGGTTTTGCTCAATTTAATTGCATGCAATCTCGCATTGGTGGGTCAACTCTGCAAAAACCTCCCCCGAGCCAGTGTTGGCAGTGTTCCCACGTCGGCATTGCCCACACACACTTGAGGGAGCCAACGGCACGCAATCTTCCTGCTCCGTTTGCTTTTTGGCTCACGGACGGAAATTCACCAAGTGTCCTTGAACGACATTTTCATGCGCCTTGCAACTCGACCTAACTCGGAAACCGGACGTCGTACCGATGAACCGTCGACTCCGTTGGTCTCCTGGCGTGCGATTACCTCTAGGGGGCCCTCTCCCTCGTCTCCCCATGGCCTAGTGGCTTCATTGTGCATTCATTTCGTAAACTAGGGTTTTGCTTAGTTTAATTGCATGCAATCTCGCATTGGTGGGTCAACTCTGCAAAAACCTCCCCCGAGCCAGTGTTGGCAATGTTCCCACGTCGGCATTGCCCACACACACTTGCGGGAGCCAACGGCATGCAATCTTCCTGCTCCGTTTGCTTTTTGGCTTCCGGACGGAAATTCACCAAGTGTCCCTGAACGGCATTTTCATGCGAATTGCAACTCGACATAACTCGGAAACCAGACGTCGGACCAACGAACCGTCGAATCCGTTGGTCTCCTGGCATGCGATTACCTCTAGGGGGCCCTCTCCCTCATCTCCCCATGGCCCAGTGGCTTCATTGTGCATTCATTTCGTAAACTAGGGTTTTGCTCAGTTTAATTGCATGCAATCTCGCATTGGTGGGTCAACTCTGCAAAAATCTCCCCCGAGCCAGTGTTGGCAGTGTTCCCACGTCGGCATTGCCCACACACACTTGTGGGAGCCAATGGCACGCAATCTTCCTGCTCCGTTTGCTTTTTGGCTTTCGGACGGAAATTCACCAAGTGTCCCTGAACAGCATTTTCATGCGACTTGCAACTCGACATAACTCGAAAATCGGACGTCGGACCGATGAACCGTCGAATCCATTGGTCTCCTGGCATGCGATTACCTCTAGGGGGCCCTCTCCCTCGTCTCCCCATGGCCCAGTGGCTTCATTGTACATTCATTTCATAAACTAGGGTTTTTCTCAGTGTGGGAGAGTGCAATTTTTGCACACGGGGGTCAACTTTGGAAAATCATCCACCGGGCAAGTATGGCTAATGTTCCTAGCCCGAACCTGTCTAGACACACCTGCAGGACTCCCCGGAACCCGATTTTTTTGCATGGTTGGAGTTCTATGCCCCCGGTAGGTATCTAGTAGGTGTCCCTGAAGGCCTTCTGGTAGTGAGACGGGACGAGCCATAGAATGAAGACCGTGCCTCGGATCGACGAACCGTCGACTCCGTTGGATTCAACACACCGGGATAGTGCCAAGGGTGCCCGTCCCCTCCTACCCGGTGGCCCATGTGTCACCTTGCAGGTCCATCTTGGAAACTAGGGTTTTGCTCAGTGTGGGAGTGTGCAATTTTTGCACATGGGGGTCAACTTCGGAAAATCATCCATCGGGCGGGTATGGCTAGTGTTCCTAACCCGAACCTGCCTAGAAACTTTGCAAACTAGGGTTTTGCAGGTCCATGATGATGATGATGGTGATGATGATGAAGATGTTGATGATGATGGCTTGGTCTAAGGTGGTGCTCTGAAATAGCTAATTCATTATGAAATATTTAACAAGACATGAATTAAATTTAATATAAGTGTATTGTTTAATATAGTGAGCATGAATTGAATTAATTTTGTTGGGTGAAGCCAATAACCAACATGATGAACATAATATAATTTTAGGGTTTACTGATCATATGTAAAAAATGGCATATTCATAAACTTGACATACAAGAGAACTTTTGGCATATTTATAAACAACGTAAACGTAAATTTGGCATATCAAGACCGCAAAATTGACATATTCATATGAAACATACATGTGAAAATTGAGCATATATCAATATTCAATTACAAATAGTATAAATAGTATAGTATTAAAAGTATGTAGCATACCTCATCATGCTAGATCCCACCTATTATCATACAACCAAGCCCTCCAGATCATCTCTTATACTGATGGTCTCCATTAGTCTCTCGTGCCCTGTATCCGGTAAGAAGTAGCGTACCTTCGATGTATTTCGACTAGGCATTGTTCGTACCTGAAAGTTTGTGCCAATGATGAAGTTGGTAAAGTGATACACACTTGCACCTGGTTTGTAATCCCTGTAAACATATCCACCCTTCTTTCTTCCATTGCTGTCCCGTGTCAAGTATTCACCTTTAACAACCATAGACCCAGTTGGAAAGTGGTTGTTTTCATCGTCAGTCATGGACACAATGAGGGTTTGCTTTCCATCTATACAGCGTGCCAACCAGTATTCATCACCCCATTTAGTATCTTTTGAGGCAACCACTACGTATATGTGCCCTGCATTATATGATTGTAGGTATATGATCAAAATATTTTTCGTGCGATACAAGGCCATTAATGTGCATTTGAAGACTACGTAAACAAACAAAAAATGTTAAGGAAATGCATCATATCGGGTTGTACAAGGTCTGAGACATGATCAAAATCTGCAGAAATAGATGATTGGTCTTCTTCCAATGGAGTTAACTCAACAATTGCATGCTGATCAAGTGAAAGTGATATGCGATCCCATCCATCAACCCAATCCAATGATTCACACCCATCCCAGTCACCATCACAACAAGGCGGGCAAAAACAAGCGAGTTTTCTGGTCCAAATTTCAAATACTGGGTTATCAGAGCTTCGAACCGAATGAAAGCCACGAGTCCCAGGCACAGTCTTGCATTCCCATGCATGTGAATGATCTATGTCTACCACCTCCCAAAACAATCTCTCCACATGTCTCTTTCTTGTGGATTCTATTCGCATAGTTGATTCCTCTCCCATTACTGACGTGCACCACCTGACTATAGATTGAGCATTTAGAATAGTAGATTCTGTAGATACTTTCAATTCCTCTCTTCGTAGGGCTATTTTGACACATGCTCCGGCTCCATCATGCTCTCCTTTACCATGCCGAGTCTCAAAATAGTTCCACATATGTGGCACTTTGTAGTTTTTATGCAATGAACACAACCACTGAAATATGCGTGCATTTTTTAACTGACCAGCACACCCATCAGACCAAATCCAGTGTCGATCCATCTGTATGTTCCTTCCCTTCAAGTGATCATAGAACATGATGAAGCAATGACGTACATAGTGGAAGTCGTGGCACCTATCATCACTTATGTAGAAGTGATATTCCTTCAGAATTTCTCTTTGCTCTTCAGTGCTATTTGGGCCATGCCTATATGTGATATGGACCATCAAGGAAACCTGCTCAGAGTGATAATACTGACTTTGGATCTCATTTTGAGGTTGCAGAGTGTAGTTCTCAGCAAAATCAACAACTGAAAGTATAGTACCAAGGGGAAATGTATCTCTGCATATTCTAAACTTCTCATCCTGCCATCGTGCCACGTGGACATGCTGAACATATTGATGTGTCTTTTCAATAAATTCCTTGATGAAGTCACTAACTTGTACCTGGTGACACAAAATGATCTCAATGTCAGTTTTTTGTTGTAAGTAAGGATTGAAATGTAACTGTTACAACATAATTTTATAGATATAAATGCATACCTGAGATGTCACCAATTGTATTTTTTTGCTTTCTTTCCCTGGGACTATTTCATAGTTGATATATTTGAAACTTTTCATGTCTGTAACCATTTTCCCAAATTCATTGTCTCCATTCTCGTGCATACATTGGCTCAATAATGCCATTCCAGCACAGTTGGAGAATGTTCCATCCAAACAAGATTTTGCATAGTATGTTTGCCCCTCGGGCCTATTGCACATGATGCTATGAATGAATTCTCTTGATGAAGTCGGTGGTATTGTCATGGAGCAATCCTGCACAATGTTAGTATGCAACACACGACGAATGTACAAAAATGTTTCATAGTAATATTCATATTCTACATGGTATCTACAACAACAAGTGTTACGAAGAGTATTTATTCTAACATACCATGGATTACATTTCTCAAAAGATCTTTGCCCCAAGTTCAATTGTCTATGCTCAATCTTAAATTTCTCGTAAAGCTCTGTCTGTGTTATATCAAGAAGATGCTTAGTATGTGGTTCACGATCCTTTGAACCCGTTCTTAGTTTTAGTACATCCTTTCGGTTTGAAGAAGGCCTTGTGTGATCATGCCAAAAACTGTGCACTAGTCCCTTTACTGCATCAACTAGCTTCATGTCACGATGTGGCAACCGACCAACAAAGGCCCAAAAATCTGTTTGATCGGTTGTGTCAAGATGTTCTCTTCTAATAGAATACCTACGGAGGGTTTTTACATTCAAATTAACTAGTTCGGATGTAGGCCTGAGAATACGAAGGGCCCTGGTGTTCTTATTTGCAATTGATTGTGACAACACACGACGAGCAGCATTGCGGTCCTTTGAACGTGTGTTCTTACCAATTTTACCAAATGCATCTACTAGGCTTTTAACTATATGAGAACTTGGTTCAGAATTCTTTATCATCTTTATCCCTAACTTTTTCCTAACAACATTCATGCTCCTAGATTTTAACAATGATAAAAATAATCTACATTTATCTCCATCACATTTAGAAATAAAATATTTATCAAGTATCTATTGAGTTTGATAAGCAATACTATGTTTAGATAGCGTACCTTCAATGGAATTCATAAGTCTTTCATCAACTTGTATACGCTTCGGAGTTCTTCGACGTGTGCTTGCTAATGGAGGTAAGGGGGTTGGAATTGTACCATGTAGCGCATCACCAAGACGCTCTGGCGTTTCAGTAGTAGCTTGGTGTCCTTCATTCTCTTCCTGGTAGTTGGATGGTGGAAGTCCAACATCCTCATCGATGGTCTGTGGAAGTCCAACATCCCCTTGTGGAAGTCCAACATCCTCATTGATGGTGTGGATAACATTCTCTTCTTCAATAGTAGGCAAAATTTCCAATGCCTCTCTGACTTCATCGCTTGTATAACCACATCCGGATAGCAAATTGGGTGTTTCTTCGTGAGCTTCATCTTGAGATGGTAACTTATCACTTTGACTTGAAGTGGGAATTGAAACATCCCCTAATGAGCACCTACGTTTTGCTTCTTGATTACTTCCATGGGGTGCTTGTTCAACAACTATTGTGGAAATTGAAGGTCCCTCTTGTCGTGGATTAATAGGATGAACCATGGTATCCTCTACAATTGGATTTGGATTAGTTTCCAAAGAAAGCCTCCGATTCATCATGTATATTCTTTTCTTTTCTTTCTCTTCTTCAATGACTTCTTGAGGTCTCTTCTTCCTTGTTGATTTGTTTACTTGGTTATGTGCATTCCCCATCACCACAATGATCAATTCAATATAGTTTGTTTTTGTTGCTCCTCAATTACAAGCTCTTCAATAATAAGCAAATGGAAGTTCTTCCTTGTTGGTCTTGAAGCTTGATATCTTATCTTGTGTGCTCCTCAAATATAGGCAAAATGAATCTTTCAAAGGCCTTATCTTTGGTGTTCTTCAATTGGAGATTCTTCAAGCTTGCTGATTATTTTCTTCAAATATGGCCATATAACCCAACACCACACTGAGCAACCATGAAAGATGTCCTCAATGCTGCACCTGCATAAAAAAAAATGATGGAGTTGGTGTAGAATGTGAAAATTCTCAGTGGCGGGCTCGTGCTGTTCGAAAAATCGCGGGACTGTTGTTTTCGTTCAGACAGAGTGAAGTTGCTCTCGGAAAGCAACAGTCCATTATTTCTGGAGTTACAAAACGTGCACGCGTTATAGAAATACAAAACGCGTGTGCGATATGTAGTGAAAAAACGCGAACGTGATATAGTCAAGCACAATAAATAGGTTAGGTGCACGGCTAGGGCAACGAACAAAATCAAAGAAAACTAATAATTTATATGGTTACATACAAAACAAATGTTTTGTATGGTTTAATACCCCCTAGCTCTCTCCCAATAATCCCTAGATACCCCCTATCTCTTTCTAAATATTTGTCCCTCATTCTCCCTACATCCCTCCCTACATGTTTCTTTCATGTTTCTCTCTCCCTTACTCCAGCCATGTCTCTACCACCCCACTCTCCATCTCTCCACCTTCTCTTTATCTTCGTCATTATCCCTCCCTATAGCACTCTCTCCCTTCTTCTCCCTTAATCACTAACCCTCTACACCTTTATCCCTCCCCCCTGCCCTCTCTGTCTTACCTTGTTCCTAGAGCCCTTCCCCCATAAAGGCCTTTAGACCCTCTTCTAAACATTAATCCCTAAGTGCATAAGTGCACAAGATGATGAGGAGGAGGAGGGTGATGACAATGAAGATGATCACGATGTAGATGAAGATGATAAAGATGATGAGGAGGAGGAGGGTGATGACAATGAAGATGATCATGATGCAGATGAAGATGATAAAGATGATAATGTTGATGAAGATGATGGTGATGATGATGAAGATGTTGATGATGATGGTGATGGTGATGTTCAGATGATGATGATGATGATGATGATGAAGATGATGGTTACATGATGGAGATGTTGATCTGATGAGGAAGATGATGATGATGATGGTGCTGATGGTGATGATGTTGATGAGGACGATGATGGAGATGAAGATGATGATGATGAAGAAGATGACGATGATGGAGATGTTGTGTTGATGGGGAACCTAGAGATGACAATGATGATGAAGATGGTGATGGTGATGGTGATGAAGATGAAGATTTTGATGATGATGCTGATGGCGATGATGATGAAGATGTTGACGATGATGGTGATGGTGATGTTTAGATGATGATCATGATGATGTTCAGAAGATCATGATGGTGATGATGGTGATGATGATGGAGAAAATGACGATGATGGATATGTTGATGAGGAACCTGTAGATGCCAATGATGATGATGATGGAGATGTTGATGAGGAACCTACAGATGCCAATGATGATGGTGATGACGATGAAGATGTTGATGATGATGGTGCTGGTAATGATGATGATGATGATGGTGGTGACATGATGGAGATGTTGATCTGATGAGGAAGATGATGATGATGATGATGGTGATGATGATGGAGATGTTGATGACGATGATGATGGTGATGAAGATGATGGAGATGTGTTGATGGGGAACCTAGAGATGACAATGATGATGAAGATGGTGATGGTGATGACGATGAATATTTTGATGATGATGATGATGCTGATGCTGATGATGATGATGATGATGATGAAGATGTTGATGATGATGGTGATGGTGATGTTCAGATGGTGATGATGATGATGATGATGATGATGATGATGATGGAGATGTTGATGAGGAAGGGGGAGATGACAATGATGATGAAGATGTTTATGGTCATGAAGATGATGATGATGGTGATGGTGATGATGATGGAGATGTTGAAGATGATGGAGATGGCGATGAAGATGATGATGATGATGATGATGGTGAAGATGATGAAGATGATGATGATGATGGAGATGTTGACCTGATGACGATGAAGATGATGATTATGGTGATGATGATGAAGATGTTGATGTTGATGATGATGGTGATGAAGATGATGATGATGGAGCAGATGATGATGATGGAGCAGGTGATGATGATGGAGATGTTGATGAGGAACCTACAAATACCAATGATGATGATGATGGTGGTGATGACGATGAAGATGTTGATGATGATGGTGATGGTAATGATGATGAAGATGATGATGGTGATGGTGATGGTGATGGTGATGTTTAGATGATGATGATGATGATGATGATGAAGATGATGGTGACATGATGGAGATGTTGATCTGATTCAAGGAAGATGATGATGATGATGATGGTGGTGATGATGATGAAGATGTTGATGATGATGATGATGGTGATGAAGATGATGATGATGAAGAAGATGATGATGATGGAGATGTTGATGTTGATGGGGAACCTAGAGATGACAATGATGATGAATATGGTGATGGTGATGACGATGAAGATTTTGATGATGATGGTGATGGTGATGATGATGAAGATGTTGATGATGATGGTGATGGTGATGTTTAGATGATGATCATGATGGTGTTCAGACGATGATGATCATGATGATGGAGATGTTGATTTGATGAGGTATATGATGATGATGATGATGATGGTGATGATGATGAAGATGTTGATGATGACGATGATGGTCATGAAGATGATGATGATGCAGAATATGATGCTGATGGAGAATATGATGCTCACAACTCCCTCTAGTCTCTCTCTCCCCAACCATCAATCTCTCTCTCTCTCTCTCTCAAACACACACACATACACACACATTATGTCACTTTCCATTCTCAAACCCATCCCCCCTCCATCCATATCTATCTCCAACTTTCTCCCTCAATCCCTCACCCTACCTTCTCTCCCTCCCTCTCTCATTGCTTGTCTCTCACCTTCTATCCCTCCCTCATGTTATCTTTCCCTCAACCTATCCCAATCTCTCCATCACTCCCTCTCTTTCCATCGCCACCACTCTCTACATGTCTCCCACCAACACTTTCTGTCCCTCCCTTCCTATCTCTTATTTCGTTCTATCCACATCTATCTCTCACTCCCTCCAAATCCATTACTCCCCATTGTCCCTCTCCCTCCCTCGCTCTATGTCTCCCCCCCCTTGTATTCTTTATTTCTCTCTCACATCCCCCTTGCCTCCATCCATTCCCCCTTGTCACTCAAGTCTCACTTTCAACTTCTAACCCTATACCTCTTCAGAACCTATTCTACTCCTAATAGTGCTCTCAAGCTCCACTTCCCTTCACCCCCTGTAGCCCATCATGTTCTCATTACCTTCATCTCTCCCCACTCAAGCTTCCAACATCCTTCTAAGCCCTTGACCCTTTCCCACCCCTATTAAATATTAACCATATATTCCCTTGACCCTTCCCCACCCCTTCTCAAATATTAAACAAAAATTCCCTTGAGTCTTCCACACCCCCTCGTTCTCAAGTATTAAACATGTATTTTATGATTTGAATAACGCGAGCGCGTTTTGTAACTATATAACGCGTACGTGTTATGTAGTTATATAATGCGTACGCGTTAAGTAGTTATATAATGCGTACGCATTATGTAGTTATATAACGCGTACGCGTTATTTACATCTAAAAGTGCGGCAATATTTTTGAATTTAAACAAGCCGAGTCACATGCTCACATGTCAACAATAATCCTATGTGTATGCTTTGGAGTTTGCTTCGGTAATTCCAAACCTGTGCTATGTTAATGAAAAACCAAAGCTAATTGGGTATTTCTTCCAGTTTCTGGAGAATCCTATGCTTAGCCACTCGTTACAATATGCTACACAGAGTCATTTTTGACGAAATATTAGACACAAATAGCATTTTTTCTGCAGATTCCAAATATGTAACTTTTATTTTGAAATATTAATTTTTCCTATTTTCTTTCAATTTCTTTTCTGTCCTACCTCCTTAACTCGTGAAACACACTGTTAGTGTTTCTTCCATAACTTTTTCAATTCTCAATCATTTCAAAAAAAAATTGTATGGTGCACAAGAGGACACTAACCTCCACGTTCTATGAAAAACCCATTTCAAGATTTTTGCATTAAGACCTTCAAAGGCTCTACCCACAAAAGAGGTACTATTTTCGAGGTTTGATCACTTAGACAATTATAAAAAAATTATAAAATTACTAATTTAATTTTCGAAAAATAATGGCGCACAAGTGCTATGTGTTCTCTACATGCATGCCGATTTTTGTAGCTTGATTCCATCATTTAGGCCCTCAAAGGCTCTACCCACAAAAACATATACCTTATCATTTGCCTGAAAAATAAAAAGTGTCTGTTAGGAAAAATGAAACTTGACATAGCTATGCAAATTTTGAATACATAAAAGTTATATATTCAGAAACGTGATTCAATTTCCTACATTTCATCTTTTTTACTCAATGCAAGATATTTTGCGTAAGTAGATCAAAAAATCCAAGTAAGTTGAGGGATGCTTGCTTTTTCAGTTTTCTATTGCATCTAACGCACCAAAAGTGACCCTCATTAGCTTGCACTGACCCTCAAGTTTATTTGTTAAGCATGAGTGGTCATGCTATGTTATCAAAGGAGGCGCTTGCTGCTGATGAGGGTATTCTGGAATGGATGGAATATGAAGATTCCATACAAATAGACAATGGATCTTTAGATTTCTTCTCAATATAAGTGTCTTTAGTAATTGTTATGCTTGGTGGTGGGATGTTACTCCAACATATATTGTACAAGGCATTAAGTTTTATGTTTTTGTTGGCTTTGCTTTCTTGTTTAGGTGATATGACATGACTGTTCATGTATGAGCAGTAAGATATTTGGTTATATTTTGGGATGTGGTTCTCTTGTGGACCGAAACTACATGTGAGAGGATATTGAGCCCTTAGATCACAGGGCTACTTTCGCTGGATATTGTACATTTTTATTCATTTTTTAATACTGAGAGTACATTTTTTTTCTTGCTCAAAAGAAAAATTTGTAGATATTGGAGTTTGTTTAAATATATTTATTATTAAGTATTGAAAAGGTTTTCTTGCAACTTTGTTTTTTAAAAGTTTATCCTAAATATATTATAAACAAACGCAACTAAATGATTTAGATACTTGCATTAGTAAGGACAACGTTGTCATACACTCATAATGAATTTGAGCAAAGTTTATCCTGCTTTTAAAAAAGGATGAGGATTTAATTGTCATTCTAACAACTATGACCCAACTATGACCCTTGGTAGGAAATATGCGTGCTAGATGTTGTATTGTATGCACTATATGATGTTAAAAGGATGTCATAGGAATTTTGAGATCTCAAACAATGCACTTAAATTGATGAATTCTACATACAAGAAGCAATGCATTGGTTGAGAAACCTAATGGAAAAGAACACTAATGGAAAAGAACCCTAATGGTGGAAAACTAGACCTAGAAAGGGTGGAGTTCTAGGCATAGCTATGGCATACTAGTGGTTTGGTAACATGGACACCTATACAAAGTTATAGAAAGCTTTAATGTATTGGCATTCTGGTTTTTTAAGTATGTTTTCTCTCCACTTTGTCATTTGTTTGTCACTAATGAATGGAGGTTCGATAGCTTCCTGAATTTTCTCTGGAGCATGATCTGACAATACATTGTCACGATTTTTACCATTTTCGACGAGCTATCTTCAAGAGTATTTTTGTTTCTCGGTTTACACCTCCGAGGTTGGTTGACATCCGTGGAATGTTTTTCGAGGAGTTAGTTAAAAATTTGATGCATTTTTCTATCGAGTTGTCCTAAGATTTGTTTGCTTATTGGACACGGGGCGAATAATGGCTTCCCTGTCTCTATGTCATTTCTTGGTTTTGGAATAATCACCAAATCACATCTGAGTCAATTTGTTAAGGAACACTCTTCATCGAATTATGGACTCTTAAATCCACAGTCCTAGAAAAAGGAGTTGGAAGCGACACTTGGAGGACATGAACTCTCTGTTCTACCCTACCTCACCCCTTCGGCTCTAAGCCGATTCATCTTCCACCAAAGTTGGGTGAAAAGTTTCTTTTTGCTCAAGGTCTGGAGGATAATGCTCATGAACAAAGAAAACTAATATGAAACTAGAAATGTATTAATTTAAAGAAAAATCATGTAGATCTAGTACTGGGTGAGGACATGAAGATGCATCAAGTCATGGAACTCATCGAAATAGAGTTTTTAGGGCGTTTCCTAGGAAAGAGAATGGGGGTGAAGACCCTTTGAGCATGGGTTTTCGATACTTGGAGAAAGGTTATTCGTTACACTCCTAAGCGTTATATGATTTATTGTGGTTGGCTCGGTATGGTATTCAAGTCTGCATCAGACGTGTCACAGATTTTAGAGGGGATTTGGAAGTGGGACTCGTCGGTCATCTCCATGAAATGTTGGACCCCCCATTTCAGCACCTATAGAGAACACCATCATTGTTCTCCTATCTGGATCAAGCTCCTGAGGCTTCCCTCTGGAATCTAATTTGTGGACTATGAGAATATTCAAGTTATTGTGGTTCCTCTTTAGGCACTTTTGTTGATGCAGATATGTCATTCCTTAATACTAGAGATTTAAAAGTGGCCAGGATCCTCATTGAGGTTGATATTCGAGATGGCCTTCTCCCAAAAATGACTATCACCCTATGTAAGAGAGACATAATCCAGAAGCTGGGTTATGTTGGATTACTATTTTGGTTGGACAAGTACCATAAATATGTCCACCTCTGGAGTGAGTGCACCCTCTCTTTTAACGCTACTCACTATGGTAAGAGAGATTCATTTTATCCTATGGTCAAGATAGTTTCTTCTTTCCAGCAACCAATGGGTTCTTAGCCAAAGACTTAGAGGATAAAAAATATTTTGGACGGGACATCTCAGACCCAGTTCCCCAGGCGTGATGATTCATCTACTCTCCATCCTCAGGCCTCAAGTATGAAGGACCCATTATCATATCTCTCAGTTGGTGATGATCTTTCTTTTTCTTTTTGCTCTAGTTATGCTCTTTGTTCCCCATTTACATCGGATTCTAGCTCTAGTAGTGGCCCTGCCTCATATTGAACCAACTCATATCGTGACCCACTTACTATCTCTATCCTCTTCCACTATGATGTTCTAGGTCTACTTACCCCCTATTTCGTTTTTCTCCTGACCTCTCGCTCCCACCCTTTTGTTTCGGATTAGGTGGTGTCTTCCCATTTAGTCCCCTCTCCACCCCTTTCGAATATTGATTGATCTCTCCCTGAACTTTTTGAAGATGGGTCCATATATGACCTTACAGAGCCTCTCGATCACTTTCCAATTGGCCTATCCCTGGCCCTCTCTTTTGTTCTATACTATTTTCATCCATCCACTGCTTTTGATATTCCCCCATTCCCATCTTCCCTTTATCCACCTATAGTTCGTTGAGCCTTTTTCCTCATCTACCTTGAACCTTTCCTCTGCTCATTTATCGGTCCTTAGGTGGGAAATTGTTTTTTACCCCTTCATTTTGAATCCCACACGGATCTTCCTGACTCCCTTTCGACATACCTATGAACTTTACCTCACCTCTTGTCTCCCTCCCCATCAAACTCCCCATGGGAGGTCATTCCCTTAATCTCAAACCCCATAAGAGCTTGATTGGGATGTTTTGTCTTCCCCTCCATTTTTTTCTGAATATCAGAGGATTCCTTGTATTTCCCCTTCAAAGGCCATCTTCCCTTTGACACCTCCATCATCACATTTCCCTAATAATGGATGAGTCTCGATGACTCCATCCCATGGATACTCTCTTCAATCATGCATGAAATTTGATGGTGGTCATTTGTTTTTTGTCAGGAGCTTGGTCCACATAATATTAGCGGAGAAGAGCCCTCAATTGTAGGGAAAATATTCTAGATCATCACAAGCTAAGGTGCAAGTAGTATTTGATGTCTCAATGGGTAAAAAACAAACCATAACCGGGATTCTTAGAGGAAATTCATCCCTAGATTTGTCTCCCTAATGCTTTTTCTCTCCCTAAACTATAGAGCATTGGGCCTACCCTCCAAGAAAAGGGCTCTTAGGATACTAAAGGAATCATATAACCCTAATGTGATGCTACTACAAGAATCCTTAATGACTAGTGATAGTATTATAAAGGAATGAAGCAAATATTTTCTTGGTTGGTCATTTACAGTGTATGATGCCAGGGGAAGATCAAGGGGTATAAATTTATAATCATTGGTTGGAATTCGATAGTTTATAGATGCACTAACCAATGGAACTTTAAATCGGGCATTGGTACCTCTCTCTTCTCTATGGCATTGGGGATGGAATACAACTTCATCAACGTTTATGGACCATATAATGATAGACAAGCATATTGGAATTAGCTTCTTTTAGCTACTTGGACCAATCATCCAAGGATCATCCTTGGAAGTGACCTCAAATTTACTCTTGGCATGTCTGAGATCTAGGATTCTTCTATGCATATGGACCCACTGCATATTTATTTCTTAAAATCTATAGGATGCTAGCCCGTTTTATATTATTCCTCACAAAATGTTTCCCATCTAGCGTAACTTGAGGTTGGGAGATGCTAGAATATCGAAGTGCATCGATAGGATCCTTGTCAATGAAAGAGTCTTACAAGATGTTGTGAGGATTAAAGAGTGGATTGGACATGGTGGTGATTCGGATCAATTTCCAATGATAATGGAATTCATTCAGGGGGTGAAAAGCCACATTGTCCTTTCAAATTTAATGACATTTGGCTTGAAGAAGACTCTTATAGAAATTTGGTGCTAGCCCTGCATCAGTACATATTGACCCACATAGTTTGATCTCACCTGCTTTATAATTTCAATCCAATCTGAAAAAACATTAAGCAACTTACCATCACTTCGGAAGCAAATCACAGAGCATCTCTGGTACAAGAGTTGAACAATATTGAGAACATACTGAATACATTTTATGAGGGACGGTTAGCTAGATATGCAGTTTTGGAAACAAAATTAAGGATCCTTGGCCTAGAGGCCAAGAAGGACAAGATTCTTAAGGACAAGGAAGCTACTCTAAGAATCAAAAGTAGGTCAATTTGGTTATCCAAGGGGGATGAGAATACAAAATGCTTCCATCATTTCATCAATCATTGCAAGAATGTCAATTATTTATGGAAAGTTATCGAGGATGATGGCTTAGAATACACTGGTTTCTTTGATATCACTAGGGAAGGTGTCTCATGCTTCTAGAAACTTTTCAAATGATATAATAATGCCTCTATTGCAAACATGGTGAATATGGCTTCCCATTTCCTTTCTTTTGCTCAAGATGGTGATCATGAGGGTTTGATGGAGGAGATATCGAAAGAGGAATTGAAGGAGGTTCTACATGTTGTAAATACTGATAGGGGGGTGAATAAGTGTTTAGCACTTTTTACCATTTCAAAAATTAATTATATCATGTAACATTAACCATTATCAATACCATTCAAAACCATACACAGTGCACAAGATATTTTACGTGGAAACCCAAATGGGAGAAAACCATAAAATTTGTTAAGTCGTGCAGAGATTACATTCATGAGAAGCACTGACTTCCTGTGTTTTCCAGCACCAACTGGATGGAGGCACCAACCTCCTATGAGAACTGACTCATAAATTTATCAAACATTGACCTCAAAGAAGTACCAACTCCCTGTGTTTTCTAGCACCAACTTGGTGGACGCACCAATCTCCTGTGAGCACTAACTCACAAATTTCTTAGACACCGATCAGATCCTCATATACTCGTTATTACCTCTTTTAGATCCTCATTTCTCCTTATGATTGTATTATTTTTCAGAGCTTCATCCTTCTCCACCTTCCTTACCCAAATGAGGAGGGTGTTTCAATTATTTATACAAGTGTTGGACAATGTTACGACAAGGCCAACCTGAATTTTTTCAATTAACGGTCCTCTAAGCTAACTTGGCTCGTCATTTGTACTGCTTTAAATTATATTTTTAAATGGCTTATAGACCATTCATAGAGCCACAATTCCCACTTCATATCCTTAATCTGTGTGGGAAATTTCCAATGACTTGGTGGGACTTGTGCACGTATTCTCTTTAACAACCTTTTTCTATATACTTCTTCAAAATGGATTCAAAATTTCACATATGTATACATTCCAATCCTATTTGACATCAATGGAAACACTAGGTCCAAAAATATCCCCCTTTGTCATTGATTTCAACACAAAGTAAAATCGAGCTCCCCTGACTGTAAGAGCTCCCTATGAGTATAGGCACTGATCAGATTACCTGTTTTGCTCCCCCTAAATTGTAGAACTTGTTTTACTATCAATCCCCCCTTTCACACCAATGGAAAAGGTATTCTTATTCTAATTATGCTACATCCCTTGAGCCTACACCTTCTCCTTTGTTCTTCAATACTGAGTCGGAAAAGGTGTCACTCCTAGATTTAGTATGGGACTTTCAAATACCTCTCTGGGAAGTGGTTTAGCAAAAATATCTGCAACTTGTTCTTTTGTGGGTACATATTCTAATTTTACAGTTTGATCTTCAAACTGTTCCCTTAGAAAGTGATATTTGATAGGAATGTGTTTTTTATTTGAGTGCATAACAAGACTCTTGGATATACTTATTGCACTAGTATTGTTGTATAATATTGATATTGGTTAGTCGAATACTACTTGGACTTCCTGTAGAATCTGCTTCATCCATAAAATCTGTATGCAACATGCAACTGTTGCAATATATTTCACTTCAACAATGGACAAAGAGATAGAGGCTTGCTTTTTGCTTACCCATGACACCAAACACTTTCCCAAAAAGAATGCACATCCACTAGTACTCTTTTTGTCATCGACACATCTTGCCCAATCTACATCATAGTATGTTGTTAAAGTAAAAAATTACTTTTGGGATACCACAGGAAAAATTCCAAGTTTCCTTTTAAATAGTGAAGTATTCTCTTTATTGCTTGAATATGAGCTTCTTTTGGCTAAGATTGAAATATGGCCACTGCACCGACTACTTCCATGATGTTAGGACTGATCGCAGTTACACATAGTAAACTGCCTATCATAGATATGTACAATTTTTTATTTACTTTTGTAGATTCATCATCCCTGATCAGTTCGGAGCCTATGACCATTAGAGTGCTTATTGGCTTGGAGTCATCCATCTAAAAACTTTTGAGCATATCTTAAACATACTTGGATTGAAATATAAATATGCCTATGTCTGACTCTTTAATCTACAATCCTAAGAATAATGACAATTCTCCTAGCATTGACATTTCGAACTCATTTTGCATGCTTTCATTGAATGTTTTGCTCATGTCATCAGTGATGCTCCCAAAGATAATGTCATCAATATATATTACTATGATGATCATTTCATTTTATTCCATTTTAATGTATATGTTGTTGTTTGCAGCTGCTCTTTTGAATCCTTTTTGTCACGGATATCGATCTAGTCTTGCATACCAGGCTCTTGGCGCCTACTTCAACCCATACAATTCCTTTCTAAGTTTTCATGCATAATCCTTATTTTTTGAAAGTTGGAATCCTTCTAGTTGCTCAAAAGACTTCATATTCTAATATTCCATTCAAGAATGCTGACTTGACATCCATTTGACAAAGCTTGATTTTTTTTTGACATGCCAAGGCTAGAAACATTCTTATAACCTCCATTCTCACTACAAGGGAAAATGTTTATTCAAAATCAATCCCCTCTATTGGCGCATAGCCCTTGCATAAAATGTTTTCCTTGTTTCTCACCACCTGTCCAACATCATTTTGTTTATTTCTAAAAACACATTTCAACCCTATCACATTTTTTCCCTTGGGTCTAGGAATAAGTTCCCAGTTTTCATTCTTTTCAATTTGATCCAACTCTTCATTCATGGCTTTAACCCAGTATTTTTCATCACTTGCTTCTTCAAAACAACTAGGTTTTATCTATGACAAAAGAGAAAAACTTACCTCTTCAAATACTTTATCATTTTTCTCCTTTTTCCACTCTTGCATCTTTATCACCAAAAATCAAATAATCAGGATGATTTCTTTTTATATTTATGGACGATGTTTTTGTATCCTGTCTGGTTTTTGTTTCTCTCTCATTTTCTAATTCTTCTTCTTCTGACATAACTTCTTCTATTTCCACCATTGGTTCTTATCTTTTTTCTTTTTCTTTTTTAGATCTACTGAACCTTGCTTCATCAACTTTTATATCCACACTTTCAATTATTTTATCCGTTCTTAAATTGCAGCAAATATAGTCCTTGCATTAAGAGGCGTACCCTAAGAAGATGCCTTCATCTTATAAGGAATCAAGTCATCATTGACTCTTTTAATATAACATTTATTTCCAATACTTTGAAGTATTTAATTGAGGCTAGTCTTCCTTTCCAAAGCTCATAAGGGGTTTATCGCTATTTACTCTGAGTTGAGCCTTGTTCAATATGTGAGCAACAGTGCAAATAGTGTGACCCCAGAAATAATTAGATAGATTTGACTCGTTAAGCATTGTTCTGGCAATTTCCTGTTAAGTCCTATTTTTCCTTTCAATGACACCATTTTGATGAGGAGTTCCAATCGTTGTATATTGTTTTTTGATTCCATCTTCCTCATAGAAGTTTTCAAACTAGTCTGAGACATATTCTACACCATTATCTAAACAAATACTCTTGATCTTTAAGTTTGTTTCATTTTCAACCATCTTCTTGAATATTCTAAATTTCTCAAAAGCTTCAGAATTTTTCTTGAGAATACATACCTAAGTCATTCTAGTATAGCACGATAAGTCATTCTAGTATAGTGATCAATGAACAACATAAAATAAGGCTCTCCATTGAAAGTATTTGTTCTTGTTGGCCCACAAAGATTGGTGTGTATCAATTCTAGGGGTTTTGCTGTTGAGTATTCTTTTTTTTTTAAGCTTGTCTATGTTAACTTTCCATGTTGGAAATGTTTGCATATAGTGCTACCAGGTCTTATAATTTTAGGCATATCTCTCACAACTTTCTTCTTACAAATATTTACTAGATTGTCAAAGTTAATGTGTCCCATTCTTCTATGCCAAAGCCAACTTTCATCAACTTGTCATATACAAAATTCTTCCCTTTATGTGGCATCTAGCATATATAAATTATTGGAGGTCTTGGGTGCTCTGACTACCAATCTCCCTGATTTTTCTCTTCTTATTTTACATTCTTTATAATTAAAAATGAGAGTATGTCCTTGATCGCACATTTGGCTTACACTCAAGAGGTAGTGTTTCATGTTCTCAATCAATACCACATTTTTTGCTTCAGCATTCTTGTTTCCTAGAGTGGCTGTGAATCTTCAAAGAATATCCGTTGTGCCATCTCCTCCAAAGGTAACACTTCTTGTTTTTCCTTTCTCAAAGTTTATGAATCTATGTTTGTCTCGAGTCATGTGCTTGGATCATCCGCTATCAATGTACCAACTATTTTCTCTGTTTTGAGCATGTAGATCCAAGTCGCACTTTTCAGTATGTGGATTTTCTTAGTTCTATTTTATTATCATACTTCTCAAGTTTTGAAAAACTTCTATTTGATACTAATTGCTGGAAGGAATTCATTTTGAGTCTACAATAAAGGGTTGTGTGACAAAAATTGTTACATTTATAGCACTCAATGTTGAATTTTAGATCTCCGAAGGAATTAACATATCTAGTTTTAATCTTTTTCAATGATTGAGCTTATTCTCATGATAATTCTTGGAATTTTCAATGATGACTTTATTCCTTTCATATGCCCTGCAATAGACTGCTTTATGACCAAATTTTTTGCATAAATAACAATATCCTGATAAAAAGGTCTGGTATTTTTTTACGATTGATATTCTTATGTTTGAGCTTCATCATTTCTATCATTCTTATGAATTGTTTGTGTTTCTATCCTGTCATTATCCTTCTTGAGTTCATTATCTTCAGTTTTCATGAATTTTTTAGTTGCATTTGTATAGGTTCCGAATTCCGACATATTTCCTATTTCCATGTTCTTTGACTCCTCATCAAGGTTATACCCTAGTTCTATCCTATTGTTATATGGTTTTTGACTATTCAGAATCTCCTTCATTATTTTGGAACATTGTCAAACTTTGACTGGAAATTTAACTGAGAGTTTATCTTTTGCACTTTCTCTTTAGAAGGATAATTTATATTTCCAAGTTTCTTTTTATTCTCTCTATTTCCTTTTGATAGTTTTCACTATTATGACTTTGGATTATTTTTCCCTCTAGTTTCATTTAACTTCTGATCAACTTATATGATACTTTAGATCTGTCTTCAATTTTCCATTGATAGCCTAATTTCGATTTTTGTAATTCTTTTCTTAGCATAATACTTTCAGCTTCCAGTTTTCCACTTACTTTTCTTGTATCTTCCAACTGATTCGTCAATACTTTTTCGATTCTTCTTGCTTCTTCAAGTTGTGTTCTCAGATCAGTGATAATATTTTCAGCTTCTTTTGCTCTCTCGATTTCTTCTTTAAGTTTGGACATTTGTTCTTTTAGCTGCTTGTTGTTCTCAAATAATCCAATGCACTAATAAGTTCACCCTCAAGGTCTAATTCTACTTCTTCATCATCGTTGTCTTCATTCCTTTCTTCATGTTTCTCTTCATGATTTCTATCAGTGATTTCTAGATCTTCATTTTGAGTCACGATTTCCATGAAGATCATTTTGCTTCAATCATTGTCGTTGTCATATTCTTCATCAAATGAGCTGCTATCTTATTTGGAATATAAACTTTTCCTTTATCTATTAGAATGTTTGTTCCCAATGTTTCCTTCCTTTATTTCATTTCCTTCCTTTTGTGATAAGAAATATCTTCATCATCACTATTTTCGATTTTTCCATATGGACATTTTGAAGTTTAATGATCAACTTTTCCATAATTCAAATATTTAAAGGGTAACTTACCTCTAAATTTTCCTGATCCTGTTTTGAGTTTTCTAACAAAGTTCATTTCTTCAATGTCCAATTCATTCTTTGAACAGTTGCATGATTTGTACCCTTTGGACCGTGTCTTCTTCGTTTCTTTGAATGTTGCTTCATGTATTGAATTTCCTTTTCCTTTGTCTACCCTCATTTTGCATGCTATGAAAAATCCTTGTAATTCTTCCATGGTCCTAGTTCTAGATATAAGGCTTCTTTAATGACTAATACCTTTGAGTCAAATTTCATTGGAAGGGTTCTGAGTACCTTTTGTACAATATTTTTTTGGGTTCTTCTCCGAGTCCTCTGATAGTGCTTACTATTTTGTCAACATGAAGAAAGTATGCTGCAATGTTTTCTTCTTCATTCATTTGAAGTTTTTCAAATTGTCCCCTATGTGTTTGTAGTTTCTCTTTCTTAACTCCATCGTCTCGTTGATATATTCTTTTGGTCTCATCCCACATTTCCTTTGATGAGGTAATATGCATAACCTTAACAAGTTTTGTTTATGACAAACCACTGAATATTGCATTTATGGATTTTTCATTATTATGATACAATTTCTTTCCATCTACATCAGTAGGGGCATCCTATGGGATTTTGTACCCGTTAAAAATGGTGACGCAAACTTCAAACCCTAGATACATCAAATTTGTACTCATCCTTACACTCCAAAAAGTGTAGGTGTTTCCATAAAAGAGTGGAATTATGCTTGAGGAAATTCCTTCATGTCTTTCCATGGATCTTTCTTTCAATGGTTAAACTGTAATTTGAAGGAACTTGCTCTGATACCAATTGTTGAAAATACTAAGAGTGGGGGATGAATCAATGTTTAGCACTTTTTACCATTTCAAAAATTAATTATATCATGTAACATTAACCATTAGAAATACCATTCAAAACCATACACAATGCACCAGATATTTTATGTGTAAACCCGAATGGGAGAAAACCACAAAATTTGTTAAGTCATGTAGAGATTACATTCATGGGAAGCACCAACTTCCTGTGTTTTCTAGCACCAACCTCCTGTGATCACTGACTCACAAAATTCTAAGACACCAAACTGAAAGAAGTACCAACTCCCTACATTTTTCTAACACTAACTATGTGGAGGAACCAACCTCTTGTGAGCACCGACTCACAAATTTCTAAGACACCAATCTAAAGGAAGTACCAAATCCTTGTGTTTTCCAGCACCAACTGGGTGGAGGAACCAACCTCATTTGATAATCGACTCACAAATTTCTTAGACATGGATATGAGTGAAGTACCAACTCCCTGTGTTTTTTAACACCAACTGGGGTGGAGGAACCAACCTCCCGTGAGCACAGACTCACACTCCTTGCCCCTTCATACCTCCCTATTGAATCCTATTAGTTTTGTCACACTAATGTCAGATTTATTTTAGTCTATATGTTTCATCAAGCACTACAAATTTTCACATTGATATTCTCCAGCCTTTGGCTTATCTCGTAACTATGACTTTGCACCTCCTTCATTTATATCTCACATACTGTGACCATGCACCCCCTTTGTCTTCACAATAGTGACTGTGACTTCACGCCTATTTCATTCATGGTACTACGACCATGCACCCCATTGTCTTTGGAATTGTGACTTGTTCCAGCTACAACTTCACGCTTCCTTCATTCACAGTATTGCAATCATGTACCCCTTTTCCTTCATAACCATAAATTATTCCAACTGCAACTTCATGCTTCCTTCGTTCATGGTACTGTAACTGTGCGCCCCTTTGTCTTTTGAACTATGACTTATTCCAATTGCAACTTTGTGCCACCTTCGTTCATGGTACTACAACCATGCAGCCCTTTGTCTTCAAAACTGTGACTTATTTGAACTACGACTTTGTGCTTCCTTCGTTCACGGTACTAAAACCATGCATCCATTTATCTTCAAAAATTGTGACTTATTCCAACTACAACTTCGCGAACATATCTACTCCAAATCAACTAGTTATTGATCTCCTCAAATCCCCATATACTGATTATTATATCTTTCATATATTCATTTATCCTTACAATTGTATTCCTTTTCATAATTTCATCCTTCTTCAGCTTCCTTACCCAAATGAGGAGGGTGCTTCACTTATTTATACAAGTGTTGGACAATGTTATGGTAGGGCCTACCTAAATGTTTTCAATTAATGACCCTTTAAGCTGACTTGGCTCATCATTTGTACTGCTTTAAATTACATTATTATATGGGTTATAGACCATTCATAGAGCCACAATTCCCACTTCATATCCTTAATTTGCGTGGGTAAGTTCCCATGACTTGGTGGGACTTGTGCATGTATTCTCTTTGACAACCTTGTTCTATATACTTCTTCAAACTCGATTCGAAACTTCACATAAGCATACATTCCAATCCTATTTGACATCAATGAAAACACTAGGTCCAACACTACATATGATCCAAAGGGAGAATATCTTAGGGCTTGATGGATGGCCAACTGAGTTTTATAAAGGGTTCTATGAACTACTTGAAGATGATTTGCTCATGGTCATATATGATTCTAGGAGGAATAGTCAGGTGCTTGATTCTTATAAATCCACATTGATTGCTCTGATCCCTAAATCTGATAATCCCTCCTCCTTTGATGAATATAGGCCTATTTCTTTATGTAACTGCATTTACAAGATTACAGCTAAAGTGATTGCTCGAAGACTCAAGGGGATTTTGTCCAGCTCCATCTCTCAAGAGAAATTTGACTTCTTCAAATATAGACAGATCCATGACTTTGTAGGAGTGGCACAAGAGGTTATCCATACCATTAAGATAAAAGAATTCCCTACATTCATGGTTAAGGCTGATCTATCCAAGGCCTATGATCATGTAATTTCGTTATATCTTAGGCTCATTCTCATGTACGTTGGTTTTCCATTGTCTTGTTTTAATTGGATTATGGCCTATGTGCAATTTGTGTCATTTGTTGTTATTATCAATGGTGTTGCAACATATTCTTTCAGATCTTGTAGGGGACTAAGACAGGGGTTCCCTTTGGATTACTTGCTTTTCCTTTTGGTGGTGGAAGGGATGAGTAGATCCATTGCTACTTATAAATGGATTCAAATGGGAGGTGTTTGACCTAGGTCTGTTGCCTTACTTTTTAGAATAGTTGTACATCTCAAAAATCTTTTAAGCCTTGAGTTTCCATATCCTTTATTTTTGTTTTTCTAAAAAGTTGGTTTGTTTTTTATTTCATGATTTTAATATTTTGAGTATTTACAATATATAGATTCTAGCCTATGCTCCTATAAGATATTTTCGATCTCATACAAAATATTTTTGTTTGGAAATACTTTGCATACATTTCATATGAAGTAACAACATGTGATGATTATTCAAGAGAGTGGGTACGTGGCTAGCTTTTCGAAGGTCAAATCCATGTGCAGGTTCCATTATCATGTAAACAGGCTTCAGAGTTTGTTCCTATTCAAAGATCGATATCTGGTTTTTATTCGTACTGAGTAAAACACCTACTTTATCATTCAATGCAAACGGTGATAACCATTTCCAGAATGCCCAGAGATCAAAGAGGGTTTTAAATTGTTGAAGAAATTCAAAGAAAATCTATGCACAAGATTAAAAGCTTAATTTGGTTAGTAGATCTTGTGCTAGATATGTTGATGTGCTCTCCACGGTCAGTCTATTCATGGGAAATTATAGTTCAGAAGGTGGGAAATAAGCTATTCTTTGACAAAAGAGATCGGTCTCAATTGGATTTGTTGTTTGTAAATGAGACATCCCAAAAGCCTTTGCCTGAAGCAAAGGAAGATATCAACTATGCACATTCTCTAAGTGTCGAGGTAGCATATATCAACCAAAACTTCTCACAGCAGGTCCTGATTAGAGATGGCAATAAAGTGGGGTTTGAGGAACCTAAGCCATTTGCCTATGAAAGAGAGGAAGTAGCATATGTTTCCTATCGGTACAGGCACTGGAAATTGGATGAGGACATAGCACTTGTTGCAAGATGTGAAGTCCACAGTGTTTTGGATTTAAGGGGTAATCACAATTTATCACTTTGAATGCTTTGAATGAATTTGATCCAAAATATTCAGGAGTTGTTTGGCACTAGGAACTTGAAACACTTGTGCTGGATAAGGCTTCGAAATCAGTTTGGGATTGGATTTTAGCAAAGGATGGATTTAGTAAAAATATCGATGATATAGTTGAAAGTGTTTATTGCCGGTTAAGTGGTTGAGAGTTACCAGCAACATCTTCTGGAATTTCTCATCTTTCTTTACATGAAGAAAATGCTAGTGGGTCTAGTAAGAAGCAAACTTTCACAGTAATGAATACAAATGGAACCAGTGAATCTGCAGATCGTGTTCACATGAACACTCCAAATATTGTTCGTCAAACGATTTGCGCATCACATGGAAATGAACAAGCTCATTTCGGCACCCCAGGAGCCGCTCCTCCTCATATGATCACCCCAGGTCCTAGAGCTGGTCATGCTATAAATTCCATGAATGTACCATGGAATGCTATCCATTTCAAATCTTAGATTTCAACGGGTTATCATCAAATTGTTCGAAGTTTGGTTATTGTCAAGTAACTCAATGACAAACACAAACAGGTATTTGAAGGCCCGTAGATCCAAAAGAAGAGCTCAGGATGATGGCTCAAGAAATCCGTGGTTATGAGGAAGCTATTCTAAAATATTCTGCTGCAAATGGACCCAATGACTATTCAAATTCTGGTGCAGATTCGCCAAGGATAAGTTATTCAAGCAATAATGGCCATAGCTTACACCTTAGTTACCCAGGACAAAATGGAGACTTAAATTCTAGTAGGAATTGAACATTCGCCTACTATACCCTCTTGTTTGAGTTTTGAATATATCTCATCTATGTTTTAGAGTCAAAAGCATATGGACCTATTTCTAGACAACTGCAAAGATCAGTTAAATTAATTGCACAGAGGAAAAGTATGACAGGGTAATTGCGGGTATCCACTGTTAAATCACAGCCATAAGTCATGATCGAGATGACCTTGCAGCACTAGTTGAGACAGCTATGCGAATAGAAGCCAGAAGTCAAATTGAATTAGAATTAATACATAATATTTGTCATTTCATAATTGCTTTCAAACCTGTTACACATGTCTTTGTAATTCTATTTTTAGCATCTTGATCCTAGGAAAGTGGATCTAGAGTAGCTTTTTAGGATTATCTAGTCTTATATATTGTAAAGCATTTTGATATAGGAAAAGAGGAGACACACATGGGAGTCGATCTACTAGGAATGTTGTAGACACTCAATGGTTACCTATGTAAGAACTTCTTTTACATTTTTGAATGAAAGTTAATATACTGTATGGAGCTAGGCCTTTAATCTATATTGTTTCAATGTTCTTTGGTTCAGTTTGAACTCTTTATACATGACTGTGATGTAGATGTTTTCAATGTTTCATTTCATATATACAAGTGAATGTTAATACATATTGATATTTGAAATGTGTTTTCAAATCCCAATACTTTTTGCATAAGCTACAAATGTGAACTGTTAGTTTATTATTTGCAGTTAAAAAGCTTATCTCCTGTACCTCAAAATGCCATATCATTAATCTTTATAAGATTATTGTCTCTTACATTTGTATTTTTGAAGTGTTTAGATTTTGAGTCTCTGCTAAATGGTATCTTTACCGATCTTGATATTTCATTTGTTATCCAAAAATATAAAAACAATCCTTTATTTCTGAGGTGCCTAAACTGTTGACCCTGTAGTCTAGGTAGTAGACTTTAGGGCAAATAGGAGGCAGACTCCTAAACATATCATGTTAAATATATAGCATCAGGAGACATTCTCCAAACCAATCTTGTGCATCCAAGATTGATCCTCCCTTATATAGCTGAGCACTTTGATTTCCTTCCATGTACAAGTTATTCCTCCCGTATGGAGGTAATTGATCAAAGTAATGATGTTGTAAATTCTTGTTGGAAAAAGCTCCAGACTTGTGTGTCAAGTCATGATTCTCATGTGAAACTTCTCTATACAGGTAGCCATGGGATGGACCTCTCGTATAGAGGTGGACCTTCCGTATAAAGGTCATACTAATTTCCTTTTAAAATCATTTAATGGTGTGTGATGTATTATTAACCATGATCACCAGTTTCTATTAAGTCTCCATTAGAGATTGATCACCTCTAAAGTGAATTAATTTATCATATGATCATTTGGTCCGAAATAATTTAATATGATCACAGCATCTGATAATTCTTCTTAGTATAATGTAATGTGATTGATAATTAAAGTTAGCACATATTGACCATGTAGTAAGAGATAAATAAATAAAATATAAAGCATAGAGATCAAGAGAATTTGAAATTTTCCATGCAGACACTTCAAATAATTAAAGAGAACTCGAATTGTTAAAGCTTCAGTTAAGTATCAATGTATGCCTCAATCAATGATTTAGTTAAACCTATTAGGATAATTCAATACTCCATCCTTGTCCTACCTAGCATTATTTATTTTTCCTAGTTGTTGATGATGTCATTTTCCCCCTAGTAGTGGTGTGCAGATGTCATCCAGGATCCATCTACCACCTTCTGATCCCTGCATGCATAATTTTAGAACCACTTCAATCAGTTCCCTATTTTATAGGAACCTACTAAGTGTTTCGGTGCAGTCCATCTGAGTTATCTTACTCTTGTGGGGGGTTAGAGCTCCAGATGCCACTGATTGTGGCCTCATAAGCCCTTTTGTGACTGGCATGCATGACAGACTCATTATTGCGCCATCCTTAGTTAGTTAACTAATTGTGACTTCAGTCAATTGAGTTTAGGTTCAGTTCAGTTGACTTTGAGTCTTCCGAAGCACTTCAGTGGTGATAATCCCTATGCTAGACCAATTGAGGTTCGAATTCTCCTGCATGATTCGAATTCTCTCCATTTTAACATCATTGTTTATTATACTGAATATTGGAAGATGTGAAATTATTTTGATCCTATCTGAGTTTTGTTGCATTATTATTCCTCTGCTCCTTTTTACTGCAATTTCACTCTTATTCTAATTTTCTGCTCATTGTTTTGTGGTGAGGTATCCATCATCTCTTAGATTTGTTGTGACATAGAATTTCACATGGTATCAGAGTCTTTTGAGTGAATAGTTTGAGAATCTTCTTTCGGTAGTGCACCAGAAGCATTTGGATTTCCACAACAAATCCTGGTGCTATTGCATTGAATTCATTGGAGAAATCCAATGAGGTCTAGCTAGGTGTGAA
Organism: Larix kaempferi; assembly: GCA_027924585.1. Lineage (NCBI taxonomy): Eukaryota > Viridiplantae > Streptophyta > Pinopsida > Pinales > Pinaceae > Larix > Larix kaempferi. Next base: position 3,338,889 of record BSBM01000796.1, on the reverse strand, counting down.
GGATCCGGATAAAAGTTCCTACTATCCTAAATCAGTGCTCAGTAGTAGTCTACCTCCATTATTGATATTTTTTTGCAGGTTGTTCAATTTTTTGAGTGAAACAACAGTTTTTTGCAGTTGCAATAGTTACAACAGTTTTCTGTAGTTGCAGTTTTTTTTGCAGTAGCATCAGTTTCACCTTATATTCGCTCCAGCAGTTGTATTGGACAATTCAAACTCTCCTCTCTCTCCCAGGATCTTGAAACCATTCAATTATCTTGATTGGAGGGTTGATATGTAGATGGTATTGAGAAACAAATCACTATACATGGTGACAATGGGAAAGGATCCCGAACCAACATCAGCTGTGGAGAAAACCAAGTATCTGAATAGATTGGATGAAGCATTTGGTTTCATGTGTATTCATATTTCCATATATCTACTCTTCCACATCGAAGGATTGAAGAATCCAAGAGATTTATGGTTGAAGTTAGAGACCCTCTTCGACAAACAAGATGAGCTAAGAGGCCATATTCTGGAAAATGAGTTGATTGCTCAACAACCGTGCAATTTTGAGACCATTTAGCAGTTCTTTTCAAAATTCAAATCTCTGGTAATGCAATGCAAGCAGTGTGGCATTTAGAAGAATGATGAGCAGCTGGTGATATCCATTCTGAGCAAGCTAGGTCCTGATTCTCCATCTTTGTCTCTACCTTCCATTCTGGGTGAATGTCAATCCCTGGTTGGAAGATGCCCTCCTTAGATGTTTTCATTGAATCTCTCATCCAAGAACAAGACAAGTTGAACCAGATGGGTTCCTTGAAGGCCTCCAAATATCAATCTCTTATGGCTGGAGAAGCAAAAAGTGCAAATGGGAAAGGGAAGCACAAAGGCAAGGACAAGAGGCCATCTGAACCCAAGCTGAATTCCAAGTCAAGTCTATTAGAAGGAGCCTCTAGCACTAAGAAGGGCAAACAGAAGGGATTTGAGAAATCCAAGTGTACCTATTGCAAGAAAGGAAACCACCCAGAGAGATATTGCATGCAGAAGAAGATAGATCAGTTGACCAAGCTTCTTTAACAACACAACATTTCCCTCCCAAAAGGTGCAAGAGAGACTAATTCTGGAAGTGAGTCTGATGGTCATGAGAGATGCCATGCATTGAAGGATGGATTTTCAAAATCACAATCCCTCCTCATAGATACAGGAGCCTCTAACCACATGGTTGCCTCCAGAGAATCATTTTCTTCTTTAGATCTCAAATATGATATGATTATTCACATGGGAGATAACTCTCAGATCTCTGTTGAAGGGATGGGCACAATACATATGGAGCATGACAAGTTCAAGAATGTTCTATTTGTGCCTTCTTTGTTGGCAAATTTTTTGTCTTTATATCATATGACTCACACAAGTTCACCTAAGAAAGTGGTCTTTGGTCTTGACACAGTTGAGATTGCAGAGATATCCACTGGGAAGATTATAGCAAAAGTGTTTGCAAACCATGCCTCCAAGGCATATGAATTCTCACATTTTTTTCCATACTCTCTGCTTACCCCATCGGAATCTGATGAAGATCGAAGTGATTCCTCTTCTAATGAAGATGAGGATCAAGATATTGATGCTGAGAATAAAGTTCAAGAAGATGCAAATTTAGATCCAAATCCAACACATGCTCCCAATCCATTGCCAAGGCCAATATGGGCTCACAAAGTCCTTGTAGCTACTGGGAACACAGTTGGGAATCCATCTGACCATACAACCACCAGATCTCAATATCATGCAAAACTTGCACTGTGTCAAGTAGATCCACTTCTCTCAGAGAGGTGTTGCATGATGGTGGGGTTTGATCCACAATCTCTTGGAGAGAATTTCCATGGGGGATCTACAACCAGGAAACAATCTCGATTATCTGAAAAAAGGTACTCAAAGGTTCATGATTTGGACAATAATGAGCCATTCACTCCAGTATCAAGAAGGGTTCCTGAAAGACTTGTTTTGGCAAATACGACTTCTACACAGTGGGAGGCACATCAGAGGAGCATATCCAGATCTAGCACCTGCATTTCTATCCTACAGAGGAGCAGCTTGCCAATATTTTTGCAAAGGCTTTCACTGAGGAATTTTTTTTCCTTCTCTGCTTAGTATGAAGGTTCTTTGAGTTCCCTACTACTGTTCTTTTTTGGGGGGGGGTATTTTTCCCATGAGGTTTTTCCCCATTTCCTTGGTTCATGGACAGTTCTTTATTTTTATCATTTATTTGATCGTGTGGGTGACCTTTGGTCTTAGTAACTAGGGCCCAGGATGCAAAAGTATGGATTAGGGGGGGGTGTTAGTATATTTCAATAATCCATCCTTTTCCTACCTAGCATTATTTATTTTTCCTATTTGTTGATGATGTCATTTTCCCCCTAGTGGTGTGCATATGTCATCCAAGATCCATCTGCCACCTTATGAGCCCCGCATGCATCATTTTAGGACCACTTCATCCATTTCCCTATTTTATAGGAACCTATTGAGTGTTCTAGTGCAGTCCATTTGCATTATCTGACTCTTGTGGGGGGTTAGAGCTCCGGACGCCATTGATTGTGGCCTCATGCACCCTTTTCTTACTAGCATGCATGATAGAATCACTATTGTGCCCTCCTTAGTTAGTTAACTGATTGTGACTTCAGTTAATTGATTTTAGGTTCAGTTCAGTTGACTTTGAGTCTTCCGGAGAACTCTAGTGGTGATAATCCCTATTCTAGACCAACTGAGGTTCGAATTCTCCTCCATGATTCGAATTCTCTCCATTGTAACATCATTGTTTATTATACTGATTATTGGAACATGTGATATTATTTTGCTCCTATCTTAGTTCTGCTGCATTATTATTCCTTCGCTCCTTTTTACTGCAGTTTTCACTCTTTTTCTAATTTTCTGCTCATTCTTTCTTTGTGAGGTATCCATCAGCTCTTAGATATGTTGTGACATAGAATTTCACAAAAGCATCGGTTAAATGTATGCCTCGGTTAAATAAAGAACTCACAGTGGTCACTTCAATTAAATCAATCAACATTATTTCAGTTAACTAAGTGTTAAATAAGAAGGACCGGTTAACTAAAGTGTCTTCACTTTAGTTAAACTAAAAGATGACACTTTAGTAACGCAAGGAGAACTCAAATTGATCACTATTGTGATGTTATCAAGAATCAGTTAAAGAGAGTCAACTAAGTGACAACAAATAAGATAGATTAAATAAGTGGCGACACTTATGTTAGCCACCTAACTAAGAGATAAATCTTTTAGTTAAGAGGTGAGTTCATCCTAAGTGACAGCTTAGTGAGATAAACCACTGCATGAGGAGTGGCGCGCACTTCTGCATGCAAGATTGATACATCCAGTTTGAGGGTGAGTTCATCCTGAAGTTAGAAGATAAAAATAGAAGAGAAGAATGTATAAATATTTTATACGAGATTAATGAATTCAATGTGAAGAGAATTCTCTTCTCCTTTGAAGGCAAGGTGCTTCTCTTTGTGTGCAGGATATTATTATTGATGGAAATGTGTTTCTCTGATTGATCTCTCTTCTCTATTTCTTTTGTATCTTCACCAAGAGTGTTTGGTGATCTCCTATATTCTGAAAGTAATCTACTATGTTGTAAAAGAAAGCATTCTCTACTATCCATTATATTATATTGAGAAGAATTGCTGAGGTTTTTGTTCTCGTAGTTTTGAGGATTTTTCCTAGGGTATATCTTGTGTTATGGATGTATGAATTTCATGCGATTGAATTGTCTCATTGTTTCAAGTTTCTACATCTAAAATAATTGAATATCAAAGCTCAACCAAATATTAACATGGAATCAAAGCTTAGGGCGTGAAGAAGCTCAATTTTGCATGCCAACTAGAGCCTATGTTGATCTTGATAAGTTGAGCACAATATTTGAATACTATGGCATCAGTCTCTGTACCACTGGAAGACCATCTTGAGGGAAACTCAAACTTCAACACTTGGAAGGCTATGATTCTCAACATCTTAGAGGAACATGACTTGGATGGCTACATATCCACTGTGGTGGAGGAGCCTACATCTAATGTAGGGCGCATCAAATTCAAGAAGAGTAAACCTAAGGAAAAACAGATCATCTATGATTTGGTAAAAGATAACTTGATGCCCGTGATCACACCGCTGAAGACCACGAAAGAATGTTATGATACATTGACTATCTATATGAGAAGAAGTCCTCGATTCAAAAGAGGGCATTGAAGAATAAGATTCAAAACTTAAAGATGGGGATGGATGATACAATGGCCTCCTTCTTCACCAAGATCTCTAAGGTAAGAGATCAACTTGCTAGTATTGGAGTAGTGGTGGATGAAGATGATCTTCTCCAAACCACTATTGATGGTATCCATCATCATGGTATAAATTCTTGGCTACGGTAAATGGCTGAGAGGTACAACCTTACTTCGAAATGTTGTGGCATGACTGCCTTGAAGTGGAGGGGCAAATCCAGAGCAAGTCAGTGTGCATCAATGAAGAAAACCTTTCCCTCATGGAAAGAATGAAGAAAGGAATGAAACCCTTCTTCCAAAATAATTTATCTCATCCAAAGAAGAAGGAGTTCAACAAAGGATTTGACAAGTTAAAAGCTAGATGCTTCAATTGCAACAAGAAAGGCCATTTCTCAAGAGAGTGCAAAGCAAAGAAAAAAGGAAAGTTTCATGCTTCTACTACCATAGAAGATGAAACTACTCAAAAGAATGCATCCGAAGAAAAGGAGACAAGAAGGGAGTTTTACCTTGTCTCATCCCTTTCAGGATCCATCATCACAAATGTAGACACATGGTTGATTGAAAGTGTTGCATCCAAACATATGACTTGTTACAAGAGTGCCATGACTGACCTAAATAAGAAAAAGTTCACATGCATAGTAGAGTTGGGGGACAACTCAACATATTTGATCGAAGGAGTTGGATCCACCTCATTACAGCTGAGCACTAGTGATATTTGATATGTGGAGTGCATTCTATATGTTCCAGGCTTGAAGAAGAACCTCCTTTCAGTTTTGGTTCTTGAATACAAAGGCTTCTGATTTATCTTCATGGATAACAAAGCACTTTTATGGCCAAAGAACAAAAGCCTAGAATCTGTTGTTGTGATTGGAGTTTGAGAGGGAGGACTCTACAAGGTTCCTGGGAAGTACATTCAAGCTATGATTCACCACACTATCAGTACATGCGAGCTATGGCATTGAATCCTTGAACACCTACACTACAAAGTGCTACCAAGACTTCAAAAGATGGTAAAAGGTATGCCCGTGTTTGATTTTGACCATGATAGTGTATGTCGAGGTTGTGCACTTGGGAAGCATGTTAAGAATTTTTTTTCTAGAAGTACTACTAGATCTTAAGGGATTTTAGATTTAATACATTCTAATGTATGTGGTCCCATGTCATCCCCCTCCCTGAGTGGCTTCTTATATTATGTAATGTTCATAGATGATTTTTCTAGGAGCTCATGGATTTATTTCATGAAGGCTAAATGTGAAACTCTTAACAAAATTAAAGAGTTTAAAGCCCTAGTTGAAAATCAGAAAGAAAAGCACATCCGTGCATTAAGGTCTAATAATGGAGGTGAATTTGAATCACATGCATTTAATGAGCTATGTAGTGATGTAGGAATATGTAGGAAGTTAACAGTACCATATAACCCTCAGCAAAATGGGGTTGCTGAAAGGAAGAATAGAACCAGCTATGAGGCTCCAAAAGCCATGATGCATGATCAAGATATGTCTACCTCATTATGGGCAGAATCCTCCCGTGCAGTTTTGTACATCCAGAATAGAAGACCGCATGCCATTCTAGATGATAAGACACCAGAATAAGTGGTTACCGATGACAAGCCAAACATCTCACACTTGAGGATCTTCGAGAGCCCAGTATACATTCATGTACCAAAAGAAAAGATAACAAAGTTGGAGCCTTTTGGAAAGAAAGGAACCTTTGTGGGTTATAGCGGTTCATCCAAAGCATATAGAATATATGTACCTGGTGAGAGACACATTGAAGTCAGTTGAGATGTTACCTTCCATGAAGAAGCTTCTTTCAAAATATCAAAAGAGATTCAATGTGATTCAAAGATGGAGGATCCCGAGTCTGATTTTGCCCCTTTAGAGTTTGAGAGGGAGAAACCAGAATATGCCTTAGATTCACTAGCTCCTGAAGAACTAGTAGAACTGGTTGAGAGGTCACCTGATGAACCTCCCACTAAAATAAGATCATCTTGGTGCTGAGACAGATTACAAAATATAGATAAACATGGAGCACCAGTAGGCTCATCTAGAGATTGCAAGCAACCTGACAGATATTCAAGGTATGTTGCACTTATGAGTCACATTAGTGATTCATAACCATCATCATATGAATAAGATGCAAAGCAACAAGTTTGGAAATATGCAATGACAGAAGAGTACAACTCTATAATGAAGAATGATGTTTGGGAGGTTGTTCCCAAACCTAATGAGAATTCCATTGTGACTTCTAGATGGATTTACAATATAAAGCATGATGCGGATGGTAGAATTGAGAATTATAAAGGCATATTCATTTCCATAGGTTTATCTCAGAAAGAAGGCATCGATGATGATGAGACCTTTGCCACTGTGGAGAGGTACACCACAATCCGAGCAATGATTGCACTTACATCTATTCTAGAATGGAAACTTCACCAGATGGATGCGACGACAACCTTCCTCAATGGTGAGGTTGAGGAAGAGGTTTATATTCAGTAGCCTTAAGGATTTGCGGTGCATAGGAAGGAGTCCCATTTTTTCAAGATAAAGAAAGCTCTATATGGGCTTAAGCAAGCCCCCAGGGCTTGGTACTCCAGAATTGATAGCTACCTTCAGAAACTGGGTTTCAGTAAGAGTGAATCTTATCCAAATTTGTACCTTAAAGTAGTGAAGAACCAACCATTGATATTGGTGTTGTATGTTGATGATTTGTTTCTCACTAGAGAGGAACATCTAATTGCTAGCTGCAAGAGGGAGCTCATCTCAGAGTTCAAGATGAAATACTTAGTTCTAACGCACTACTTTTTTGGACTTGAGATCTGGCAAAGAAAAGATGAAATTGTTCTATCTCAAGGGAAGTACACTATGGATATATTGTGCAGGTTTGGAATGATAGATTGAAAATATATGACTACACCGATGGTTTCCAACTTGAGGAAACTTCATGAGTCAGGATCTGGATTAGATCCAGTAGATCCCACTTTGTATAGACAGCTTAGAGGATTGCTAATGTACTTGATACATTCGAGGCCTGATATATGTTATGCCGTGAGAATTCTGAGTCAATTTATGTCCGATCCGAGACACAGACATTGGATAGCTTCTAAGAATGTGCTTAGGTACCTTCGAGGTACAATTTCATATGGACTTAGATATGCCTCCAGTGGAGGATTCATGTTGCTTGGTTATACAAACTCAGATTGGGGAGGATGCATTGTGTACCGTAAGAGTACATTCGACTATTGTTATAGCCTAGGATCAGCTATGATATCTTGGTCTAGTAGGAAGTGGTGTTCTATATCCCAAAGCACTACAAAAGCAGAATACACAACTGCTAGTGTTTCCTGCTGAGAAGCAATGTGGATCAGAAAGCTACCTGCAGGGTTGTTTGGGGAAAAGCTTGAGCCTACAACTTTATTAGGTGTGACAATCAAAGTTGCATCAAGCTTTCTGAAAACCCAGTGTTTCATGAAAATTCTAAGCACATTGAAATGAAGTATCACTTCATCCGAGACATGTTCCAAAAAGGTACAGTGAAACTTCAGTACATTTCTACTGACGAGCAGATTGCAGATGTGTTAACAAAGCATCTATCAATGACGAAGTTCAGGTACTTCTAATACAAGCTTCGTATGGCAGATAATTCCTCCCTCGCTAAATGGGAGTGTTAAATATACAACATCAGGAGACATTCTCCAAACCAATCACGTGCATCCAAGATTGATCCTCCTATATAGAGGTGAGCACTTTGATTGCATTTTGTGTAAAGGTTACTTGGGGGCTTCACTAGAAGGAAATATAATATCACGTTCATTCATATTGCGGTATTAAATATTCATGAAAACCTAAAAATTATATTGCTTATATATTAAGGGGCAAAGGATTTTTTATTTAATGTAACAATACAAAAATACTTTGGGGTCTTTTTTATATGTGCCGGGTGACAAATATCCGCCAAATGGAGATGGCGGGATCACAGCCGGATGAGAAATCGGGTTGAGGCAAGGCTCGGGCTTACCAGTACGCAGGGAAATCGCATCTTGAGGCATGCTTGAGGCTAGGGGTTTCGTGGTGAAGTGGATTTATAGTCGATCATAGTCGAGAGACAGTGTTCATTGCCATCCAATTGTTACCAATAGCACTCAACCAGTTGTTACGAATAGCCTTGGGAGGCTCTAAGCCTCCAGGGCCTGTTATAGGCCCTCGATAGGCCTTAGGGGCTTGAATACCCAACCACTCATGCCTATTACAGGCCTTGGGAGGTTTATTCAGCCTCCTAGATTAGGGAACTACAACATGCAATCTAAATGTTGTACTATGTGCATTGGTAGTGACATACAAAAAGTGATCTGTTATCTCTTCATTAGACCATTAGATGTTGCAAATCATAATGATATGTGGTTGAGTAATTTCAATGTGGGTGAAGTAATGTGCATCCACAATATACATCGAAAGAAGCAAGGTGCATTGTAGAATGCATGTTGGTCATAAGAGGGGTATCATATCAATATACTAGGTAGAAATATAAAGGGGTATAAAAAATGTTAATGAAAAAATTGATACATACAATATCTAATGAAAATAGGGTTTTTTTTAAATTGGGAAGGCATATTGGGAGGGGGTTAAAAAACTCGATTTTGGAAGATATTTTCCAATATTTAGTGAAATTAGGGGTATGGTTTCATATGCCACGAACGAACGTGCTATGATAGAGGCTTATTGAGTGAAGCCACCATGAAAGGTTATTCCTCGTGTATAGAGTTAATTGATCAAAGTAATGATGTTGTAAAGTCTTGTTGGGCATGGCTCCAAACTTGTGTGTCAAGTCATGATTCTCATGTGAATCTTCCATATAAAGGTATCCATGGGATGTACCTCCCGTATAGAGGTGGAACTTCTGTATAAAGGTCATGCTTTACTTGTTAAAAGCATTTAATTTTGTGTGATGTATTATTAACCATTATCACCAGTTTCTATTAAGTCTCCTTTAGAGATTGATCACCTCTAAAGTGAATTACTTTAGCATATGATCATTTGGTTTGGAATAATATAATATGATCACAACATTCGATAATTTTACTTAGTATAATGTAATGTGATGGATAGTTAAAGTTAGCACATATTGACCATGAGGTAAGAGATAAAGAAATAAAAGATTAAGCATAGAGATCAAGAAAATTCAAAATTTCCCATACAGACACTTCAACTAATTAAAGAGAACTTGAATTGTTAAAGCTTCAATTAAGCATCAATGTATGCCTCAATCAATGCTTCAGTTAAAGATATGCCTCAATTAACTAAAGAACTCACAGTGGTCACTTCAAGTAAATCAATCAGCATGATTTCAGTTAACTAAGTGTTATATAAGAAGGACTAGTTAACTAAAGTGTTTTCACTTTAGTTAAACTAAAAGACAACACTTCAGTAAATCAAGGAGAACTCGAATTGATCACTACAGTGATTTTATCAAGAATCAGTTAAAGAGAATTAACTAAGTGACAACACTTAAGTTAGTCACCTAACTAAGTGGGAATATTTCAGTTAAGAGGCGACTTCATCCTAAGTGATAGCCCAGTGAGATAAACCACTGCATGAGAAGTGGGGCACACTTCTACATGCAAGATTGATACATCTAGTTTAAGGGCGAGTTCATCCTGAAGTTAGAAGATAAAAATAGAAGAGAAGAATGTATAAATATGTTATATGGGATTGATGAATTCAATGTGAAGCGAATTATGTTCTCCTTTGAAGGCAAGGCACTTCTCTTTGTGTGCATGATATTATTATTGAAGGCAAGGTGTTTCTTCGGTTGATATCTCTTCTCTATTGCTTTTGTGTCTTCACAAAGAGTGTTTGGTTATCTCTTAACTTCCGAAAGCAATCTGCTATGTTGTAAAAGAAAGCATTCTCTGCTATCCATTATATTATACTGAGAAGAATTGTTGGGGTTTTTGTTTTCATAGTTTTGAGGATTTTCCCTAGGGTATATCTTGTGTTATGGATGTATGAATTTCATGTGATTGAATTGTATCATTGTTTCAAGTTTCTGCATCTAAAAGAATTGAAGATCAAAGCTCAAGCAAATATTAACATATCCCGTTTGCACTTTGTTGAAAACATCTTATTATTCTATAATTCCAATATGAGAGAGGCTCTTAAGTTGAAGGAAATCTTTAATTTCTTTGTTGAAGCTATAGGGATGCTTATTAATGAAGGAAAGTCCTCATCATTTTTTAATGTACACATATATTTGGAGGTATGGGTCATATTTCTTTTCCCTTACCCTCTTGTTTATTTCTCTTTAGGTATCAAATACATGGGGTTTATCCTCAAGCCCAATGACTATACTAAGAAAGACTAGAGATGACATATTTCTAAGTTGGAAAAAAGATTGTCTTTCTGGTGTAACACTAGGTTATCTAGAGCAGGCATATTGGTACTGACTAAGGTTGTTCTTTATGCTATGCTCGTTTACTAGGTCTCATTATAGTATGTACCTGTTGGAATCCTCTATCAAATAAAGAAAATGTGCTTCAAGTTTCTCTGGTCTAGAGCTAAGGAAGCACATGCCTTCAAATTGGATATATGGAATAAGCTTTCCCTGCCTAAATCCATGGGAGGTTGGGACCTCAAGAGCATGGTGGTATTTTCCAAGGCACTGGATGCCAAGGGGGTTTGGCGTTTGATTCATGGAGCTGGATTATGGGTCGCTATGGTCCACAAGAAGTACATCAAGCTCCTTTCTATCATTGATTGGGTTAGGCTTAGGGATAAACCTTCATCTAATATTTTTTTCATATGGAGGGATATCATACACTCTTTTTCATTGGTTGGTGATGGCCTGGCTTGGAAATTTTATAGGGGAATTAACGTGAGGTATGATACCTTTCTAATACTTTTTTTTGCTTCTCATAGTTACAATTTAGAACACACTGGGCATAAAAAATCTCATAACTGCTTTAAATTGAAGAATCACATAATTTATACATAAATTTGCATTAGAATTTGCATATATCATCTTGCTTTTTAGATTTATATGTAGTTGTTTAGAAACGCTATGTGTGAACTATAAACAATATGGACTATTTTATATATGAATTATCTAGACTTCCCCAAAGGCATAACAGCTCAAAATAGATTTTAGCCAATGTAGAAAATGGTTTTTATAAATCAATAAAAACTATGATGTTTTTCTGTGGAAAAAATTGATGTCAATGTTTTTTGGAATCTTCCTTTGTACATGATAAGAAGAAGGTGGTGTGATTAATATAACAAATTTTGGAATTTTCCTTCATCCATGATAAGAAGAAGGTGGATGGATTAATATAACAATTGAGTAAAGAAAGGAGGTCTAGCATGTAGAACGCTATTTGTTAAATTAAGGTATTTTTAATAATATTATAGTCCATCATTTGTTCAAAAACACATTGGAGGTATGATACTTCAATATATGTTTAAGTAAAACTTAGTTGAATGTTTATTTTTGTGGAGTTGTTTAATTATTTTACGATTTAGATTTATATCTTTACATCGATAGGTGTTAGAATAATAGTTATCGGTGTTTTTTCCTCCATTTTTGTCCAGGATGGAGGTCAATATTCAAAAATTCTAAATTCCAAGAGATTCTTTGTCATCATTTTTATAGCAAGTTTTTATTATGGGTACAGGTGGGTTTTTACTGTGGTTTCCTACTATGGGTTTTACGACCCATGCTGGGTACAGGCGGGTTTTTACTGTGGTTTCTTACTATGGGTTTTACGACCCATGCTCTCCCACCTCTTTGCACGATCTTGTGGGAGTGGAGATACTTGAGGTGTTGGAGAACCTGTCTAACGACCACAACGAGGAAGGGTTTGGACATTCAGTCACACTTTTCGAGTAATCCCTCATCCAACAAGCCTCCATCCAACACGAATTGAGTCGGTGGTGATGGCATGACCTTGAAAGTGAATGAATCTTCATGTAGAGGGCCCAGGGAGTTTCATCTCAGGACACCTGAAGATGCTGTGTCTATTTCCCCTGGCCACTTAACAAACGCTCACCAACCACAAATAAAGTGGATATGCTAGTCAATTAGAATCTCTCACATTAAAATTAAAATATCAATAAACATCAATACACTATCAAAATGGATCCATATTTGATATAAATTATGATAAGTATGATTAGTCGAGTTGTACCTCAATATTGAGAACTTTAAGCTTTTCCTTAGTGAAAAATCTACCCTCATAAAAAATATAACATTTGAAAACCTCATATCAAAAATATTATTTTGTTTTTAATCTGTGAAAATTGCTATATCAATGAACATACAAGTTGTCACTGCTTCGTGCAACAGGTACTTGGCCTCCTCGCATCACCAACAATAAGCTTGGTTGGAGCAAGGGTAATTTTTAGGGACGAAATTTCGCCAATTGGTCATTTTTGGGCTTTTTTTTCAAAAAAGAAATTTGTTATTTAGTCATTTTTAGTCTCTAATATCACCTATATTTACATCAAATGTGTTTTTTTATCATAGTATTCGCCAAAATTTTCAAGTTTCAGTAGTTAACTGCAGGTTTCATAATTAATATTCGCCTACCTATCTATATATATGTTTTTTTTTCAATCTAAAATAATCGCCTAAAATACTATACTTAAGTATAAGATTAGAATCCTTAAAAAATACCCTGGTCGGAGCTTGCTCTTAGAGTCCAAGTGGACTTGGAAAACCTTACTTGGTATCCCCTTGGCTCATCCATAGAATGAATGGGAGGATTATGGGGCTAGCAACCAAGTTGCACGGATTGGCAAGGTGGCATTTGCACCAATTGGCTGGTCACACCGGCGACCCAACATGGAATCTCAACAGCGTAAAGGTGCTGGCATGGAAAGTGGGTGTGTGGTGTGGGTTTATTCGAGTTCTTGGCATACACGACGGCATGGCAAAGAGAGCTTTCCAACCAAGTGTGGTGCGTGCACCCACACTTGAAGTCTCCTCGGCGAGCACACAAGCAAGGTGGACGTTGGGCTACATGGAAAACGCACAAGACAAGCAAGGGTGGAGCACGTCGGTAAGGCCACATGCCCAGGAAGGAACGAGCATCACAACAAAGGAAGCACATCAGCTTGGATGAGGCAACCGACGGCTTAAGTGTGGAACACACCAGCACATTGTGGATACTTAGCATGTGGATTGGGGGCAGCCACAAGGTGGAGCCTTGGGAACCCACACGACTCGAACGACAAGTATAAGAAGGCAAGTGCATGGCAAGGCAAAGGGATCAATCAAGAGAGTTCAAGCAAGAAGAATCCAAGTGAGCTGCGACCAAAGGCGATAAAGGGACAAAGCTATCACACAATGGGAGCACAAGCTTCGGGTGCACTCTTGGGCAAGGTTCTGTGCAAGGAGTCAGATGTTGTGGCAGGTAGGTCTACGGTGACAGTCAAGTTCAGTAGCAGTAGCAAGACGAAGATATGGACAGGCTTGAGAGAAGGCAAGAAAATCTTGAAGTTTCTCTTGTGGAGTTAGTCAATTGGGTGCTCCTTGGACGGGTTGGCTTGCAGGCATACTCCATTGTTGTCATCTATAACTTGTATTTCTGTCGTATAAGAACTCTTCAGCACGCCCATTGTTGTAATCTATAACTTGTATCTCTGTCGTATAAGAACTCTTCAGCACGCCCGATTGGGGTGCCACCATATTTCTGAGTCATTGGTGTCTTCTGTTTTATTGGCTATAGTTGTTGGATGCTAAGTAACAAGTGAAGTGGCTAAGTAATAAGAACACAAGTGTAAACAGTAAACAAGTGTAATGACATAAACTTGAAATCTTCTGTAGCTAGGCGTAGTATGTTGTTGAGCCTGTAGAGTTGGTCATGCCCTCAGCAACGCGCTAGGCAGTGCTGCATGGGCCAACTGGGGTCGGTCTGACCTAGCCACAGTTGAGCTTGTGACACAAGCCCTTGTGATCGATATAAAGGAAAATAAATATTGTTTACTCCTTAATAACACAAGATCAAGTACAAATTACAAGGATCATGGGCAGTGGCACGAGTTTGAAGCTTGAAACAAGAGGAGAGGGAATGAAAAAATGACAAGATAGAGTATTTTTTAAATATTTTTATACTTGGGAAAGAAATCTCTAAAACAAGATAAAATTAATCAAATCATAAGAATCGACAAATTGGAAGCTATAAATTACCTTTATTAAATTAATAAAACGTATTTTAAATTTTCGAAATATTTAATTTAACATATAGCTTTTATAAATTAAAAAAATATCAATAGTAATCAAAACAAAAAGTCAAATCAATTTTACCTTTAATAAATTAATAAAAAGTATTTTAAAGTTTCGCAATATTTAATTTGCATATAATTTTTATAAATTAAAACAAGTCAAACCAATTTGATAAGAAGTGATTATTAAAAAAAAGTCATATCAATTTGATTCGGAAGTGATTGCTAAACAAATTGATTCAGAAGTGATTACGATATATATAGCTGGCATAATATATATATATATATATATATATATATATATATACACTTCAAGTATACTTGGATATATATACTTTGAATAGGTTTTTATCAAAGTAAGTTTTTTTTGGGCATTGAAGGTTTTCTAATTTGGGTCTATTTTTTTATAGTATTTATGACTTGATAGAAGATGTGGAATAATCTGGCTTACATCCATGAATGTGATGACAAACTTTTTTTTTTTTAAAGTGAATATCTTTATACTATTTGATTCGATGAATAACAATAATACATTTTTTTTTTTACCTATTGGAAAAAAGATATATACTTCGAATATATATATATAATAAAGTGATTCATCATTAATAGTGATAATTATGATAATAAACTTATTTTATTATGAAAGTAATGAGCATGCTGCATCATCTTACTTTTACAAAGTGGGTTGTACAAGTCAATGTAACTAATGATCAAAGAAATTGACATTATTTTATATGGAGGATATTTAAAGGAATTGATATAATTTTATATGGAGGATATTTAAAAAAGCACGCATTGGTTTTACAAATTTAATATGTGTGTATTTTTCCCTTTAATATGAGAGTATGTTCTAATAGTATTTTGTGAGCATTATTTATAGCACATTTTCGTTGGGGTTTTAATTGGTATGGGGATATGTTTTAACATTTTGTTTGGATGATTGATTATTATTCTTCTAAGTTTAATGGTTAGGCTAATTGTGTAGGCATTAGTTTATTTTATTTGTAAAAAGATGAGGTTTTAATTGTTGTTTTCATTTTTGGTGTGGTGGGAAATATGAATGTTAGATGATTTTTTTTTTAAGGAACAATATTTTTGAAAAAATTTTTAAGTATTTTCTTTGTGAACTCCCTAATTTTGGTGGAGATTTCACTTTTGGTTCATACACTTGAATTAACTCTTGGAGATAATATGAATGTTAAAAATTATATGCACTATATAATTAGTTAAAAATTTATGAAATTCTTCTTGGTCCATGATAAGAAGAAGGTGGTCTGATTGCTATAAAAATTGAGTAAGGAAAGGAAGTATGTGATGTACACCATTTTTTTTTAATTATGTTAATTTTAATAATATGGGACATTATATTATCATGTTTCATCACTTTTTAGTTTTTAGTGTCTCTTAGTTTACGAGAACAATAATGAATTTGATATCATGCCATGTTCAAATATAGAAATCGTATTTTAAAGAATATTTAATCTAAATCTCTTTGTTTATGTGATAGATTTATTAGTCTTATAGAATAGTAAACATCATCATCAAACATAACATGAATATAAAGTGATAATAATCATTCAAATAATGACAAAAAACAAATAAGTATGACCAAAATATGAATGTAAATGGTAATACCATTGTATCACAAAACATCAATTCAACAATCTTCAAAGATAAATTTAAAAAATGTCATATCGCAAAACATCAAATCAACACTCTACAAAGATAAATTTAAAAAAGAGTTGGAGCACCTTAAGATGTCCCTCATGAACAATGGATATAATGGAAGAGAAATTGATAAGGTTATCCAGAAAGAAAAAAAAAAAAAAAAAAAAAAAAAAAAAAAAAAAAAAAAAAAAAAAAAAAGATGTAGATCTTCCTAAAATAACCCTTCCATATATCCACAGTACTATGAACAAAATTGCTAATAGTCCGAGGAAGAAAAACATAAGGGTGGCGTTTTCTCCTCCAAACTCTTTACGAACCATGCTTGAAAAAGCCAAAGAACCTATTGATCCAAAGCACCAAAAAGGTGTCTACATGGAAAACGCACAAGACAAGCAAGGGTGGAGCACGTCGGTAAGGGCACATGCCCAGGAAGGAACGAGCATCACAACAAAGGAAGCACATCAGCTTGGATGAGGCAACCGACGGCTTAAGTGTGGAACACACCAGCACATTGTGGATACTTAGCATGTGGATTGGGGGCAGCCACAAGGTGGAGCCTTGGGAACCCACACGACTCGAACGACAAGTATAAGAAGGCAAGTGCATGGCAAGGCAAAGGGATCAATCAAGAGAGTTCAAGCAAGAAGAATCCAAGTGAGCTACGACCAAAGGCGATAAAGGGACAAAGCTATCACACAATGGGAGCACAAGCTTCGGGTGCACTCTTGGGCAAGGTTCTGTGCAAGGAGTCAGATGTTGTGGCAGGTAGGTCTACGGTGACAGTCAAGTTCAGTAGCAGTAGCAAGACGAAGATATGGACAGGCTTGCGAGAAGGCAAGAAAATCTTGAAGTTTCTCTTGTGGAGTTAGCCAATTGGGTGCTCCTTGGACGGGTTGGCTTGCAGGCATACTCCATTGTTGTATTCTATAACTTGTATCTCTGTCGTATAAGAACTCTTCAGCACGCCCATTGTTGTAATCTATAACTTGTATCTCTGTCGTATAAGAACTCTTCAGCACGCCCGATTGGGGTGCCACCATATTTTTGAGTCTTTGGTGTCTTCTGTTTTATTGACTATAGTTGTTGGATGCTAAGTAACAATTGAAATGGCTAAGTAATAAGAACACAAGTGTAAACAGTAAACAAGTGTAGAGACATAAACTTGAAATCTTCTGTAGCTAGCCGTAGTATGTTGTTGAGCCTGTTGAGTTGGTCATGCCCTCAGCAACGCGCTAGGCAGTGCTGCATGGGCCAACTGGGGTCGGTCTGACCTAGCCGCAGTTGAGCTTGTGACACAAGCCCTTGTGATCGATATAAAGGAAAATAAATATTGTTTACTCCTTAATAACACAAGATCAAGTACAAATTACAAGGATCATGGGCAGTGGCACGAGTTTGAAGCTTGAAACAAGAGGAGAGGGAATGAAAAAATGACAAGATAGAGTATTTTTTAAATATTTTTATATTTGGGAAAGAAATCTCTAAAACAAGATAAAATTAATCAAATCATAAGAATCGACAAATTGGAAGCTATAAATTACCTTTATTAAATTAATAAAACGTATTTTAAATTTTCAAAATATTTAATTTAACATATAGCTTTTATAAATTAAAAAAATATCAATAGTTATCAAAACAAAAAGTCAAATCAATTTTACCTTTAATAAATTAATAAAAAGTATTTTAAAGTTTTGCAATATTTAATTTAGCATATAATTTTTATAAATTAAAAAAGTCAAACCAATTTGATAAGAAGTGATTATTAAAAAAAAGTCATATCAATTTGATTCAGAAATGATTGCTAAACAAAAAGTCATATCAATTTGATTCAGAAGTGATTACGATATATATATAGCTGGCATAATATATATATATATATATATACTTCAAGTATACTTGGATATATATACTTCGAACAGGGTTTTATCAAAGCAAGCTCTTTTGGGAACTGAAGGTTTTCTAATTTGGGAAGAATGGATGAATTTCAGCATGTTGGAAAATGGTGAAGTCTTTTTCTTTAATTAGTTTTCTCAGGTTCTTTCACGTTGGTCGGGTAGAAGGAGCTAGTAGCAATCAGGTTAGGGAGCTTATGATGCTTATTACACGGAGCTGCTTATATACGCTCTTATAGCAACTTCCTCATTTTTATTTTCATTGACAGAAAAAAAAAAAGTAGTAGTTGATTGACTTCATTGATCAATACGCTTAATGGCTGCATAGCATGTTTTTTGTAATATGTAATAGACTCTCAGATATGTACTGTCTATTTTTTTATAGTATTTATAACTTGATAGAAGATGTGGAACTGATGAAAAAATTATTTTTTAAAAAAAAATGAATATCTTTGTATTATCTGATTCAATGAATAACATTAATACGTTTTTTTTTGGAAAAAAAATATATACTTCGAATATATATATATAAAGTGATTCATCATTAATAGTGATAATTATGATAATAAACTTATTTTATTATAAAAGTAATGAGCATGCTGCATCATCTTACTTTTACAAAGTGGGTTGTACAAGGCAATGTAACTAATGATCAAAGAAATTGACATAATTTTATGTGGAGGATATTTAAAGGAATTCATATAATTTTATATGGAGGATATTTAAAGGAGCACTCATTGGTTTTACAAATTTAATATGTGTGTATTTTTCCCTTTAATATGTTCTAATAGTATTTTGTGAGCATTATTTAGAGCACATTCTCGTTGGGGTTTTAATTGGTATGGTGATATGTTTTAACATTTTGTGTGGATGGTTGATTATTATTTTTCTAAGTTTAATGGTTAGGTTAATTCTGTAGGCATTAGTTTGTTTTATTTGTAAAAAGATAAGGTTTTAATTGTTGTTCTCATTTTTGGTGTGGTGAGAAATATGAGTGTTAGATGAATTTTTTTTTAAGGAACAATATTGTTGAAATTTTTTTTAAGTATTTTTTTTGTGAACTTCCTAATTTTGGTGGAGATTTTACTTCTGGTTCATACGCTTAAACTAACTCTTGGAGATAATATGAATGCTAAAAGTTATATGCACTATATAATTAGTTAAAAATTTATGAAATTCTTCTTGGTCCATGATAAGAAGAAGGTGATCTGATTGCTATAAAAATTGAGTAAGGAAAGGAAGTATGTGATGTACACCATTTTTTTTAAATTATGCTAATTTTAATAATATGGGACATTATATTATCATGTTTCATCACTTTTTACTTTTTAGTGTCTCTTAGTTTACGAGAACAATAATGAATTTGATACCATGCCATGTTCAAATATAGAAATGGTATTTTAAAGAATATTTAATCTAAATCTCTTTGTTTATGTGATAGATTTATTAGTCTTATAGAATAGTAAACATCATCATCAAACATAACACGAATATAAAGTGCTAATAATCATTCAAATAATGACAAAAAACAAATAAGTATGACCAAAATATGAATGTAAATGGTAATACCATTGTATCGCAAAACATCAATTCAACAATCTTCAAAGATAAATTTAAAAAATGTCATATCGCAAAACATCAAATCAACACTCTTCAAAGATAAATTTAAAAAAGAGTTGGAGCACCTTAAGACGTCCCTCATGAACAATGGATATAATGGAAGAGAAATTGATACTTGGTTATCCAGAAAATAAATAAAAAACAAAACCAAAACCAAAGAAAAAGATGCAGATCTTCCTAAAATAACCCTTCCATATATCCACAGTACTATGAACAAAATTGCTAATAGTCTGAGGAAGAAAAACATAAGGGTGGCGTTTTCTCCTCCAAACTCTTTAAAAACCATGCTTGAAAAATCCAAAGAACCTATTGATCCAAAGCACCAAAAAGGTGTCTACAAAACACCATGTTCTTGTGGTGAGGCTTACATAGGTGAGACGAGAAGATCAATCACAACTACGCTAAAAGAGCATAGTGCAAATCTACGACATTAAAGAGTTAAAAACTCTGTCGTAGAAGAACACTCTCACACTACCAAACATCACATTTGCTTAGAAGACTCAAAATTCTTAGCAATTGTCTCTAATTACTACAAAAGAAAAATCTGTGAAGCCATAGAAATTGAAAAATACGTGAATAACTTCAACTATGATGAGGGCTTAAGATTAAAAGAAGCTTGGAAACATATTATTCAAAAAATTAAAATATAAATATTAATACTTAAACCTAATTGCTAAATAATTATACAAATAGATAGATATTAACACCTTAACCCTAATTTGAGCCGACCTTGCCTTACATCCAAAAAACATGTTGAATATCACTATTTATCTCTCGCATCCAAGTGCAAAAAAGAGTGAGAATCTCGTTCACTTGAGGAGAAACCTGCTTAAAAGGTTCGAAACTTGTTGAATTTATAAACTTCTTACCACATATCTCCTCTCGCTATAAGAAATTTTCCACCTAGAATTGTAGCTTTCACTATTCAAAATTAACTTTTAAAACATTCATTAACCTTTAAAAATGTTGATTGAGATTGTAAAGATAAAATATGTAATCAAATAATCAACCCACAAGCAGCTTATATAATGTGGGAGAACGTCATCTTCAACAAAGTTTCCAAAAATATGTAACCAAAAACACTATAAACAAAGATAAAACACTAACATGATCCCTCTATCACCTTGAAGATCTCACCTCCGTAGAAATTGGAACTTGTTTAGTTTTGAGATGTCACAAAAATATGTATCCAAAATATCTATGAGTAAGGATTGGAAAACACTACTAGGGTCCCTCTATAACCTTTAAGATCTCACCCGAAAGAGTATCCAGGGCATAGAAATCTATCTTGCACATTTCAATTTTTCTTTTGAGTAGTTTAGTTATTGTTTACATCATATTTTATATATATTTTTTTATAAAAACGGGTAGAATTGTTGCTTAAAAAAACTTCTTGAATAGTGTAGTGAAATGAAAGAAGAGATAACTTATATTTTTTTTTCAGAAATTGTTAGAATTTTTGCTTAAAAAAACTGCTTCAATAGTGAAATGAAAGAAGAGATAACTTCTCACGATTCGTTTTTCCATCATGCCTCCACTGACATGATATCCCCATAAAGAACTTCTTTCTTTTCACTAGAAAGAAAAGGAAAACATTATTTCAATGGCTAGCACATCCACCAGAGTAATAATGTAGCCATAACTTAACAATAAAAAATAGGATACATAAAAGTAAACAATTAATACCACTGAGATAATTACGAGGAATACGAAATATTATGAATACAATAGTTTTAATCACCATTTTAGAAGATGAACAAATGAAGGATGCATTGAAGAAAGGAATCGATTCATTGGTCAATGAGATCCTTGGCAGTCAAAATGGTTGGATTTATTTCACTTCAAATATGTGTGTATAAAATTATCTTATCAAAATTAAGCAAGGCACCTTTGCCTCCAATAAAGCTCTATTGAATAGTTGTGGTGGTGGATAGAGGCATTGGTGATTTCTACCTATATTGTAATTCTTTTAGAGGTAGTTGATGATAATTTTTGTTTTTTAATCAGAGTTTATTAAAGAATAGTCATGGTGTTTTGAATTGGATTTTGTTAAAGAGTAGTCATGGTGGTGTCATTGCACATAAGCAAGAGATGCACCAATACAGTTTATTCAGATCAAGTCTAGTGGTTGAGATGGGGGCACCATAGTAATGATTTAAGATCAAATCCCCATAGAAATAGAGGCTTTCATTTTATGTTTGTCAAGTTCGACCAAATTCCACGAGGGCTTCACTCAGTGAACTTGTTACATAGCATGATCGTTCGCATGATATTAAAGAATAACCCTAATTTCACTAAATATTGGAAATTCCTCCTAAAATTGTATTGTTGAACCCCCCTCCCAATATTCCTTTCCACTTAAGAAAACCCCTAGTTTAACCAGATGTTGTATGTATCCATTTTTATCAACCCATTTTTAATACCCCTTTATATTATATTATCAAGTTGTAACAAATAGGAACCCTAACACATATTTGATCTATGTCGTGTCCAGGAAACACAAGGAGGACAACAGTTCGAATGAATGAGTCGGCTCTATTATGGCAGAAGCTCAATAAACAGAATGAGGAAAAGCAGGATTACGCAACACAGATAACACAAATACGCACAGACATTATGCAATAATGCGAATTTTTCTAGATTGATCAAGATAAGATGTATGTTACAATAGTTTGTATCCTTATAAAGAAGTCTGAGACGTTTGGGTGCTTTCCCATTACGTTCAGTTACAAACAAGAAGTTAGAACAGTTCAATTGTTCAACCATTACAGTCGACTGGAAGACAGAGAGACAGTCTGTCGAAGCTCAATAGTCGCTGGTCACATGTCAATGTCGCGAACTGTGAGGTTGCTGAACATGTCGAAGGTGTGGAGTGCGTCGCAATATGTAGAAGTCGAGACTCGTCGGAGTTGTGTCGAAATCGAAACCTGTCGAAGTCGTGTCGAGTCGAAACTTGTCGAAGCTGTATCGACATTGATGAATTGCCAACTATGATGCGGAACAGAACTCCTTCCTTAAGAAACAATGGACCCCATTGTTTTCTCATGAAAGTGAGGAAACTTATTGGTCACTTCAGTAGCAGAGTACAACTTTCCTTGAGATGGGATCTGGCCAGCTTTGGCAACCTGAAACAAGGGAATTGTGTTCGTCCTTTTATGGCATACTCGTCGTCCCACAATGGTGTCGCAAGGAAGAGGCTCCTGAACATCTGGATGGATGTCTTCGGGTCCTGTTGTTGAGAATTCATTTTGTTCCAACAAGGGTGCATGGTATGGTTGAAGTAGATCCACATTGAAGACTAGATGCAGACCCAGGCATGTAGGAATGTCGAGTTGGAAATTGTTTTCGCCAATCTGTCGAAGAATTCTGTATGAACCATATCGCAAAGGCTTGAGCTTCTTGAAAGGACCAGTGAAGCGCTCCTTATATAGATGTAGCCAACCCTTATCCCCAATCTAGAAGGAATGAGGAATACGATGCTTGTTGTGTCGGGCCTTAGCTTTCTCGTTTGCTCTGTGCAACATATCATATGCTTGTCGCTAGATGTCGCAAATCTGTTCTCAAAACTTGATTGCCTTATCAACTTCTCGCTGGCTGTGGTCTATGTCAGTTTATGGTTGTGTCGAGGAGCTGATCAAGTCGATAGGCGCTCAGGGTGGAAATTCATAATAGATTTCAAATGGACTCTTTCCTGTAGAGTTGTGCTGAGCATGATTGTATCTATGATGAATGTATGGAAGAATTTAATCCCATGTGCGTCGATGCTTGTAATTGTACATGTGAAGTAGTTGTACTACAAGGAGATTTACAACTTTGATATGTCCGTCGATATGAGGATGGAAAGTTGTCGACAATGAGAGTTGTGTGTCCAACTGTTGCTAGAGGGTCTTCTAGAAGATGCTGACGAATCTGGCATCTCGGTCAGAAATAATGGTTGTGGGTAAACCAAAGTGTTTCCAAACATGTGTAAAGAAGAGATGAGTGGTCTACTATGTTGTCGTGGTCTTCTTACATGGTATGAGAATGACCATCTTGGAAAATCGGTCAACTACTACTAATATCGCGTCATGTTGATATCTGATAGTAGGATAACTTGTCAAGTAGTCCATAGAAATAGATTCCCATGGCCGACTGTTGGCAGGTGATTCGATGGGGAATTGTCGCAGTACGGACGATGCTACGACACATTGGATGAGGGCGCGGAAGGAGTATTTTGTGTTAAAGAATACCATAGTTGGCAGGTATTTGGGTCACTTGGACCATATGTCATGTAATGTTGAGTCAATTGTACCGCGGTATGCGGCTTTTTGGGTCATTTGGACCAAGTCAGTTAGATATTTGGTCATTTGTCCATAGTGTCGGTTAGGAAGTCGTTTGTAAGTGGACAAATATTGTAATAGCAGAAGCCTATAAATAGATGAGAATTGTAAGTGTTAGAGACAAACATATGCGGAGATGATAGATAGAGATGAGACAGAGAGAGTAGTTGGTGAGCAAGAAGAAGGTGAATGTACACGAAGATCTATGGTTTTGCTTCTAGTATATGGATAACAGTAATACAATGATGATGTTTTGGTACTATCTTTGTGTAATGCTGCGATATATGAATGTTGTTACATTTTATTGTTGCAATGTCTGCTTGCTGTTACTGTGATGATAAATGTTGTGATTAAGTAGTATGTTATAATTCCATGTTGAATGCTTAAAGTTTCTGGTTAAGTACTACAATAGAGCTAGTCCACACAACCACAACTCTCCTCCTCCCTCTGCGGAAACATGGTTCTGTCTGCTCTTCTTAGACGCCTCGGGTGAGACCTCATCCGCTCTACGGGTGTTGCTGGGTGGGCTAAAACTTGCCTAGGCCGGTGCCCAGGGAGACTGTGGTATGTGTTGATAGTGAGGTGAACCCCTGTCGACCGAAGTTGCATTGGTCAACAAATGGTTCCATTGCCGAGACCGTGTGCAGAGTGAAAGGAGGCCATGTAGTGGCACCCGACGAAGCCGGAGATACAGAGCTGGTTTGATTAGAAGTTATGGTAGTTTGCTGAAGAAGAAAGTCGGAACACGCGACTGACATTAGATCACTGGCTGGGAGGGTATATCCACGACGGCCCGCACAAATGGTTTTTCTGTGAATTCTCGGTCATCTTGTGCGAATGGTTTTCAAAGCTGACCTTCCAAAAGAGGAACTTCCAGGGTGTTGAGCCGATGGCTTGGACCCCAGAATTAATTCAAGAGCTACAGGAAGTCGATAACAAGGCATCGCGGGCTGTCGAAGTTTGGCTCGATAGCATCTTGGAGGGATATATCACTGAATTTGTAGTCAACATGAAGAAATCCTATAGTGAAGCTGAAAGATACTTCTTCCGAGGACCAAGGGGAAGGTTTCTGCCATCGCTCCAACTATCGATTAAGATGCTAATCTACGAAAAGGGTATATTAACGATGCACCTTGATCAGTAGACAGCCTGGTGGGCGGAGGCCGTGGGTACCTTGACTGCTGGGGAATGGTAAGGGGTAGATGGGTGCAAACCATGAGGAGACTGTGAGTGAAGCCAAGGAAGAAAGTGGTATTACAAGAGGAGGAGCGAGGTTTTGACAGGAGAAGAGGAAGAGGACAGGAGAAGGTCCTGCTATGATCAAACCACAAAACCGCAAAGGAAGACCACACGGGATGAAGCGACCTCACAGTCCTAACAGGGACAACCAGGCTACGCCCAAGATAGAGGAAGGACCAAACCCCGGCACCAACGTACCCACACCTCCGCTCACTGACTCACAAACAACAAGAAATACCACTTTGACACCACCAAGTTCGTCAATTCCGCAGAAGTTGATTGGTAGTAGCACAGCGATAGGAGGAAGGAAGCCCATAATGGCGGGCGATGATGCTAAGTTACCGTTGTTCCACGGAAGTGTGACAGACAACCCAAAACAGTACTGGTTTTTATGTGAAGTGATCTAGACCATGAAACAAATCACTGATGCCGATGCTAAGAAAGGACAGTTAGCCACGACTCTGCGAGGTTGTGCATTAGATTGGTTCATGAAGTTTATTCTAGTCCCTACGAGATCCCCAAAGAAGTCATTGGATGAGATTCGGGATGTGCTCATTGCCGAATTTAGAAGGCCTAAGTCAGAGGCTCAATATATTACCGAATTGAAGGAAATTAAGCAGTATCCCAATGAGACGGTATGGGATTTCGATCAGCGATTCAAGACGTTAATGGCAAAGGTTAGTTTCGATATGAGCACCGTCCAACATAAAGAATGGTTCATTGCGGCACTGCTACCCCACATTCGGCTGTTGCTGATGCAACAAAACATAGCGAATCTCTAGAGATTGCAATGCGATTGGAGGCATCACTGATTGGAGATAATGTGATCGGGATGTCGCAAATACAAATGCAGCTCGCTAACCTGACTATACAGTTGCAAGATTTGAAGAAGAACAAGGAACATCGTGATGAAGTATGGTGTACGCGATGCCGAGGAGAAGGGCATACAAAGGATAATTGCTCAGATTTTCTTAATTATTTGGTGTCAGGAGCGCCAAACCCATTGAATGGCGGCAGTATGTCATGGTATCACGTTTGTCACGTGTTTGGGCACAGTCACGATAATTGCTCGTATATGCATAAAATGGTCACAACCCCACAAAATCTTTATTGCACATTCTGCAAGTCAATGGGTCATGATGATAAGGATTGTCATGCATATGGGTTCTTGCAGGATAGGATGTTTGATGCATTCTACATCAAGGATGATCAACGCGATGTGCAACATCCACAACTGCAATCGCAGGTAGCTCAGTCGCTACCGCAACCACAGATGAAGTTTGCACCATAGCAACAACAACCGCAGCGGTTCATGCCACAATATACTCTAATGCAGCTGACTCCCCCTCATCCATAGTATGTACAACAACTGTAGTATGCACCACAAGGGCAAGGGATACCACCAGCACTGATGCAACAATAGTTTAACCAACCTTAGTACCAGCAGCAGGGTGGTTACCAAGGAGGATACAGGGGCAGATGCCGTGGCAGATTTGGTCATGGAGGAGGAGGCCGAGGTGGTCATGGACCTGTTCAATATTACCACTATGCGGTATGGGGGCATTATCAGTGTGACTGCCCACTACTATAGAATCAGTGTATTTTTCATTTTGGTAGTGGTCAAATGGTTGAGAATTGTCCACATATGATTGCACGATAGCAGGATGGGAATGCTCCACAGTTACAGAATCAGGCCCAACCACAACAAATAGTATAGAATCAGGTGCAGCAACCAGTACATAACCAGCCCCCAAGACGACTGTCGAACGCCAATCCAAATTTCAATCAACCAGGGAATCTGCAGCAGAACCAGACGTAGGGTGAAAATATTGAGACCATTTCTGCAGAACAATGACCACAAGATGCTTCGGTGGCTGTTGTCACTCATGGAGGCAAGACGACTGGGGAAGATAGTTCGGGACCACTGATTCGGTTGGCTAGTTAGAAGATGGTACCTTTCGAAATTGATACGGAGCAGGAGACATTCCTGGAGGCACATCGCACCTTGGAGAAAGACCGCAGTAAGCGATATGCCACCTGTCTTTGATACTACAGCAGATGCTGATCGAACGCCACCACCGGGGACATTGCAAAATTTTCTTGAAAGATGTCTGTTATTAGCCAGAGACCCAGTTTCCCTGTTTGAGATTGAGGGATGGTTGCAGCGATTTCTGAAAGGACGGCAGGAGTCGGTAGTAAACTCCCTACAGCGATGGAAGACTGGAAAGGAGATGCGAATGAATATTCAGATTGGTGAATATGATGTTGACTCTGTTATTCTTGACCTTGGTTTGGATGTTAACATCTTAACCAAGCAGGTGTGGCAAAAGATGGGGAGTCCCCCATTGAGCAGGTCTCCTGTGCAGCTCTGGTTGGCTAAGCATGCGAAGCTAACACCCATTGGGTGAGTTCCGCGGCTCACGATCGATATTGAGGGCATGAAGACCTATGCTGACTTCGATTTCATTGAAGTGGTTGAGGGAGGAAGCTCTTATCCGGCGCTATTGGGGATTGGATGGGCTAATGATAGTGCAGCTGTAATCAACTTCAAGAAACGCATGATGACCTTTGAGAATCGTGATTTCAGAGTCACAGCCCCGTTGGATCTGGTTGAAGGACACTAATACGTTGAACCTGTAATAGATGATGATACCGCTGGATGGGACCATGCATTCAATATTTCTAAATATTATATTCATCCTACTGTCCACGGTGAATTGGAGTGGCACAATGAGAGCTCTACGTCTTTTGACTATGATGGTGCCTTGGAACATTGGTAGAACAGATTGCATGAGGTACCATTCTAAAAATGTGGCTTAGTTACGCAATCCTTATGTCATGTTGCGACAGAAACGATCACATTTCCTATCTATGAGGGGTTGCTTGGCCTAACCACCTTTTTGGCAGAATTTGAAGACCGCATCTCAAAACCACAGTGATTGCTGGCATTGGAGGAAGCACTGAAGGCTGCTCCAACACGCTGGTGGGCGACACATAAGAAATTCATTAATGGTTGGTCATAGTGTCGAAGGTTGATGATGGTTCGGTTCGGTAATACTGAAGTTTATCACACTGGAAAGTATGATGGCCGGACTAATCCCAGTGATCATGTGACGGAATGCGAACGATTACGGGTAACACGACCCAGAGATGAGTGGGTCCATGCTTTTATCCATACTTTGGATGAGATGCCGCGCTCATGGTACACTGCAGTCGAGTTGCACTGAGACATTACAACATGGGGGGAGTTGATGGTCTGTTTCACTCATACGTTCACTTTTGCGGATGCCAACCCTGATGTCCATAACGCCTTACAGCTCATCTGCGACATGGTACTTCAGGTTGTTCCGGCGGCCTACCCTATTGACCCGCACACATATTGTCAGATGCAATCTCTCATGGAGTGCTTCAACGTCAGTGGAGGGCCATAGGATGAGGATGATCCCCGGAATGTCAACATTCCTAAATCTGAAGGAAGTCACGATGTGGTCCCACCTGCTGCACCAAGTAATCCATTCAGTCAACCATTGCAGATTTGCAAGATGAATATCGGCACAGAGGCTACTCCCAAGTTTGCTAATGTTGGAGATTATTGGGATGATGAGATGATGAGTAAGGTTATTGAGTTACTTCATGAGTTTCAAGATGTGTTTCCCACAAAGTTTTCCTAAATGAAAGGAATCCTGGGTGATTTAGGAGAGATGAAGATTCCATTAAAACCAGATGCTAAGCCAGTCCAACAGCGACCTTATCGGCTGAATCTACGACATAAAGAAAAGGTCAAGGCAGAACTTGATCGCATGTTGGATGCCGGTATTATTGAACTTGTGGAAGAGTCCGAATGGATCAGTCCTATGGTGGTGCAGGACAAGAAAACAGGTGAAGTGCGCATTTGCCTCGACTTGCGGAAGTTGAATGATGCCTACTTACATGACCCCTTTCCGACCCCGTTTACTGATGAAGTACTTGAAGGAGTGGGTGGCCAGGAGATGTACTCATTCACTGATGGATTTTCTGGATACCATCAGATTCACATTGCCAAGGAAGATTGCCATAAGACAACTTTCGTTACTGAATGGGGTTGCTTTCAGTACACAGTAATGCCATTTGGTTTGAAGAATGCAGCTGCAATATTCTCTCGGGTCGTTATTTCCACATTCAAGGATTTTATTCAAAAAATTTTGCAGGTATATATGGATGATTGGACCGTGTATGGGTTGATTCATGATCATCTGGCCAATCTGCGATTAATGCTTGAGCGATGCCGACAGCACCAGATATCGCTGAACTTGAAGAAATGTATTTTTTGTGCACCGTTTGGGATATTGCTGGGTCATATCGTGAGTAAACAGGGATTGCTAGTTGATCCAGCTAAAATTGTGCTCATTTTTGGTTTGCAACCGCCAACCACCATTAAGTAGTTGAGAGCGACTTTGGGTCATACGGGATATTATCGCAAGTTTATCAGGGGTTATGCTGCGATTAATGCCCCTATGGAAAAGTTGTTGAAGAAGGACATGGCATTCTAGTGGAGCTTGGAATGTCAGGATAGTTTCGAAACACTCAATGCGAAGATGGCGTCGGCACCAATCTTGGTCTTTCCGTACTGGAGTAAGGAATTCCATGTCCATGTTGATGCTTCATCGACTGCATTAGGTGTTGTGTTGGCTCAAACTGGAGACAGCGACCTTGATCATCCCATTGATTTTTCTAGTCGAAAGCTGTCCTCTGTAGAACGAAACTACACTACCACGAAGCGGGAAGGTCTGGCCATGGTTTATGCACTGCAGAAATTCAAGCATTATTTGTTGGGTGGAAACTTTAAAATGTTCACTGATCATTCTGCATTGAAATACTTGGTCAATAAGCATATGTTGGGGGGAAAGATCTGTCGTTGGCTACTTTTGTTTCAGGAGTTTTATTTTGAAGTCATTGTGCAACCGGGGCGGTTGAATGCTGGACCAGATCATTTGTCACGAATTGACACAGGGGAGGAACCGACTAATATTGAAGACAGGTTTCCAGATGCCAAACTATTTAAAATTGCCACTGCTGATCAATATTTTGATGACATCCTTCAGTTTTTGGTGACCGGCACCGCACTCAATGACTTTACCACTCCTTAGAAGAAACAGTTGGTCGTCAAGGCAGCTGACTTCTAGCTAATTGCAGGAGAGCTGTATAAATTAGGCACTGATGAGATATTGCACAGATGTGTCTTGCCGCATGAACAAGAGCAGATATTGGCTGAGGCACATGGTGGAGTAGCGGGAGGACACTCTGGAAGTCGAGCGACTGCCAAGAAGATACTGCATGCAGGGCTTTGGTGGCCCACATTACATAATGATGCGACAGACTATGCGCGGTCTTGCGATGTTTGTTAGCGAACTGGCAAGCCATCCAGACGCTATGAGATGTTGCTGCTACCTCAAGTGACATTACAACCGTTCGAAAAATGGGTTGTGGATTTTGTTGGGCTGATCACTCCACTAGGGAAACGTACGAGTGCACGGTACATCATCACGACAATAGTGTATTTGACCCGATGGGCTGAGGCAGCACTCGTAGTGGATTGTTCTGCCGCAACGGCCGCTCATTTTTTGTTTGATCATATTATCACTTGCTTCGGCTACCCCAAGATATTATTGAGTGATCAAGGTAGCCACTTTCTTAATCTCACCATCAGCACATTGACGGAGGAGTTGCGGATATAGCATAAGAAGAGTACACCCTATCACCCATGGGCGAATGGAATGCTAGAGGCATTTAATAAGGTATTGGAGCATGCACTGACAAAGGTGTGCAATGCGAACTGTGATGATAGGGATCCGAAAATCCTAGTAGTGTTGTGGGCCTATCACACCACATGTAAAAGGTTGACTGGTTAGACATCTTTTAGGCTGGTATATGGGAAAGACGCGATTATGCCAATGGAGTACATTGTTTCGAGTCTACGAATTGCGGTTGTTACGGGCATGGATGATGTTGCCGCATTAGATGAACGTCTAGCGCAATTGGTGCAGCTAGAAGAGGATCGATTTATCGTTGGATTTCACCAAGGGGTGGAGAAGGATTGACAGAAGGCATAGCATGATCGCCACATCAAAAGTAAACAGTTTCAGCAAGGTGACTTGGTGTTATTATACGAAAACAATTTTATGAAACATCTAGGAAAGTTGCAGATGCATTGACTGGGACCATTGCGCATAAGCAGTATTATGTCAGGAGGAGCGGTCCAGTTGCAACAGTTGGATGGAGCGATACTCCCCAAGCTAGTAAATGGTCACAGGTTGAAGCCCTATCAGTTGGGCTTGGAACAGTGCGATGCCTGAGTCGCATCGAGTTAAAAAAAGAGAAAAAAAAAGGGGTGTGTTGTAGGTTGCTTGGTGGTAGATGGTGCACCAATAGACGAAGGTATGTGAAAGCAGGGAGGCTTGCGCCGCAAGTTTGGAGACACATGGCAGCATTGCGACTTGGTCAAATCAGTAATAAATTCCAAGAAAAGTTTAGATAGTTAATTAACGACGTTATTCAAGTGATGGGTATTAATGGCGGATCCGGCCAATCGGTGGACAGGATCGACGGCGGATTTGCGTCATTAATACAGGATTTGGTTGAGTTAATGCATGATTTAGTCATGATTATGGTGGATTTGGGTAGATGCTATAAGTATGGCTTAGCGTCAGTCGGAAGACACTGAGGATTTAGTAAGAAGTGTTGTTGTGGAGTGCTGTAGTGATTTGAGCCAGTTGCTGTTAAGTATATAACAAGCAGTGGTGAGGTATGCCAGGCGAACTAGAGACAGTGGACATTAGAAATGAAGTGGAGTCTCCATTCGTTCCGGTTGCTCTAGAACGAGAAGTTGTGTCCTCGGACACCGTTGATCTTGGAGCTGAGGTTGCCAACATGCCGGTGGGAGCATCCAGTGTTGCTAAGAAGCACTGAGGAGGTCAAACTTCTGAATCCCCGTAGAGTAATAGGTTGTTGCGGTCTGCGGTCGCTGGCGAAGCTCCGGAGCAGGTGGGGTAGTCCAGTCGCACCATTCATCCCTCTACCCAATGGCTGGGACACTCAGCTGGTAATATCCTTGGCTACATCCCTTCGGTTCAGTCGAATGCCACCCCGTGTAAGATAAATCCAAAACAGAAATACAGTGTGAAGATGCCCGCACTCCTAGCTTGGATGGAGTGCTCTTTGGATATTGGGTCGGCGCTGATGCACCTGCGCTACGAGGACCACAACATGGTGGCCCACCCCAAAATTGCATCAGCACCATATGTGCCTGAGACACGCCATTCACTGGTTCCAGAGATACATGACTGGGCACGTGGGTTTGTTAGGGCTAATTAACATGCCGCATTTTGGGCACTTAGCGGAAGTTGGTGCTTGTGTAAAGCAGCTTTTGTCATGCTTCCATGGGGGTTCATTGTGGCTGGACAGAGAGGTCCCGGTCATTGTTGACTTGATTTCATTCATTATCGGCTTGCCTAAGAATGGCGTCGATCCGGCGTAGTTTATTCAAGGGAAGGAAAATGAGAAGAAGTGGGTGCGTCAATTGGCCCATAAGTACGGCTTAGAATCGGATGGGTGTGGGTATCACACCAGTAGCTGCAACGATCAAGCGGTACTCACGGGCATTAAGATCCTGTCCTGTAAGGTGATTAGGGGAGGTCGCCCTAACCAATGTAATTTAGGAATAGTTGCATGTGCAGAGCAATGTGCAGAAGGAGTCCAAATGAACTGGTCCCTATATCTCTTGAATCAACTAATGGAGGACGTCACACCAGTCCAAGTGAGTAGAGGCGCTTTTTCATATAGTTGATTGTTGCTTCTGATTTCTCTAGTTGCATGGAAAGAGCCCGACACTTACCAGGGCATGGACTGCCTGGATGCAGCGGAATGACGAGGGGCGCGTTATCAGAATTTATGGTATGTACGAGAGCCTGAGCGAACCTGGGAGTGCCAATTGTAGTTTTGGTTGTATTCGGAAATGCTTTGTGATGCAGCGACACAGGTCCCACGAATATCTGAAGATACTGTGGCACAGTTCAAACCCATCATGGAATTTGCAATATGTCCCAGTATCATACATATCCAAGCTCATCGGGATACTGATCAACAGTGGTTGCAGACAAAGTATAGGGTGACAGCGGAATATTTGGAGGTTATTGTGAATGAGTGGCCGGAGGCCTAGCAGCAGCCAATGCGTTCAGCAGAGATTGATGTTGGAGGTCCACCATTGGGTCCTGAACTAGCGCAGGATCAGCAGAGTTGTCATGATTCTGATCACGAGTTGACTAGAACACCAACGACGAATGATAACGACCACGCTCTTGAAGAAAATCGATCAAAACAACACCACGAGCACGTGACAATTAGTGGGATGTATTTACTAGTGGAGGCGTAGTTGGGCTGGTTAATGATAGCCCTCAACCATGCAGCCACAGCGGCTGCTGACAAGATGTCCGTCAAGGCGGAGGGGGGATTCTCTATGATTGCTGCTCATATGGATTCTTTGTGCCATGCAGTTTTACAAAAGGAACCTACTAATGTACCCATGCAGGAAATGGTCACAATTCACACCACCCCCTAGGTCCAGAATATCAACATTCCCCCGACTGCAGTTGTGACCAACAATGAGGCTTTGCAAACTATGCTGCAAATAGTTTCCCAGGTGACTGTCAATGTTAATGAACTGTCGGTAATGGCGCTGGAGACGATGCAGAGGGTCACCTCCCAAGAAATGGCGGATAGAATGCATGAAATCAGCAAGAGCTATCAACAATTGCACGAAAGCAAGGCGGCTGCAACCACCTCTATTGACGAGCTTACTAGCGGGGCTGCTATAGCGCGGAAGTAGTGGATGACCTTGAAGCTGATATTAAGAAGGAGCGTGCCAAGAAGGTTAGTGCATTTGAAACACTTAAAAAGGATCAGGATTTTCTTATCATAGAAAAGACCCGTCTGTGGTGTTGATGTATATGTAACTTCGGAATGTATTTCATCAGTATATTATATGTATATTTATTGTACCCTTATAAGAGATGTGTTATTCCTCTATAAGGAAGTGTCGTCATGTGGATTGACAAGTGTCGCAAGTGTGTGTACTTGCCGATGGGTTATTAGACCACCTTATGGGGTCGGCCCTATTTAATATATAATATAATGTGAATGTACTCAAGTAGACAAGTCGGCCCCAGTAGGTCACTGGGCAAAAAGGTGAGTATAAATAGAGATAGGAGATCTCTATTTTACTTACTCGGAAAAGTATCTATCTCTCTCTCTGGAAAGTGGCGCACTAGTGAGGAGGAGGAGGATCATCTGCTAGGAGACTATCTCTGTATTATTTGGTTGTATTTTGGTTGAGCCATTGCTCTCTCTATCTCTGAGGAAGTCTGTGGGGTTTTTCACCTTAGGGTTTTCCCCACGGAAACTCTGTGTCTCTTGTCTCTATGCTTTTGATTCTTGTGATGCTTGTGATGCTTGTCATATTATGATTGTCATGCATTGATATACTGTAGATTTTATTCTCTCAGCAAAGATCCTATAGTATTGTGATTTAATACTGAAAATTTAACATGGTATCAGAGCTTAACTGAGAAGAAGACATTTTGCAGTGACGGAAGCTTGTATTGCTTGTTTATTGGGTTTCTCTCCACAGATTTTGGAAATTCAGTATAGTAGATTGGATCTACTCATCAAGGCGCATCTTTCTGTCCAATCAGATTTCAGTTCCGAGCATTTTCAGTTTTGGCCCTAAAATTTAGGGTTTCCACAAAAATAGGAATTTCTGGAAACTGAAGGTACAGCTGGAAGCTCCTTGCAAAAATCGAAGGTTTGAGCTTTGGATCGAGATTTTTGGCTGGGTAGATCTCCGGGAAACTCAAACCCTAATTCAGGGCTCTCCCAGTGAACCCGGGAGGACAAAAAGGCAATTTTGAAGGACAAGACTTTGCTGATCTCAAATTCTGAATGTACTAGGCTGATCAGCTCTCCAAGGCGCATCTTTCTATCCTTTCGGAATTTTGAAATTCACATTTTGAAATTTTAGGGTTTCTCTGACAAACCCTAATCCGGGTTCAGATCCAGTTTTCAGCACTTCAAGTGGTAAGTTCTAAATCTTTTCTATTTCCATTTGAAGTACTCTTAAAGATGTCTCTTCACACCAAGCTTGAGGATAAGCTTGAAGGGGCTGATAACTTCCGAGCCTGGAAGTATAGGATTGGGCTAATCCTGGAAGAGAATGAGTTGGACTCATATGTGAAAGAAGACATCCCTATCCCAGAGGATGAAGAGGCCAAGGCATTGCACAAGAAGAACTTGGTCAAGGCAAAGAGAATCATTGCTGATTCTATCAAAGACCATCTCATACCCCATGTGTCTTCTCTCAAGACACCCAAAGAGATGTTTGAATCTTTGACCAAGCTATTTGAAGGAAAGAACATAAATCGGAAGATGACCCTGCGGAACCAATTGAAAGCAGTGAAGTTTCAGAATGGAGAAACCATTCAATCCTACTTTTCAAGGGTCTCTCAGATCAAGGAACAATTAGAAGCAGTAGATGAAATGGTGGAGAATGGTGAAGTGGTGATGACCACTCTAAATGGCCTACCCAGGTCATGGGATTCCTTTATTCAAGGAATTTGTGCAAGGAAGAAGTTGATCTCAATTCAGTAGACTTCGGGAAGAATGCTCTCAAGAAGAAGCTAGACTTATAGCTCGTGAAGAAAAGATGGGAGGTGAAGATCAAGCTCTTGCAACTCACACCAAAAGAAGCAAAGCCAAGAAGGATCACTCTCGCCACAATAGATCCTATAAAAAAGAACAAGAAAGACCTAAGATGCTTCACATGCAATGAGAAGGGTCACTTTGCTTCAGATTGACCCAAGAACAAAAGGGATAATAACAACAACTCCAGTAAGAAGAAGAAGGGCAGCAAAAGAAGGTTTCATGCTCATGCTGCCGAAGATGATGAACCTCCAAAGAAGAAGGCTAGGGCAGAAAGTGATAGTGATGATGACTCATCAAGTGAAGAAGTTCCTGTTTCAGAGGGAGATGAGGCTAAGGCCTTACATAAGAAGATTACAAGCGATCTCGACAGGTATGACTCATCGAGGTATGTTTTGATATTTGTCCATTATTAAGTTTATGGTATGTTTGTCTTCATGTTATTACGGTTAGTACAATTTTGATTTTAGATTTGTCGTATCACCTTAACAAAATTATGAATGCATGATAGAAGATATTCATTGGTTAGGGTGTTGACACTTATGATTTTACTAATGCATTATGGTGTTGTATGAGGTTTATGTTGTCTACTAACATGAAAGGTACACCAAGAAAGACAAATCATGTTATGGTTCAAAGAACATATGATCATGATGACATGAGGACAAAGATTCATCCATTGTCATGGATCTCATAAAAGATCCATTCACGAGGTATGTATAACTTGGTTTTATAATGGTTAACCTATGAGATATACAGGTTACTAGCAGACATCATGTGAGTATGTTAGACATAATTAGCTAGCATGCTAATCCAGGTATGTTTTCCTATATCAAGTTAGAATCTCACCTTGTGATAAGATCCTTTATTTTAGTATACTTGGCATGATTGATTATGATTATTCATTGAAGTTAGTACTCATGGGTTTAGGCATATTATGATTTTTACTTTGATTGATGATATGACTAACCAGAAAAGTTCTATGGTCAAATAGGAATATAAGTAAGAGAATTATGTCTCTTATATTGATTGATTTGACTAAACAGAAGAATCATGAAGGTATAGGTTTGAATAATCACAGGTTTTATGCATATTATATCTCTTATCTTGATTGATGATTCAACTAACCTGAAGAGTCATAGGTTTGAGTAATTATAGGTTTAGACATGTTATGTTTCTTATAATTTGACTAACCATAAGAATCCTACATAAACCTTGAATACTAATGCTTATTATTTTTGATCATGTCTATACAAGCTTGAGATTATTGTGTTTTAATAGTATACTAATGAATGTATGATTTTATATGAGTTCACAAGGATAACACAATCATGAAACTAATAAGCATGCATAGGGACCAAGGATGAATATGAATTCAAGAACAGGTAATTCAGGAAGCAAAGATCAAGAGGGAGCACACTCCAGTTGTTCCTGCAAGAAAGAAAAGGAGTACACTCCAGTGGTTTATGCAAGGATGCAGATGTTCAGAAGGAGTTGACCATCTCTCTACTTTCCACATTAGAAAGGTGTGGAAAAAGCTACTTCAGATTAGGACTCCAGCAGCTCCTGCAAGGAAGCAAAGACTCAGAGGGAGTCAACCCAACGAACAAACAAAGATAAGTATTTTAATTATCATTTCTTGCATATTTGTTTGTTTAAAGTAAAATTGTTCAATGATGTATATGTTCATGTTCCTAGACTTAGGATATGTATTGTGCATATTAAGATAGTTGCATTAATGAACAATATACTACTAATATACATGGGTAAGTGGCCTATGGCACTGTACAACATTCCATTGCTACTTATCTAGAATGAAACCTCTTTGCTGACATGTTGGGAGTTGTGCACACTCTTAACAATGTTCTGGTAGAGATTGGAAGGCATCTAGAAAGTTACGGGATATGGATAAATGTTGTATTGAAGCATTGGCTAAGATAATTGCATGACTGTATGACATATTTCTTTATGTGTAAGAATTTGTTCTGAAAATTATGAGATGTTTCTAATCATGCAATTTAACCTGTTTTGTAGGAAAGACCGTATATCTTCACCTACAAAAAGGACTACAACATTTGTTCCAGCAACAAAGATATCTATTGAAGATATTGAAGTTCCCAAGATCTGGGATGAAGAAATGGAATGCCATGATCCGTCGATCATGAAGAATGATGTTTGGGATGTAGTCCCAAGACCTGAAGGGAAGTTTGTTATGACTTCCAGATCAAGCATGTTGCAGATGACAGCATTGAGAAATATAAAAGTGATGAAATAGTAGATACACCAGCTGGATTTCAAGACAGCATGGTGTAGTCATATATGTGTGCAGAACTTGGTATGGTAGCATAGACAGCTTTCTATCCAGTTTGGGCTTTACCAAGAGTAAAGCGAATTCCAACCTTGACTACAAGGTTGAGGAAGGCAATCCAGTGATACTACTTTTGTATGCGGATAACCTGTTTGTTACAGGTGAAGATAGATTGATTGCCGACATGCAGCGGAAGCTTACTGCCGAGTTCGAGATGAAGAACTTGGGGATGATGCATTATTTGTTTTTGGCATGGAGGTGTGGCAGAGTGATGGAATCTTCCTTGGACAAGGGAAGTATACAGTAGAGATCGTGAAGAGGTTCAGGATGACGGACTGCAAGGCTATGGCCACACCTATGGCATCGAATTTGAAGCTTCTATGTGATGCTTCATCTGAGCCGATTGATGTCTCTATGTATCGTCAGATGATTGGGTCCTTGATGTACCTGACGAACACTAGACCAGACATTTGCTTTGCTGTGAACACATTGAGCCAGTTCCTGACGGATCCGAGGAGTGTTCACCTGGTTGCTGCAAAGCATGTTCTGAGGTACCTGAAGGGTACAGTGGATTATGGGCTCAGATATGAGGCGAATCAAAATTTCAACCTGCATGGTTATGTTGATTCGGATTGGGCTGGCAGTGCTGCAGATAGGAAGAGCACATCAGGGTGTTGCTTCAGTATGGGATCAGGTGTGATCTCTTGGTTTAGCAGGAAGCAGTCCTGCGTAGCACTGAGTACAGCTGAGGCAGAGTATGTTGCAGCCTGTTCAGCTAGTTGTGAGGCAGTATGGCTACGGAAGCTACTGTCTGAGTTATTTGATCTCCCGTTGGAGGCTACTGTTATCTTCTGTGATAACCAGAGTTGTGTGAAGCTGTCCGAGAACCCAGTGTTTCATGACAGGTCGAAACACATAGAGATCAAATATCACTATATCAGGGATATGGTGCAGAGAGGAGCTGTGAAGCTCCTGAATGTTGCGACGGACGAGCAGATTGCAGATGTGTTGACGAAGCCACTAGCCAGGGTGAAGTTCGAGTACTTCAGAGAGAGGCTTGGCGTTCTTCAGATCGAGGACACTTCGAGGAAGAAGTGATGGACACATTTGCTGAAGCCATTCCAAGCATGTTGGAAGGAGGATCCTTCACATGGCTGTGGATGTAAGCGCTGGATGATGAGCATCAGGATGATGTTCTAGTTTCTGCTGGATATGATCAGTTGGATCATTTTATGTATGTATGTATGCATCATGTTGGATGCTGGATATGATCAGTTGGATCATTTTATGTATGTATGTATGCATCATGTTGGATGCTGGATATGATCAGTTGGATCATGTGTATGTATTGTTTATGCATCATGTTGGATGCTTGGACCATGTATCTGTAGATGTATCAGGTGGATGCATTGTATGATCAGGTAGATCATGTATGGTGATATGTATCATGTATTTGTATTTGTATCAGGTAGATACATTGATGATCAGGAGGATCATGTATGATGATATGTATCAGGTAGATACTTGGTATGCATCAGGTAGATGCATTGATGATCAGGATGATCATAGATGACGAGCTTCAGGATGTTGCTCCAGATGACATGCAGCAGGATGTTGCATTGATGATCAGGATGATCATAGATGACGAGCTTCAGGATGTTGCTCCATATGACATGCAGCAGGATGTTGCAGTGATGATCAGGATGATCATAGATGACGAGCTTCAGGATGTTGCTCCAGATGACATGCAGCAGGACGTTGCAGTGATGATGATCAGGATGATCATGGATACATCAGGATGATGTATGATGAGTATCAGGATGATACTCTGTGGCCGTGGATCAGGTTGTGCAGATAAGCATGTAATTTGTGCCCTGGGAGATTTGCAGATGGTCTTGCGAGGTTTTGCCTATGGCATGTAATTTGTGCCCTGGGACATCTGGCAAATGCTCTTTCGAGGTTTTGCTTGGGAGGACATATAATTTGTGCCCTGGGAGATCTGCAGATAGTCTTTCGAGGTTTTGCCTATGGCATGTAATTTGTGCCCTGGGATATCTGGCAGATGCTCTTTCGAGGTTTTGTCCTATGGCATGTAATTTGTGCCCTGGGAGATCCGATAGGTTGAGCTGTGTGCTCGTAATCAGTCCTGGGATGCTCTTGCGAGGTTTTGCCATGACCACATGTAATTTGTGCCCTGGGAGATCCGATAGGTTGAGCTGTGTGCTCGTAATCAGTCCTGGGATGCTCTTGCGAGGTTTTGTGGTGACCACATATAATTTGTGCCCTGGGAGATCTGCAGATAGTCTTTCGAGGTTTTGCCTATGGCATGTAATTTGTGCCCTGGGATATCTGGCAGATGCTCTTTCGAGGTTTTGTGGTGAGGTCACATATAATTTGTGCCCTGGGAGATTTGCAGATGGTCTTTCGAGGTTTTGCCTATGGCATGTAATCTGTGCCCTGGGACATCTGGAAAATGCTCTTTCGAGGTTTTGTGACGCACGTAAAAGTCCTGAGGATTCCACAGTATGGCCTGTGATGACGAAGACCTGCAGGTGGTGGGCCTACATCCAGTATGAAAAAGGACTGGCTCTGTAGAACTTCCTATGACGAGTAGAGACAGAGATTGGATGAGATAGCAGCAGCAGTGACGATGATGATGACGATGCATCGATGACGATGATCCAGAGAAGAAGACTTGTCTAGCAGATCTGTGTCGAGAAATACCTTCCTTGTTAAGAGGGAGTGTTGATGTATATGTAACTTCGGAATGTATTTCATCAGTATATTATATGTATATTGATTGTACCCTTATAAGAGATGTGTTATTCCTCTATAAGGAAGTGTCGTCATGTGGATTGACAAGTGTCGCAAGTGTGTGTACTTGCCGATGGGTTATTAGACCACCTTATGGGGTCGGCCCTATTTAATATATAATATAATGTGAATGTACTCAAGTAGACAAGTCGGCCCCAGTAGGTCACTGGGCAAAAAGGTGAGTATAAATAGAGATAGGAGATCTCTATTTTACTTACTCGGAAAAGTATCTATCTCTCTCTCTGGAAAGTGGCGCACTAGTGAGGAGGAGGAGGATCATCTGCTAGGAGACTATCTCTGTATTATTTGGTTGTATTTTGGTTGAGCCATTGCTCTCTCTATCTCTGAGGAAGTCTGTGGGGTTTTTCACCTTAGGGTTTTCCCCACGGAAACTCTGTGTCTCTTGTCTCTATGCTTTTGATTCTTGTGATGCTTGTGATGCTTGTCATATTATGATTGTCATGCATTGATATACTGTAGATGTTATTCTCTCAGCAAAGATCCTATAGTATTGTGATTTAATACTGAAAATTTAACATGTGGGACTACAGCGTGAAGTTAGAGACGGTGATTTGTGATGCATGCCAGCATATGCCGGAGCCCATTCCTGAGATCAATGTGCTCCAACGGGTGCAGCGGCTGGGAATTGTCATCATTCAATTA
The DNA here is from genome assembly GCA_027924585.1 of Larix kaempferi. NCBI lineage: Eukaryota > Viridiplantae > Streptophyta > Pinopsida > Pinales > Pinaceae > Larix > Larix kaempferi. Next base: position 3,297,162 of record BSBM01000796.1, on the reverse strand, counting down.
TGATAGGAGAATGACATGTTGAAGGCTCAGTTGAAACCAAGTATGCCTCAAGCCGAGGTGGATGAATGAAGGAGGGCACTTGAGGAACTTGCCACCCAGATGGAGGAGCTGGAAGCACAGGCAACTCGGCTCACCATCGAGACAGTACAATTTTGGGGCTGCATCGTTCACGATGAGCAAGTTGAATAGCTCACTAAATTTAGGCAAGAAGCGGAGGGCCAGGTGGCCACATTAAAGGCTGTGATGAGAACCCTACCACCAATGGAGCAAGTTGCTAAGTCACACGAGTTGAAGGACTTGCAACAACGGGTTGCCAAGGCAGCTGAACGACAAAAGATACGTGCGGCCCAGTTGGAAGAATTCCAAGACATTGGCAGGAAACTGATGCTGCAGGCCAGTGAACCTCTACAAGCAGTTCATAAGTATCGATAGCAGGTCATGGACAAGCTTACTGATCACCCATCAGCCAACGATGTGATCACCAGTCAGGTAGTTGCTATGGATGCTGAGGCGCTGGTGTGGAATGTCGAACAGCTGTATGCAGACTTCAAGGTAAAGACCACGGCGTGCACTATGTCCAGCAGTTGACGTGGCTCGAAGGTGAGCCACAAGATTGTGTTGGGGGCCTGTTGGCAGGAGGTTCGATGGGGAATTGTCGCAGTACAATCGACGCTACGACACATCGGATGAGGGCATGGAAGGATTATTTTGTGTTAAAGTATACCGCAGTTGGCGGGTTTTTGCATCACTTGGACCATATGTCATGTAATGTTGAGTCAATTGTACCGCGATATGTGGGTTTTTGGGTCATTTGGACCAAGTCAGTTAGATATTTGGTCATTTGTCGATAGTGTCAGTTAGGAAGTCGTTTGTAAGTGGACAAATATTGTAATGGCAGAAACCTATAAATAGATGAGAATTGTAAGTGTTAGAGACAGACATATGCGGAGATGATAGATAGAAATGAGACAGAGAGAGTAGTTGGTGAGAAAGAAGAAGGTGAATGTACATGAATATCTATAGTTTTGCTTCTAGTATATGGCTAACAGTAATACAATGATGATGTTTTGGTACTATCTTTGTGCAATGTTGTGATATTTTATTGTTGCATTGTCTGCTTACTGTTACTGTGATGATAAATGTTGCAATTAAGTAGTATGTTATAATTCCATGTCGAATGCTTAAAGTTTATGGTTAAGTACTGCAATAGAGCTAGTTCGCACAGCCACAAATCTCCTCCTCCCTCGGTGGAAATATGGTTCCGTATGCTCTTCCTGGACACCTTAGGTGAGACATCATCTGCTCTGCAGGTGTTGCTGGGCGGGCTCAAACCTGCCCAGGCCAGTGCCGAGGGAGACTGCGGTATGTGTCGACAGTGAGGCGAACCCCTGTCAACCGAGGTCACGTTAGTCAATGCTGACTAGGCACTAGCAGAGGTGTATACAATCCCTGTCGTCGATTAGGTGGCTTAGCAATGGAGCAAACCACGCATGATTGAATGTACTTGTTGACATCATATTTAAGTGTAGGCCAGAAGAAATACTTTTGGAGAATAGCAAGTGTCTTTGCTACTCCAAAGTGTCCTACAGTCTTGTTGTAGTGAGCGTCCCAAATGAGTTGCTATCGGTGCTCACCGGTCGGTACACAAAGTTGTCCAAGCTTGTATAGCAAGGTGTCTTTCAGGAAATAGTCGGAGTCTGAGGTCAACAACTTGTTAGTCTGCAACTGTCAGTAGACTGCTGATAAGTCTCTGTCGTCCTCGTACAACTGTGGCCAAGTGGTTGTGTCATATCCCTGCATACTCATCACTATCAAAAAAAGAGTAATGGGTGGTCGAATGAGGCAATTGGCGTCGGCGTTAGCTTTACCTTTATGATACTTAATCACCAACTGGAATTTTGGTAGGTAATTAATCCACTTGAGTTGTCAATTTGTTTGTAACTTTGTTGTATCGAAGCGAACTGTAGAGGCTTATGATCAGTGAGGATGACCGTTTCCTTGCCAAGGATGTAATGACTCCATTGCTTGAGAGCTTGCACAATGGTGTAAAGTTATTTTTCATACGTCGAGTATCTTCTAACTGGGTCATTAAAAGCATCAGAATGAAAAGCGACTGGGTGACTAGACTGAGTGATCACTGCGCCCAAGGAATAGTCTGATATGTCCGTCTCAATCTCAAAGGGCTGATGAAAATCAAGTAACACAAGTACTGGTGCAATGCAAAGCTTGTGTTTGAGCTATTCAAAAGCTTATTGTTGTGTTGCTATCCACTGGAAGACACTTTTCCCACTTCCCTTCGTCAATTGATTCAAGGGCCAGGCTATGTGACTGAGCCGAGTATGAATCATCAATAGAAATTCGCAAAACTAAGAAAAATTCTTAGTTCTTGAATGTTTCTAGGCATGGGCCAATCTTTTTGGATCTGTACTTTGTCTAGATCAACATGAATGCCTGCAGAGTCAATTAGATACCCCAAATATTTGATGATGGTCATCGCAAAAGAGCACTTGTCCATGTTTAGATAGAGCCGATGTTGTTGGAGAGTGTCGAGGACTTGTCGAAGATGTCCGACATGTTCTTCCCATGTTCGACTGAAAATCAATATATCGTCGAGGTATACAATAACCCATTTTCCAATGAAAGGTTGAAGAAGGTTATCCATATGTCGCATGAAGGTCGCAGGTCTGTTGGTTAAGCCGAAAGGCATGACTAACCATTCGAACAATCCTTCCTTAGTCTTGAAAGCATTTTTCCACACATATGAGGGCTCAATTTGAATTTGATGCTATCCCGACTTGAGATCAAGCTTAGTAAAGAATTTAGCACCTTTCAGACAGTCGATAAGCTCGTCTATCCACGGTAGAGGGTAGCGATTCTTCACCGATATTTTGTTGAGAGCTCTGTAGTTGATGCACATGCGCCAAGTCCCGTCTTTCTTCGAAACTAGGATGACTGGACTTCCACAAGGAGAGGAACTAGGTTGGATATGACCTTTGTCGATTAATTCTTGGATTTGTATGTGAATCTCTTCATTTTCGAGAACGGATCTTCTATAAACAGATGCATTAGGAAAAGAAGAACCAGGAACAAGTTCAATGGAGTGTTTTACTTAACAATGTTGAGGTACTTCGTCTAGAGATTGAAAGAGGTTATGGTACTCATCGAGGATATTGTCTTGTTGCTTCTATAGAGAAATACATTGGTCGGTGACTCGACTCATCGTTGCAATGTTCTTAGAATGTTGCGGCTTGATCATGATTAATGCTTACTTCTGAGCATGATTGATGACCTTCTTTGTCTGTTTGGCAGATATTACTGCAACCATTGGTGTAGGTTGACGCTCTGGTATGCTGAACCATCGATTTCGAATTTGGACAATCACCTTCTGAGGTCGTGACTAATAACTTCCATGTCTATCCCAAAGGTAAGGTTTCCCAAACAGGGCGTCGACTACGGAGAGTGGTGCCATGTCACAGATTACTTCATCTTCAAAAGGCTTTATGAAGTAGGTGAGTTTGCATTGTCGAGTGATCCATAGTTCTTGTCCATCCTTCATCCAACCGATGTTGTAAGGCTGAGGATGCAAAGTGGTAACAAGACGTAATTTCTTCATGAGATCTTCAGAAACGATGTTTTTTCTGGCTCCCATTGTCCACAATCAGATGTAATGGGTTTCTCTGGACCCATATCCGTCTATGGAACAGGCATTCTCATTCCTCCTCGTCAACGATAGTTGCGTTTGCTGGAGTGGTCGAGGTCAAAAGGGTCATTGCGTCTGGATCATATTCTTCCACCGTCTTGTCGAATGCGTCGGAGGTCAACACTTTTGCCAAAAATGTCTTCCGAGCTTTGCATTCAGTCGTATCATGCCAAGATGAGTAGTGCTAATCGCACCATTTTCTGATCGGTGGTTGTTTTCTACGTTCCCTCTTGTGAAAAGGATTTTTCCTGTGGTCTGGATTTGGAAGTGTCAGTTGAGAAGATTTCGACTTGTCGAAGTCAGCTGGTGCCTTCTTCTCGGGTGGTCGTCCTGATGTTGGCTTTGTCACGAAACATGATTTTCCTTTCTGCTTGGTTTCTAGTTTGTTGGCATAGTGGAAAGCATCCACAAGCATATTGAAAGTTATAAATTCCATCTCCTACTGGATGTACTGGGACAATCCGCTAACGTACTTCAGAACAAGCAATTTCTCTTCTTCTTGGAGTCCAAGTCTAGCCATGAGTCGGTAGAACTCGTCAATTTAACTCTCTACTGATTGGTCTTTCCATTTCCTTAGCTGCTTCCACTTCTTATACTCCTGCTCCAGGTATTTCAGCAGGTAAAATTCCTTTCGGATGTGTTCGATGAATTTATCCCATGTGTCGATGGGTTCTCCGCTTTTCTCCATCTTTGTCGAGAGGTTCTCCCACCAGTAGTGCACGGAGGTTGACATATTTAAGGACGCAATGGTGACTTTTTTAGCTTCAGAGAGTTGATTTATAGCGTAATACAATTCCAATTATTGCACCTAATTGTTGACGGATTTCCCGTCAATCTTACCTTCAAGATTCGTTATGTCCAAATTCATTTGCACTTTGAAGGGGCTGAATTTATCGTAGTGAGTTCTCGTCGAGGATCCTCTGGATGTCGAAGTGAATCGCAAGAGAATCTTGTTGAACTGGGTGAACATTTCAGTTCATTGTCAAGCCAGAGCTTGCTCAATAAGTTGTGTTGTCTCGTCGACTGCATGTCTATCGTCTGTTTCTTTTGTCATTTCTGGAGATTGTGTCTACTTGGACTACTGAGATTGCGACCAAGTTTGAACCGGTATAATTCAGGTAACTTTGGGAGAAGTGTATACGCATAACTTAAGCACGAACAAAACTGAGTGCTCTAATACTAATGATCCGTGTCGTGTCGTGGAAACACGAGGGGGACAATAGTTCGATTGATTGAGTTGGATCTCTTATGGAGGAAGCTTAATAAACAAAATGAGCAAAAGCAGGATTACGCAACACAGATAACACAAATACGCACAGACAATATGCAGAAATGCGAATTGTTCTAGATTTATCAAGATAAGATTTATGTTACAATAGTTTACATGCTTATAAAGAAGTATGAGATGTTTGGGTGCTTTCCCATTACGTTTAGTTACAAAGAAGAAGTTAGAATGGTTCAACTGTTCAACCATTACAGTCGACTGGAAGACAGATAGATAGTCTGTCGAAGTTCGACAGTCGTTGGTCGCATGTCAACGTTGCATGTCGATGTCGCGAACTATGAGGTTTCTGAACATGGAAGGTGCGGAGTGTGTCGCAGTATGTCGAAGTCGAGACTCATTGGAGTTGTGTCAAAATCGGAACCTATCGAAGTCGTGTTGAGTCGAAACTTGTCGAAGTTGTATCGGCATCGATAACTTGCCAACTATGATGCGGATCAATATTAGTATAAGCAAACATGATACTAAATAAAATAATAGTATAATGTTAATAATGATCCCACCAAGATTGCAGGGGTGACTAATCAATTTGTAGCGTTGGATAGTGGAAGACCCAATGAAATAGTACTGGGGAATGCAAAATGCATAAAAGGAAACCCATTCAAGAGATCAACATAACAAAGAATGTAAAAGGATGATAGTCAAATAGCTAGTGCAATGCTTAGAAAAGATGAGAATTGAAGATGTTTCACACCACATCTTGCCAATCTACCAATTTTATATCATGTAAATATAAGTATAGCCATAGAGATCTCATGTTTTATATAAGATTAATAAATTAAACTCCATAAAAATTCAAAATTGAAACCCATCCATGGATGGACTCCCCTACCCTCCTATCAAAGCAAACATCATTGATGTTTGAACCCAAATGAACATAGAAAAAATCCTCTTACTTTCCAATAACACCATATGATCATGTGCATAGCTTGGATTTGGGTAATTCACAAGATGCAATGATTTTTCTCCACTTCCTATACATTTATTCTTGCAATCAAGGGAATTAACAACATTTAGTTACTTTTTGGGGGGTTATATCTAGTTTTTTTTTTCTTTACAAGAGAGGGGAAAATCTTCGTTCTTAGGTTTCAACCATGCAATAGTTATAAAGATACACCAATGGTGAAACTTATATGATACCATTTCATGGTAAATAAGGATTTATATTTTCACCTATGTTCATGTCAGTTCCACTACAATATTAAGATGATGCCTTGCATATAAGAATTGAAATTACAATTATGAATGTGCCAAATATAACTCAATATAACAATTATTCATAACTGGCAATGTGAAAATGTTAAAGAAGAATACGAAAATTTGAAAGAAATAATTAGCCAAGAAATATTGATTTAACTTTTCTTGGTTCCAGTGAGCCAAGAAATATTGATCTCACTTTTCTTGGTTGTCATGGAGCAAGGTTTGATTGAATATGAATACCCACCTAAACCCCAACCTAAAAAATGAAGAGTTAGATATTTTACTCGAATGTCTACAAAAAATACATTACAATTATTCAACTATGGAAACCCCAATTAGCTACATCTCTTAACTTAAAGATGAAAAAAAATATAACATCAATTCAAACCAAGCCTAAATAAGATATTAAATGAGGATTGCTCAAGGCCAATAATCCAAAGAGACTTCCATCGATATTATCATTGGGACACTTTTATCAAATTTATGCAAAACTTAGGATCATTAACAATATCAAATAAAAATGGAGGGTCCTTGAGTTTTAGGTGGGTATGAATTGAGTCCATGATTTGGAGGTATGAATCCATCCCACGATTTGGAGGTTATTCCTTATCCCACCCAAATAAAAAGAAACCCAATATTTATATTACTGTGTCAAATTAAAACCCCCTTGACCCGTTAATATGGTGTGATATATTTGTTAGGTTTTTAAGAGTATTCCAACCCCCAATATGAATGGACGTGATATGATATTGCCTCGCTAGTGAACCCCCCATGCAAAATTCATACAAAACAATTATTAAAAACATCAAATTAATAATATTGGCTTTTTCATGTGTTTGGAATTATAGGATATCTATAAAAAATTGAGGCATTGGTTTTAATTTACATGATATGTAGTTGGTATTTCTCATTAGCAATGGGGTGCTAAATAGTTGTTACTTCCATGATCGTTTGAATTTGCCATTAAATTAAATTTGAATAGGAAAAATTTGCAAGGAAATCTAAGGGATTATTCCCCACATTTGTGGATGGCATACATAGTAAACTTGTCATTATATAATAGTGCACCTCACCCAAGTGGATAATGTTGGCACAAAATTCGATACTGTGTTCTTTCACATGGGCCAACAAATGGTTCTGTTGTAGTCTTTTGTGATGGAATTTTCACTCCTCTGAAATGGAAGGTATCACCTGAAGCACATCCAATACTTGGGTGTGATAGGGAGTGTTAAATGTAATGGTGCGTGTGTGATGGATGTTATTATTCATTCCACAACAATATCCATCAGTCAATGGTCATGACACAGGTTTATTAACCATAAGATGCACATAAAGAGTAAACATACAATCGATCCATCATACAATAAACAGATACATAGAAATTTAAGGGTAGCACGAATCCTTCATTCTCATTATAGATTATTCATTACATTCAAATCATGCCTCTGCAGCCTTACAACAACTATGGAATTACTCGTCACGGTATCATACAAAATAGAGAACCAAGAACCCAATTACCCAAAATATTGATACATCATCTTCTATTGTGGCTCTACTTTCGATCTAATCTCTTCTACTGTACTTCTTCTTAGTCTTCCAACCTTCTAATGCTTCTCTTATGCTTGCATCCTACTTCCTTATATACTTGCAACGGCAGGTCCAAAAGTGTCATTGTTGTTAGAGGCTTTCCACAACTTCTACTCCTCTACCCCACTCTTCCTTTTATGGTTATTTTCACTTCTTTTTTTTAAGGTACTTTCCAAAAGCAAAGGAGCCAATAGGCCCCAAACACAAGTGTTGAATCGCCCTTAAATCAACTCATCTGCATTCCTAAACCTTTCCCATCATTTGTTGCAGGCTCTTCAAATGAAGGAGCCAACTTGGGTACTTCTATGAATGCTTGCCTTCTAAGTTCTTTCCATTCTTCTAGTTTCATTCTCCATTTACTGAGCACAATATTGGCAATATCCAAAAATTTATGATATTTTGTGATATCTGAAGGGAGGTCTTTTGCTACTATAAGTGCCGAGCCTATATGTCTATAGACCGATCTAGTTGTTGTAGGTCAGTGTATGCAACTTGGGATGTAGACTTTATGTCTCTTAGAGTCTACTTTGATGCAAATAATTTTTCATAAAGGATGGCCATCTCATTATCAACTTCTGGTGCTTCCTTATACTTTAATTAACATTCAAAAGGCTTAGTTGTGAGCTAAGCTTCTTTGTTCAATTGATTGAATCTTTTGTGCAACGCATCCACTAGTCACTGCTTCTTTTCTAGGATGTCGAACCAATCATTAAGTGCCACAAAGAGATCTTGTTTTATTATGTTGTCTGCAATAGCTGGTTGAGACATATATAACTTCTCTGCTAACTTGCGGTACCTGAGCCATCAACTGTATCTACATTTCATTTCCATGATTTTGGATGTTGAAGAATTGTTGTTGTAACTCAACATACTCTGCCTCAAGTTGCTTCCATGATGTGCAAAATATTTGGAGGTTCTCTTGTGATGCAGAAATTGAAATTTCTTCTAGTGCAAAGGGTAAATGTTGGCATACATGGGGCCACATATGCGCATCTAGTAATAAGGGTGATGATAGTATCTTCCAAAAATATTCTAACCTTCTATTATTATTCCTTATTAGCTCATACATCCACCAACTAGATGTGAATATTGCCATATACTTGCTTGAGGACACCATGCTCTACCTCAACCTGAATTGGGCGACGTTCTTCTTCTGTTGTTGTGCTTCAAATTTTTTGAAATAACTATTGTGGGGAAAATGAAGTATAATACGGGGTTGTATCACCTAGTGGTAAAGATCGTAGAGCTAGGACATTTGCAACTAACTGTGATGAGTGATATCTCTGCTGAGTTTCTACCTCTTGGTGGAATGTCCTACTCTGGACGATATTTTGTTGGATCTCTTCAAATATGAATGGGATGATTTCTGTATGTGCTTGACAAATTTGGAGAATCACTTAACAATTCTCTCGATCTTGGGTGAATTGTACAAGATCGTCTCTTAGAGAGACCTATTCAACTTTGGTCGGAGGTGGAGGGAGTTACAACACCTCCACCTGCTGGTCAACACACACTTCATTCATAGGAATTTCTTCTAATTGTGGTATTTCTTCAACCTCTTCTGACTACTATGGAGGATTAGGGTGCTCCAGTTCTGGATCACTTGAGGGATCTATTGAGGAAGTTGGTGTATCAATGGATCAACGATTGCGGCCTTGGAATGAGCTGATGATTCTTGGCTTGCATCAATCTCATGGTAGGCCTATTGTTGTTGTTGATCTTCTTGCTAAATTGGTATTCCTAGCATGTGAAGGGTTTTGTGGGATCATCAACATTGTCAATAATGGAGGTTTATATTGTGCTTGTATGAATGGATGACAAAGAAACTGCTATGGGGAATGGAATGGTCATGAGGTTATAGGTGGGGAAAGTTTAGGCAGATTGGGGAAGAAAGGCATAAGAAGGTGTGGGGATGTTGGATGTGGTGATCATAGGTGTTGCATTAGTGGTTTTACTAATGCGATCCTTCTTGGGTCCTCCAATATAAGCAATGAAATCCTTGACATATTTTACAAGGACCATGGTATTGTCATCAATTAGTGTTAGAAAAGGTGTAAGGTGTGGGAATTCTAGTTCATAAGGTTGGGATGTTTCTTCAAAAGATTCCTCCTAGGTCACACCTTCTTTTCTTTTATGATTGGTTAGGGAAATAGGAAACACATAAGAAGTACCTTTACTTGTAGACATGGATTTTACTTCTTTCCACGTGTTGATCTCTTTGTGAAACAACTCAGGAGCAAGAAAAATGGAAAAGTGCATTCTTTGAAGAATTCATGGTCAAATTCTTGCATTTGGATTAAGGTGTTATCATGGTCGATCCCAAATCATAGCTTGGAAGTATAGCGTCGTAACATGTCTTCATGAATCCATTCTATTGCTGCAGCTTTGAGGTCAATGTACCATTCTCTAAAAGCGTTATTGTTGAACGTTGTGTTTGTAGCATAGCGTTAATTTTTCCATGGCTTGAAGTGTTGATCGATACACGTTTCAAACTAATGTGTGGCAAAGATCAACCGTGTGGTGGTATCCATTTCCACATGGCTAGGGCGCTAAGAAGGTACCCACAAATAAAGTATCCCTCTGATTTTTGCATGTCTTTGCATGCTTGGAAGAGTTCATACATTAGGAAATTACACCAATTCAGTTCAATACCCTAAACACATAATTATGCGATAGAAATTGTGTCCAAGGTACATTCCCCTTTTTTGTATTTTCTCATAAGCTAGCTCACGATAATCTGGCATGCCATTTTCATCAGTGGGTGATTAATATCAACAATGATGACACCCTTTCCTCCACACTTGGTGCCATATTTCTCATACAGTCTCGGCTCTGAGTTGTTTTTTCCTCACTTGTGGTCAACCTGAAAAGTTGTGGAAACATCCTCCCCTTGCATTGATAGGCCTGTAAGTTTGTGAATGTTGTCTCTATGAACGGGAAATTATTGATCCCACCAAATGGAATAGCCATGTATGTGACTAATCAAAAACTTGGTACACTTCTAAACATTTTCCATGGTGTCGAAGACTAGAATATCTTTCAGGTTAATCAATGTTGAATCCCATAATGCATTGAAATCATATTTCTACTCTGCTATAACTACCCCTTTCTTTGATGAAATTCATATTTGTTTGGATACATGTCTAGATACAAGTTGCTGTCAAAAAAAATAGTGTCCATGAGCCGTGCCTGCTAAAACTTTCCTTGTAAGTCGCCCAAGATTGTGATCCTTGGATCCAACAAGTCAATATTAGAAACTTCCTTCTGATTGGCATCTCTACTAGTTGCACATCTTGTGGCTCATATTTTTACCAAGGTTGATGCCTATTTCCAATAGAATAGTTGAATTGTAGGTCATTCATAGGTTCTAGACATGTGTCGTGAAAGCTCCAGTGCGACTATTCGTTAATGCTTCAATTCTTAAAAATGTGAAATGTATTAGGACTAATCAATCGTTAATAGATGAATCAATTGATGGAGATGGAGCATTAATGTTGGGGTGTAATAGGGGATTAGTATGATTGATTTCCTAAATGCATGCACTGAATCTTGGTTTTCCATTGGCGAGTTTCAATTTAGTGTATTTGGGCATAAGTAGCTCTTTAATGCTAAGAAGACAACTATACTAGTGTGATGTGGCATTGACAATAGATGATCTAGGACTAGTGGATCCTCCCTGACCACAATGGTTTGAACTAACTGTCAACAAACTGAACTAAAAGAAACAACTAAGAACTAAAAAAAAAATTTAAAAATCATTGGACTGAAAAAGAACCTAACTCCTAACCAACTCACTCCTGGTGACATGACTGGCCTCTTGCGGAATCACTAAGCATAAACATAGGGCTTCAAGCATGCCCCATTCACCCAAGTTGGATGGAGAATACCATCAAGTTGTGCAAGCTTAACAACTCCAAAGTCTTTGATTTCTGCAACAATGAAAGGACCTATCTAATGCATTTTGAATTTTCTTGGATGCTTTAGAAAATTGTTGTCATATAGCAAGACTTGGTCACCTTTGTTGAAGTGTTTCTACTTGATATTCCTATCATGTCAATCCTTCTATTTCTCTTTTTCAAATGTTACGTGATATTCATCCAAAAAGTGAGATTCTTCAAGTTCCATAAGTTCCACAAGACGTTTTGCAACTGATTCTTCCTTCGTCATGTGTGTTATGCGTGCAATACAGAGACTCAGAACCAAAAATTCTACTAGAACAACTATTTCTCTCCCATATACCAGCTAGAATGGCATCTGCTTATGCAATTTCTTTGTAATGGTCTTATATTCCCATAACATAGCTAGTATTCGAAGGTCCCAATCATCTTGATTTGGACAACATACTTTTGTGAATCCGATCTCCAGGATTTTTTTGAAAGCCTCTACTGTGTCATTTTCTTGCGGGTGATATGGGCAGCTTTTGAGATGCTATATCAGGAATTCTCTTTTCCATGGCTCAATATTAGTGTTCAATAAGTGCTTGCCTTGGTCACTTGTGAGGATTCTAGGACACCCAAACCGAGTAATTATGTTCTTATAGATAAATTGGGTTGTTGTTTTTTAAGAGCAGTCACAGATACATGCTGCTTCAGCCCATCTAGTTATGTAGTATGTTGTCGAATGATATAACATGATTTAGAATGTTTCGTTGATGGGTTAATAGGTCACACAAAATCAACTACCCATTTCTCAAATGGATGCAATGCCCATATCAGTTGGAGTGGAAGTTCATCTCTTCGTAACATCCTACCAACTCACTGGAAGACATCATTGACGTATTCCTTAGCATCTTTAAATATCATTGGCCACCAAATCCCTGCTTGTGATATCTTTTTCCCTGTGGCTTTTCTGATAACGTGTACACAACATCGGCGTGACATTCCCAAAAAATTCTCTATCGCTCATGATATAGTACATAACATCGTAAAATTCCATCAATTCCCAACTTATAGATTTGTCCTACAATCAACTAGTATTCTACAGCTCGTACAACCAAGTGGTGTTTCTATGTTGCAGAATAATTATTAGGTTCATTTTTCATTGTAAGGAATAAGGTGATCTCTTCTACATGATCTAGAATTGCTTATACTTGGAAGAGTGCTACATATGGTAATTAATCATAAATAGGTCTGTCGGCTTCTCCTGATTCTATTTGTGAGAGGTGATTAGGACCATGGCTATGTCTCTCAAGCTTAACTATTACTTAAAATGAAAACTCCTAGAATAAAGGTATCCACCTGCATATACGAACTTCTAAGATAGTTTTGTTTTCCAAGTACTTGAGAGTTGAATTATTAGTGAATAACTTAAAATGTCCACCTAACAAATAGTGACGGAAATTTTGTAGGGTAGATCATCGCCAATCCTTCCCGCTCTGTGGTTGTATAGTTGTGCTCATCTTGAAATAGATTTTTCTTGGCAAAATAAAATGGATGATCCATCTTGCATTCCCTCAGTTGAGGTAATATGGCACTAATAGAAAAAACTGATGCATCGACATGTACATGGAATTCCTTATTTTAGTCGAGGAATGCCAAAATATGAGCATTAACCATTCTTTCTTTCATTTTTGTGAATGCCTTTTCACAATATTTGTTCCACTTGAAAGCTTCATCCTTCATTAACAATTGTTCCAATGGTGCTTTGATTGAGGCATAGTTGCAGATAAATCGCCTAAAATAGCATGTATTCCCCAAAGTAGAACATAGTTGCATGACCGATGTAGGTTCTTGTAAGTTAAGAATTGATGCAATTTTCATAGGGTCTACCAGCACTTCATTGTGGTAGATAATGTGTCCCAATAGGTTTCCAAAAGGAAAATAAAAAATGAATTTATGCAAGTTCAAGGAGATCCCCATTTCTAAAAAACGAACCCCATTAATTAAAGTAATGCAACATGATCTTTAAGTAGACTGTAGATTTCCCAATCGTTTAAGTATACCTCCAAAAACTTGTGGATAAAATCTCTAAATTTTGCGACTACTATCCTAGAGAAAAAAACAAGGGCATTCTTCAATTTGAATGGCATGCCATTATAAGAAAATGATCCCCTTTCCATTGTGAAAGTTGTCTTCTTTTTATCTGCTTCCACAATTATGACCTGGTGACACCCCAAGAATCCATCTATGAAGGAGTAGGATTCATTTCCTACCACTTGAAGGAATACTTCAATGTTGAATGGTGTTGGGAATGGATTGTGGACACATGTATCATTCATGTTACAATAGTCAACACAGTCTCTAGTATCCTCCATATCTTTCTTTCTCTAGACTACTATAGGGTTGATCCAGTTGGATTCATCTATGAGAAATATCAATCTGGTACTGAGCATACAATCAATTTCTTTTCTCACCTTTTGTTTCACTCAAGGATTCATTCTGCATGGTGTGTACTTTACAGGTTTGGATTTTAGCTTCAATGCAATCTTCATTTCACCCAAATCTAGTTGGATTTCCTTCAACTCTGTAAAGTTCTACGGAGATAGTTCATCATACTCCTTCAAAAGTGAGGCTATTTCAAACATAGTATGTTCATCCCAATAATCTTATATATATGCCATCTTTAGATTTTATTTTCTACCAATATTGGCCTTCTGCAATTTCCGAGGTTTTGTATAAAGTGATTCGGTTTCTTCAGGTTTTTTCCATCGTACTTCCCTAGATCCTTCAGATTCCTTGAAAGTTAAATGTCACAAATATTCCAATGCATATGGATATAATTCCTCCTATTTTACCTTTGCATAAAAGAGAGGGATAATACTTCAGGGATCACTAAAATGAGTTTTGATAGTTCTTGATGGGAGGGACATATATATGATTGTCCCACATTCCACAACTGATATGTGAACAATGCACCTCTAATTGTTGTCAATTCTTATATTACTGAGTAATTGGTCACAAAAAAGAAAAGTCCTAACAAAACATTGCGCACATTTCCTTCCAACATCCAGTATGTCGCCTTGTCTCCTCATGTAGGTACCAATCCTTGGGGATAGGTCCCAGCTTGAGGAAAAAATTATAATCCCAAAGCGACACCTGATCTATTTCCCATTGATGCTCACATAGCTCAATGTGAGTTTATGGGTTGGTCTCCCCTATGTATACATTTGTCACTCTATTAGCATGTGTAGAAGGCTTGAAACTGATCATTAAAGCTAACTGGGTTGTTTTCTAGATAGGAATATCATCCTTGTGTGTTTCCCACTATATTACCAGATTTCCTCTAAGCATTATATCCAAAACATCCATGTGATATTATTCCACAACCGAGGAGTCCTTTTTTTGTAAAAATTTGTCCAATCCATTGGCGTCGTCATACACTGGTGTATTTTTAATTTCAACCCCAATCGAACAAACTAATTTAATCAATGCATAATGCCTTGAAGAGAGTTCATGTTACCCATTCTACCAGTTGTCCCAAGCTTCTTCAAAGTCACTATCAGATGAGTGAATATTCCTCCAACTTAATGAGCCTTCCATTGTTGGGTTCACATAGTCTTCTTGCTTACTTGTTGTCAAGGAGTAGATATTATCCAGAACATCTCTTTAAATATTTCCCTGCACTAGATCAGTACATCACGATCCCTAGTGTGGGTCTAGAGATTTTGTTACCTTCATACCACCAACTTCAAAGGTCATTGTTATGTTTTTTAGATCAATTACTCCATCATTTTCATAATCCTATTCAATCCCTAACAATGCTGGGTAAGGATCAATTCCACCGATAATATCAATTACTTTGAAATCCATGATGGTTTTGATACTTCCTAGATCAACTTCAACATTTTTTAATCAACCAATTGGGAAAATGATATATTGGTTCACCATTCTCAGCTAAATAGGACTCAGGAGAGTAGACCAGAGGTGGGCTCCCCACCGCTTCCCTAAATTTATCTGGGAGTATGTTCACATCAGACCCCAAATCTAACATTACATTCTTAATATCATAACCATGCACTTGTGCATTTAATCAAGATTCTTGGTCAATACTTTTCTTTCTTTTCGTTTACACCATCTGAATGTTTCTATCTGGTAGTAGGGCACATATCTCTTCATCAACTTTTGCAACTTCATCTATTCCGCGAAGTTAATTGTGGAACTTATGGGTGGCGCTTTCGTCTTCTAGGATATCTTTGAGCCGAGAAAACCACATAAAAATAGGGTCCCTTACCTTCTCAGTATCAAATCCTGGTGTCTCACCTCTTATGTACTAGTGATAAGGTCCTACCTCGTCTCTGGATTGAGGGGTCAGTATCTTCCTAAACATCTCGATAAATTTATTTTTGCTAGACTAGGGAATATTTAGTATTCCTTGGAGCTACTTTTATTATTACTAGTGACATTGGTCTATGCTAGTTTGTTCCAGTTCTTTCCCCTCCCCGTGTAACAACAAATATTTACACTGTGATTTTCTTGCAGTTCAAAGTTAATAAAGTTAGTTGGTCTTCTTGTGCGATCCTCCCACTTGGAAATAATCTTTGGGAAAACTTAGACATTGTGGTTGTTTATATGACAATATGTGCACTAGTGTCTTTTAGGTAGTAGGAAATATTGAGTGAGGTGTCCAATTTCATTACAATTGTAATAGCGAATCGGGCCTATGCGTCCTCCTCCTCTTTTAGTTCCAAATCCTCTTCCTCATCCTTTTTTGCCTCCTCTTTTTGAGATTTGATCTCCTACTTGATATTTGGAGAAGTCTAATATTTATGTTAATGCATCCAACACTCTACATTTCCCGGTATTGTGCATAGTAGACCCACAAAATTTACAGTATACAATATTGGGTATTGAGGAATACTTTTGTAAGACCATGTAGAGTCATGGAGGGTGGCCATATGCTTTACATCTCGTAGTAATTGTTTGGAGAACAACTTAGTGGATTTGGATACATTGGTCAACCTACTAATTGGAAAGATTCCTTATGGAAACGTGTGCAGCAGTTTCACTTGGTCCACTGCCAAATGGTCCTCCTAGTGGGATTGATTTGGCCCTCATTCTAGGACACTCTAATACATGATGGCCCTCCATCATATATCCCGTACACCATACTTGCGGTCGACTCGGATTTGATATATGTATCTCTTGAATTTTTTCAGTTAATTCCATTCTCTTCCTATGTGCATGCACTAATTCCCTAGAAGACAAGGAATTTCCTACTATAGTGGTGTTCGGGTAATTAGCCACAACCTCAATCTTCATAGCTTGTTCTAATGCAATTCTTGGTAAGTTTATCACTTATTGTGATAGCAGAATTTTGGTTAAAGGTAATAGTCCTTGGATGTACCATTCCTTATGATGGGCCTCGTGCACTGGAAATACTTGCTTCATTAGTACATCTCTGAAGCATCATGCATAATCCTAGGTAGATTATCCCTGTATTTGATGGATTTCTTTTAGTTTTTTAATACCTTGTTGTTCTGACTTAGGTTGTGAAAATTCATCCAAGAATAATTTCTTTGTTTCTTCTAGAGTAAGAGTTACTACAATTGGGTCTTGTCTTTCAATTAATTTCATGTACCATTGTAAAGCTCTTCCTCATAAGGTTATCTTAAACTCTACCAATTTAGATGCCGCTAGAGTCACTCTGTCATTCCATATCCCCTCACAGAGGAACTGGTGTTGTGTTGCATCATTTTCTCCTCCTCTCCCCCATAATTCAAGACATTTCAAGGGTGGTTCGACTAGTACTCCAGCCATTGTGACATCTAGGGATCCTACTAAACAAATCCTTGAGGTCCTAGTTGCGTTAAAGCATTACCACTAATCTGCGAAGAACTAGTACTACTTCCTCTGGCTAGTGAACTAGTTTGTAAATTATTCATACTAATACTCATCTGACTGTACCAACATAATTGTAAAATGGAGTTCTAAAATTTTGTTACCAAGTTATGTGAGGGCTCTTGGGGGTCGATCAAAGTAGTGCTACTTCCGTTGCTTCCAATATCTACTTCTGTGATAATGGGGGATTCAATTTTTTGGGTGCTACCATCTTCTTTGGTTCCTAATAGTTCTGATTGTTCCACAAATGCATCTAGGGCCGGTTTGGGTGATTGGTATGGAACTCCATTACTTTGAAACTGGGTTTCGCGGTCTTGTTTCTTGCTTGGGCCTTCTCCCTAGCTTCTTCTTACTAGGATGTCTAGTACTTCTATCCCTCTTTCTCTTAGCCTTGAGCTAGTTAGTTCCTCTCTCTACTTCATCTAACGTAGATTGTTTTGACTTTCTTCATTGTTTTCCCCATTCCTCAGTTGTGAATTGACATATGTGTCAATGAGAGGATGTATCGCATTGCTTTGTCATCCATACATGGTTTGGTTCTATTTTCCATGGATGGCATAAAGGTGAAAAATGCGGAGTAGTTGAATTGATGGAGTATGTGGGACCATGCTATAGTTATGGAGTCTTGTTGAGGTTGGTCCAATATGTACTAAGTTTGTGGAGATATGTAGTCACTGCAAATTATATACAAATAAAAGACAACAAAAAAATAAAGGAGATACTTTGTATATTGATGGAAGGTCAAAAACATCAGGGAATATTGCAGGGCTTATAAATAGTACACAACCTAGGACAACAAGAAAGAAACCCATTTTCATATTTGAGGGACATGAAGGAAATCATGTATTCGTATGTGCAGTGAAAACAATAGCTTTAGAGGAAGAGTTGTTGGTGTATTATGATTTGGATCGAATTGATACAAGTGTTATTATTATGGGGTAATTATGTTCTACCAATATACCCAACCTCTAATTAATGACTCTTTTTTTTTAACATTAATTTTAATATCTCATGTTAACACTAAAAATTTGTTCACGTAGACCATCCCCTAGCCACACCACATTCATACATTATTACACTTTTATTCCCACCATTTTAACCTTCACATATCTAAAAATCCCAAAGTTGCAAGTTAATGTGGCCCATAATTAATGTATTTTGGACAATCGCCCCTTTTTCCACAAAAGGAGGGAAGTTAATAAATCCCCAAAAAAGAAAACTTTCCCAAAAAAGTCAAGAAAGAGGGGAAATTTTGAAATCCTAAAAAAGAAGGAAGACCCAATACTTATCCAAATACTAGCAGTCGACAAATACCACGGGCACCCTAAAACCATCAATTGTTTTGCCGCCCAAATACAAAGGGAAAACCATCAATCATTTTTCTATATAAAAAATGTGAAGGACCCCCCATTTCGGTAACTTCTCTATACATTTTCCTTACCGTCACTCTACCAAAATTTCTCCCGAAACCTTGAACCCCCTTGAGTGTTCTAGTTTCACCTTTTACCGGAGGATTTTACACCTTGTGACAAGTCCATTGGAGAATGCCAGGCTATCAAGAGACCCAGAGCATTCCACTTCAAATGGATGCAAGGGCCCATTTCCATCATCATTTGAGGTACCTTTTGCTCTATGTCCAACCCATTTATGGAAAAATACAACAAAATCATTTTTTTTCATTTTACATGTTTGTTGCAAATGTTAACTTAGTTTTATTCTATGCATATACTTAGTGTAGATTTAATTTCTGTAATTTGTTTTACATTTTTCTTTCCATTTCAAACTCTACTTAGATTCCTCTCAATCTTAGTACGTTCCTTTTGGCACGTGTTGGTGTGAAAGAACCAACAACATCTCATGCTTCTCATATTATTTTATGTGTTCTAAAGTTAACCATAGTTGGCATAGAGATTGTTAGAACAAGTTTGCATTGTTTTCTTTGTTCATAGTTTCAATGGTGGATAGTTATGCTTTTCTAGATTTTATCATCGAGTCAAGGTTTATAAGTTGCTTGAGAAAAATACATTCCTTAGAATTGCTCAATTTCTTTGGCGGAGGATTTATTGCTAGAATTTTTCATTGTCATTTTTTGTTTGTTTCATATGGTTGCTCATGCTTTTGATGTTTGGAAATTAAAATCAAAATGGTAGTTCAACCTTTTGTTTTTTATAATCCCTATTAGTTTATTTAGTTTTCATCATGAATCTTCGCTAATGAAAGTAATAGTTTCTAGATGC
Organism: Larix kaempferi; assembly: GCA_027924585.1. Classification (NCBI taxonomy): domain Eukaryota; kingdom Viridiplantae; phylum Streptophyta; class Pinopsida; order Pinales; family Pinaceae; genus Larix; species Larix kaempferi. Next base: position 3,277,380 of record BSBM01000796.1, on the reverse strand, counting down.
AATTTTACTTGATGATGTTGAATTCTTCGTTTCCATGATTGACTCTCCTATTTTTTATGTTTCCTTGATTCTTGACGAAGGTATGCCTACATAGGGTTGTTCTTCTATATTTTTGATGATTTTGATGCTTATTATCTATTGTTATCCTCCACAATTATGGTCACACGGCCTCGTAATATTATATTAATTTCTAACATTCTAATATGTCACACTTATTATATATTATGGCAAGGTGATTGTGGAAAGGCACCATCCAACTCGCAACAAGTAAACGACTAACAATGTGCATATCCATTAATTAATATGAATTTAATTATTGTTTATATAATTGAATTAACTTGTTTTTTTTTTATATATGTAGATGTCCACACATGACATTGATGATGTTGGTGATTATGATTTCTATGATTCCATCAACCCGATGCAAACAATTAGAAATTCTTTGAGAATGAAAAATAGAGAACTCCTTACATTGGCTAGTGGTCAACTTATAAAGAAGAACAAAGAAATGTCCATAGTTTTTATGTATTATATATAGTGATAGCGCCATATTTTAAAAAGATTATTTATCACATATATTAATTTATGAATTTTGGTTTGCTACCTTTTTATGATATGGACTTTTTTTTCTTTCTATAGGATATTTTATGAGGTGTGCATCAACCTAATCATGGGATTGTTGTTGGTAGCATAAATGCACCAACCCCACAGTTTCCTAGCATACACCAGTGACCACATACAACTAAGGCTATTTTCCTCTCCTTTTGTGGCTTAGACAATTGCACCTTTTGGGGTCCATGAAATTCCCTTGAACTGCACGCTAGACAATGCACGTGTTATTAGAGATGATCAAACTAATGATTCTACAAATTGATATCCTAGAGCATCATGTGTTACCAACACAGGAACAATGTCAATCAAATTTTTGGTGGATGAGATCATGATTATGTTGAATATACAAAAAATCCCAAGTATTTAAGAATTTCATAATTAATTCATATTATCCAATTGAAACATACAGCATCTCTCCAATTATTTTAAACAAATAATCATATCATTTTGTAAGAAAAAATAATTTTATATAGGTGTGAGAATGATAAGGCCTTAGATTTTTTTGGGCCCGGCATTCGCACATGGTGGAATGCACAAAATGCAAATTTGAAAAAAAATCGTATTAACTACTTGATCGGCTTGTTGGTGAAACCTTCAACAAAATGGAAGTCACCTCAATGGCCAGTTTATATTTGAAATATGTGAGAGATTAATATAGGGTTTAATTGCAAAAAAACCCTAAGTTTGATCGTCCTCTAATGACTCTCGAGAGTTAATGGAAGAATCTAAGGATAAATCAAAGAAAAGGAATTGAGAAAAAAAAGGAAGACACCATATAATGCTAAAAGTTATATGATATTTTGAATTTAATATACTGAATTTTTTTTAGTTCTATAGAAAAAATTATGATATATAACCTATTTGAAACTTTCCACAGTGTTTTGGACACGTCAAAAGCAACAAAGGAAAGACTTGAAAAACATGGGAAAGGAAAGCTTAGCCAAGGTGGTTACCTTAAATCCAAAGCATGAATTGTTATAAATACCAAATAATTTAACCATATGATTCATATCATCATATAATTTTTATTTAATTGCAGCCAATAATCAAAATTCATGCTCTTGTGTAATTCAAAGGGATAAATATTGAACTATGGCCACTAAAGAAGACTTGAAGATTAGGTTCAAGATCAAGTTTCAAGTAGTGGTGTAATGTTGACAAAGCACGCGGCAAACACAAACTTTCCCTTTGTATGACATGATAAATAAAATCAATGGACTTTAATTGTTAATTACTTATAAAATGTATTGATGATTGATTTCAACCATTAATTAATGTGTGTGTTTGTTTTGAGTAGGAGAGAAACAACAAGGAATACGATAGCAGTGAACATCAACCCCATGATTCTAGTGTGTAGCCCCATGATAGTATGCGTGTCTTTAAAATCATATATATAGATTGATGATTATTATATTTACTTGTATATGGTGTACTTATAACTATTCTTGTTTCAATGGAAGAGTATGTAGATAAGGATGCTTAGAGAGGAAAAGAACAAATGTTATCCCAACCAATATTGTTGACCGGTCCACCAAGCAAAAAACACTATAATGATATTTGTATTAATGAATTAGTTCTATGAATAATTACTAACCATATAAATTTAACCCTTTTTGTTATTGTAGTGGGTTTTCCTTTGCACCATCCTACACGCCATGAGTACTCGACTAGAAGTACAAGGCATGAGAGGATGCATACTCGATCAACACCAGAAGAGGGCGCAACTACTAAAGGGGCACTACTAGAAATGGATGAGACAATCATCAAATATTTTCAAAATAAAAAACAGAAAAAGAAGGATTGTATATATTATGAGAAACGTGTAATGGTAACACATTTTGATGATAAAATTATTAATATAAACTATTTGTTGTACAATTTTTGTTTTTCTTCCTTTATATGTGTTAATCTTATATGTTTTGTATGTACAAAAATACAAATCTGCACACACATTCTTTCTTTCTTTTACCTTTAATTTTTTATTTTCTATTTGTTATGCATAAATCTTACTACATCACTTTCAATTATTTTTTAGTTGATAATCTTTGGGTATGGAGAATTGAGAGCGATGTAGTGGAGGGGGATGGATGAGCTTCCAATGAGTTACGTCGCTAGCCTCATTCAATAGGGAATAAATTATTCTTAAAACTAAGAGAAGCTCATTCAGGTATTCCCACTTAGCCTTTCTAGATTCACGTACATGTTTAACTTTTTATTATTCAGTCATATAATATTTTATTCTCTTTGACAAATACAAGTTTCAAGGGTGGCCACCTCCACAATCCACAAGTCATTTCCATCAAGGTAAGCATTTCTCATCATAAAATTTAGACATGGCGTGGATTGAATTGAATCTTTAAGTTGAGAACGTCATGACATGTCTAAAATTATCCTTCATTTTCTCCAAGAAAAACCTTGTGAGGAAACCCAACCATTTGGCTTAAAATTTTCCTTCATGTGGCATGGAAGGACCTATTTCTGTGCCACTTGACAATTATGTCCCATTCTACCATAGATGATAATTTGCTAGTGTATTTTTTTGGTAATCCTTTGTAGGTATCAGTGCTACTTCAAGAATCCTTTAGGTTATCACAAAAGGATTCCATAAAATATTGTTTTGTGCATGACTAATGCCACTAGTCGAATCTTTTCATAATTACAAACCTAAGATGCCACATGTTGGAGTATACTCAGTATTATGCGTAGAATTGAAAATGATTGTTTGCTAACCTCAAGCTACCAACATGCATTCCATTAATAGTGACCAAACTATTCTTTAGCGTAGGTTGAATGTGCTCTCAAGAACACTGTCACTCCATGAAAATAGAACAACAATAAAACTAGAAAATGCCTCATGTTGTATTAATCATAATGTTGATTTCACTAAGGATTTTGTTTTCGTGATTGATAGAATGGTAAAATTGATTAGAGTGACATGATCCTACCTACTGACGTCAAGTTCATTGTCATTGTATTATAAAAAGGATGACGAGTGGTTAAATTTATTCCCACATTAACTTTGTGGTTGTTGTGAATTAATGTTAGTAGATTGGCCAATGCATGCAAGGAAATCCATTTGAATAATTTGATTGGTTTGAAGGTGACTTGGAATACCACCTAGGCTCCACTTAGTACAACTTTATCACTCCAAATAATCCACTTCCATCAGACATCCAATCCCATATACCCCATATCTACTATATCCTAATATCAATGACCAAACTACTAATCTGGTTAGAAATTGGCTTCATTGGGAAGTTTCCAATTGCATACCCCATCACAAACTTGAATTTTACATTAACGTTGATCCATAATTGATTGAATGACTCATTTATTTCCACCTTGCATATAAAACATTCTTTCACACTATTGTTTGTTTATTTTCACTACTCTCACTCCCAATCAACCATATGGTATCCCTTCATGGTTTTGCATCTAGAATGAAAAAATGTTATTGGAACACAGATAATTATGTGGTGTAAGAAGGGAGTAATGGGATGATTTTTACCTTCACATGGCTAGCCTCATTCAATAGAGAATAAATTATTCTTGAAACCAATAAAAGCTCATTCAAGTATTCCCATTTAGTCTTTCTAGATTCAAGTACATGTTTAACTTTTTATTATTCATTCATATAATATTTTATTCTCTTTGACAAATGAAAGTTTCAAGGGTGGCCACCTCCACGATCCACAAGTCATTTCCATCAAGGTAAGTATTTCTCATCATAAAATTTAGACATGGCATAGATTGAATTGAATCTTTAAGTTGAGAACGTTGTGACATGTCTAAAATTATCCTTCATTTTTTCCAAGGAAAACCTTGTGAGGAAACCCAACCATTTGGCTTTAAAAGTTTCTTCATGTGGCATGGAAGGACCTCTTTTCTGTGCCACCTGGGAATTATGTCCCATTCCTACCATAGATGACAATTTTATAGTGTATTTTGTTGGTAATCCTATGTAGGTATCAGTACTAGTTCAAGAATCCTTTAGGTTATCACAAAAGGATTCCATAAAATATTGTTTTGTGCATGACTAATGCCACTAGTCGAATTTTTTCAGAACTACAAACCTAAGCTACCACACGTTGGAGTATACTATGTATTATACATAGAGTTGAAAATTATTGTTTGCTAACCTCAAGCTACCAACATGCATGCCCTTAATAGAGACCAAACTAGTATTTAGTGTAGGTTGAATCTGCTCTCAATATAAATGTAACTCCATGAAAATAGAACAACAATAAAACTAGAAAATGCCTCATGTTGTATTAATCCTAATGTTGATTTCACTAAGGATTTTGGTTTGGTGATTGATCAAATGGTAAAATTGATTAGAGTGACATGATCCCACCTACTAATGTCAAGGTCATTGTCATTGTATTATAAAAAGGATGACGAGTGGTTAAATCTATTCCCACATTAACTTTGTGGTTGTTGTGAATTAATGTTAGTAGGTTGGCAAATGCATGCAAGGAAATCCATTTAAATAATTTGATTGGTTTGAAGGTGACTTGGAATACCACATAGGATCCACTTAGTACACCTTTCTCACTCCAAATCATCCACTTCCATCAGACATCCAATCCCATATCTACTATATCCTAATATCAGTGATCAAACTACTAATTTGGTTAGAAATTGGCTTCATTGAGAAGTTTCCAATTGCATACCCCATCACAAACTTGAATTTTACATTAACGTTGATCCATAATTGATTGAATGACTCATTTATTTTCACCTTGCATATAAAACATGCTTTCACACTATTGTTTGTTTATTTTCACTACTCTCACTCCCAATCAACCATATGGTATCCCTTCATGGCCTTGCATCTAGAAATAAAAAATGTTATTGGAACACAAAGAATTATGTGGTGTAAGAAGGGTGTAATGGGATGATTTCCAACAATAAGGTTTTCCCATGATTTCCCTCTATAATTGATAAATGCTTTAAGTAGTTACTGAGGATATCTTGTTGGCTATTTCATATTTTATGCTCGATAGCTCTTTGAAAATTTATAGGTTGCAATATTTAACCTTATTTTAATATGTGTAGTACCCACCATAATTAAATACTAATTTATTCCATTAATGCATTTCAAGGCTTATCATTGTTTTTATAGATTTGGGTACTGTATGTCCATTGTTTTGAGTTTTGATTTTGTGTATTGGGTATATGATGGGCATGCATTGTCACACTTGTGTGGTTGTCCTCTTCCACTTATGATAGTGTGTCTAGTGAAGAGTAAGAGAATATCATCATTTCTTTAGTTTTGGAAAGTCTTTGTAAGGATGAGATAAACAAATTATCTTAATTGTAAAGGAGGGAGCTCCTAGCTCATAGAGAAACAATAGTGGACTGTAGGATTCCCAAGGAGGATCATTGACCCCATTCAAATTAACATTTTATTTAATTTCATAAGTGGCTTATTTCACTCTATTTTGTGGAGGCTAGGTAATTATGACTCAAAATGTGCATGGTAATATCTCTCTTCATGAGTGTGCAATAACGAGAAGCTATGACAAATTTACTTTAATCTACCTCTTGAAATTCCAACCATCTCAACAAGTAAGCGAAGTTAATTTGGGTCTATATCTGTCTTTGTGATTGTTGATTTATTTTTAAGTAAATTCATGTTTTCTTTCCAACTGAACATAGTGTCCTACTATCTATTAGTTTTTCATAGAAGTTATCAATAGCTTAATTTTGTTCATTTGTTAAAGTACATACTTTGGGGGTAGAGTGGTAAACTTGATCTACTATTTGAAATTGTGTACGTTAACATATTAGGTAGGCCATGCTTAATGGCCATGTTTGTGTTATGCTTTTACATATCCCGTGTTCTTTAGGAAGTGTTACCAAAAATTCTTATTTGTCTTCATTTAGCATTAATTGTTTGTAGAGATCTAGGAAACATATATAGAACACAAGATGGATCCCAATGCGTGATCACAAATCAAGATTAAATGTTTTCTCTCCAAACTACTTGATTTTTGTGTATAATACAAATCTAAGCAATTTAAGATTTCATTCTCAATGAAGCACTCTTTTGGAAGATACACATGGGCTATATATCCCATTCAATATTGGTGATATGGGAAGTGTTGTTTGTGTCTTGACATGTGCCTTTGTTGACTCTTTCACAAAACTGCACAAACTACATCACGTATTTTCTAGATGTGCTCAAGGAATTGTACTACTTTCCCATGTGGAACAACCTCCTTTGTTAGTTTTTCCTTAGGAGTGGAACCCAAAATTTCTAATGGATCCTTAGGTGAGAATCCATTGCATGCCTCAAATAGTGAATTTTTTATCACTCTATGCCTCACACAATTATAACTGTGATGCACATAAGTGATATTGGTATCCCAAGGATTTGGATTTTAGTTGTTAAAAATGCACAATAATTGAATAATGATGTTTCTTACTACTCTAATCTATTAATCTATATATGGATGGAAGGAAATACTCTTCAATTTTGTTTCAACCAATCTTCACAAGGATTTCCAAAAATTGCTTGAGAACTTGTGGTTGGGTATGATTAATGATGATAGATCAAAATGCACCACAACTTTGTCAAAAAACAACTAACTTATTCATTGTTTCACTATCCTAGTCTTCATACATGGTATCATGACAATCATTTTGTTGAAGTGACAGTTTCAAAACTACCACGAGATAATTGTTGCACTACTTCTCATTGGTAATCATTTGAGGAAGTCCTTTGAATTTGAATCCCGTGGTCTTCTTAGGAGTACAAGTGGTATGTATTTCCAAACTTTAGTTTATCAATGTTTACACGACACAAAGGAAAATATCCACCCAAAACCTTGCCACCATCTCCACCATTCTTGGCTAGTAAAACTACCTCTATAGATTTTTAACTATATTCTCCACTCTAAAGTTTACTACAACCTTGGTATGGTGTGCTTTGCACAATAAATGGGGTTGATAATCTCCTCAGGAACATGGATTGTGTTAAGCATGTATATAATTTCACACTTTAGTAGATAGTTGTATAGCTATTTAAATTTGGCATCACATAGTTTTGGAGGATTAAATTGATATGTGAAAAGTTTGGACACTATATGGATGCTTCCATGAATTTTTTGAATCCAAATTGTTGACATCAAAAAAATATAATCAATTTGAATACTAGTGGTCTTGACAGGAAATATGAAATCTTATCAGTGGTTATCTTATGACACTCAATCACAATTTTGAACTAATGAAAATATTATATCCACTTTATGTGTTTATATCCACTTTATGGGTTGTGCATTCTCAATCTTGAATTTTTAGAGGAACTAGTGATGTTTGTGGTCATCATGCATGATATTCTCTCTATGAGAAAATAATGCGACGAGGGATAAACCTATTTGACCCTTTCTTGTCAACTTTCTAATCAGTTTTTTCTCAAATATCTAGTTTACTTTTCTATCTAGGTACAGCATGGTATTGAATCTAATGTGTTTGTATCTGGCCTCCAACCATTACGTAGATATTTCCATTTCAACTTAGATAGACTGACAAAGACATTATGTGGAAAATTGGACAAATTTATTTGTTAAAAGTATATGATTTTACCATTGTATGTGTATGATGACAATAGTTAAGTGATTCCATATGAATATGAATTAAAATGATAATTTTTTATACATCGTTCCTTGTTCAAATTTACATTGCCAATGTACAACAAATGAGAGTCATGGTATAAATAAACATATTGCTTATTTGAACTCAATACATAATTTGGATTATAAAGTGGAAAATTGTCATATATATATACATGGATATGAGCTATTGGTGAGCTAACCTACAGTTTGAGAATCTATGCAATATCCAAATGATTGTCGTACTGGGGTAACTTGGATGTTGTAGACATATGGAATATAGTGTATACTCTATAACTTTTACTTTTGATTTAATTTATTATTCCATAAACAATTATGATGTATGGATAAGTGTGGTTTTGGAAAGATGCACATTTTTCCCAGAGTGGTTGTTTGATAGCATGACTCTAAGAATAATAATTGCACAATATGGATCGATGTAGAGTGTTGACCTTAGTTATATCAGGAGGGTTGGAGGTATTACCCATCGTGTATCCTCTGAAACATGGAGTCATGGGAGGGCCATGTTAAGTTGCACTCCCCAAGTTGTGTGAGGATGACTACCAGTTTCATGTTGGGTAATCTTGGTTGATATAGTCAATGCTTCCACTTACAAGTTCTATCTAAGGTTAGGTCAATGTAGTTGAGGCCCCAACAAATTCTAGCAGAGGAAAGGATAATATGTTGAAGATGGAAGTAGGTTAGATAGGAAGTGTGGATAAGAGTAGTTTAGGATGTTGTTCGGAGTTATTTATAACAGCTTGGTTACGTGTGTGTGTTAAAACTATTTATTTAATCACTTGACATGATCTTAGTATGTTGTGCAATTTGTAGTGTATTATTGTGAACTAGTGTCATGTCCCAAATTTGGCATTAGGTCACAATGGCCTAAGCAAATTGGCCCTATTCATTAGAGTTTGTCAAATTGATGCTAAAGGTCAAATAATTGCCAAGGAGGAAAATTACTAGTTTCCTAGGTTTGGGGTGAAAGCTTTGGGATTTGGAATAATGGGGATAATAAATGATGTTGGAAAATTATGATGGAATAAATATTTAATAAAGGATATAAATAAATATATACAAGTTAAAATCAAAGTGGCATTTGATCATGAAGACACATGGAGGAAGTGGGACCCATACAAGCTAGAATTTATGTGCCACATGGCATCCTCTTCTTGCAATTTTGAATCCATTGGAAGCCTAATATTCTAGGGATGAGTTATAAGGTCAATAATACTTGGCATGAGTCAATGAGGTCTAAATATAGAGGAAGAGTAACTCCCATGGGAGAGGAAGAGGCAATTTGGAGCTAGTGAGACACTTGGGCTAGATTCCCTAGCTCTATGACAACAATGATGAAGATGCTATGACACCTATGACACAAATCAGACCTGAAGGCTGACATATGACATATATGACATGTCAGGGCTAAAAATAGACTCCAAGAAGGCGCTCAAGGGTGTTAGGGAAGCTAAGATGCTTCCACATGTGATTTGGTGGAAGTGGGAGACTAGGAATTGTTGTACAAGTGGCATCCTTTGGAATCTCTTCCCAACTTGAGTTGGCATGAGTCTCTTGGAAGGAATTCGACCCATGGAGGACATTGGAACTTTATAAATGTCTATAAAAAAGAATTAAACCAGCTTTTGATCATTTGTAGAATTTGCAATTGCATTTGTGAAGAGGGAGAGATAGTGAATGACTAGTTTCTTACCTTAGCCAATTTCGAGGGTGAAAGATTCCCATCCAAGTTGGTAATTGGAAAGGCCATTTAGACCTTTAATTTGGAGATTTATTTGAGTCTTTATTTGCAGGTGTAACCTATAGGGAATCTCATGGTTTCTTCTATTGCAGCTCACTCCTTCAACCATTTCCATTTTTGATGGCATATTCTTGATCCTTGAGGGAGGGCATTTTTGGTGAGCTATTGTACTCTTTGGGGGAGCTTCTTGTCACGTCCCCATCTAGACCCTATCACTTTAACATTTTAAATGATGTAATATTGTTATGAAATCGTGGTGTGGAGCTCAAGGCCAAGGCCCCTCCATCGATTTATTGATGCATATGGTTCGCGTGCTAGCCAGGCACATTGGAACTTCAAATCTCATGTAATATGCATTTTAATAAAAATACCCACAACTAGCTATGCAATGCAACAAAAAGATAGGGGCATGATTTCACAAGGAATTGGGAGGGAAAACATTCAAACCCTTGAGCCAATAGAGTCAAGCCAAGTGTCAATAAGAGAACCCATCAAACCCTCAACTACCCATGTTGACTTTTGTACTCAACCATTGATTTCTCCCAAGAGTTGGTTGGGGTAGTTAATGCCTTGGGAATGGAGAGGTATGGCTGTCCAAAAATCGGGTATGGGAAAGCCACCCTTCATGGAAAATTGTTTTTGTCCCCTTGGGCAAGAAAAGAGCCACGAAATTGCTCTCAAGGGGATTATTCACCATGGCCTTGCTCTCTCACGCAGCTCTAGCTGCCTGGGCGTTTTCCTCCCTTGGTTTTCTGTGTTTTCCCTTCATCTTTTAGCTGGGAAGGGGCGTTTTTGTGTTGGTTACCAGTGGGGAAAGAGAGCATAATGTTTTTGGGTCTTCTTGGAGGTCGTTTTGGCCATTGGAAAGGATCCTAACTAGTGGAGAGAAATCGGTTTTGCTCTCTGGGGTTGAAATCGAAATTCCACAGTTTGCCTGGGTGAATCCACGAGTTGGGAGAGACAAGGTGGACCCTGTTTTGTGAACACCGTTGTTGTAAATGCATAACCCTGTCAATGATCATTTTTGCTGAGAGAAGAAAGAGTATGTTGGGGTATGGGCAATGGATAATCCATTGTTCTAGTTGGAGCTTGAGAATAAGCATCCATGGTCCAAGTGTAGCCTGATAAACCCAGTTAGACTGGCTTGGATGAGACGAAATGGTAAATGGGTTGTGTGTGAGCTGGAATGTTCCCTTTCCTTGTGAGAATCATGCCCAGCTCGGGGGTGGCCTTCGGACAGACTCAATATAAGCTGTCGAAGAGCCTATGGTTGGGTGGAACGTTGTCGCGACATAGCTAGTTGCTTGGGACTACTCTGTTAAAGATAAGTATTCTCTTGTGCTATCTTTCAATTATTTAATTGATGAATATCTTGAATGTATGGCGAATGTGTAAATGAAATTACTTCTGCTATGTATTGAAAATATTTATGCCTCTTCCTATGTAATGAATGCTTACTTCATAAGTACATGGGGCTAGATGCCCGGTTTAACCTCACGATCCTCTCCATCTAGCTGGTATGATGGGAGGGGACGTGACACTTCTAATGCCCCATTTATTTTTTAATATGAATTAAATACTCTATTATTCATCTCCAAAAAAATTCAGGTCGAAATTCCAAGTATAAATGTATAAATCACATTTTTAATGAAAGAACAGTGCCATTTCCCCACTACCTTGTTGTGAACCAATGTAATGCTGATGATTTTGAATGAATGGATGATTCTATGATGAATTTGTGATTAATTGACTGCCATGGATGTATTTTACAAGTTTCATGTATTTTACTTGATCATTGAAGTATTTTTACTCAGTTTAATTGCATTGGGAGAAGAAATAGTGCCATTTCCCCAAGGGTCGAATTGGTGATTTTTGCAACTGAATGGGAGAGGGTTGGAACATATATAATGATCAATTAATGGTGCACATGAGACATTAATAACATCCTTAATACATTCTCTACCTCTTTTCATAAATTTGAGTGGTTTTGGAGGCATTTGGGAAGCCATTTTCAGTACTTACCCCAGGGGGGTTTGAACAGGGATTTGAACCCCAAATTACTAGTAAAATTGCATACTTGGTCCATAATATTAAGAGAGTTTTAAGAGGTATTTTGGTGGACATATCTCATCCCTTAACATCATATTCAAGTCCTAATATCATTCATACACCTTCCTTGAAGATTTGAAGGCATTTGGAGTCAATTTGAGACCTAGAGACCAATACTAGTTAAAGGGAAATTACTAGTAAAGTTCCCTACATTGGCCAGAATTGAAAGAGGATTTGCAGAATTATTTTAAAGGTCGAAAAGCATCCCTGAAATACATATTTATTTTATAACATCATCCATATACCTTCTTAGAATATTTGGGAGCAATTGGAGCAATTTGGGGACCTAGAGCTCAAAACTAGTCAAAGGTCTAACTAGGGAAAAAAGTGAAAAATTGTCATTTTAATAAAACTCCTAACAAGGGACATTACAACTAGTTAGTGAGATTGTTAGATACCTATTTTTGTTTGGCATGTTTGGATGCAAGCATATAGGAACTATGAATTACATGATGTGATTTCTTATCATTAGTACATGCACAATATATGTATGCACTAACTATGAATACATGCATTGCACATGTACTCTAGTACAATTAGTAGATATATTAATTATAAATTGCATTATTAATTAGTTCATTTTTTTATTTACTAGTTTGTTCATGACTTGCAAGAGTAGCTTGTGTTCTAAGAAATTGTGACCCAAGTGAATCTAAGCCATCAAAATCACTCGGGGATCGCACCTAGCCTGGTCCATCAACCCTTAGCATGGCTGAGTTTTAAGTGTCTCCTTTCGACTACCTTGAAGGGTTCAAACTCGGGTCACCATGTCGAACGAGGCATACCAACCGTGCTAGGGGGATTTAAATATTTATCAGTTCATTAGTGTTTAATGATTATGGAAATTATTTTTCATACATATAAATATCTAGTAGCATTAAATACCCTCATTGACTTTGATTATTGGTTGAAATGATGAATTAAACAGGTATGGTGGGTTTCCATTATTTTGGGGGAAATTGTCAAATTTTATTAATAACCTAGCATGAGAAAATAGGCTTAGCATTCTATTTTATTATTATTTTATTTAACTCATTTATTATTTTATTGTTATTATTATTTTCCCTAAAATCTAGAAGTTGAGGTTGATGGCCTATTAATGAGGGTGGCTGAGGAAACTTGGGGAAGTGTGTGAGAATTTGATAAATGGAGAGAATGAAGAGTGTTGAGGGGGAGCTTGGAGCTTGGAGATTGAGGAGAGGTTGGATCAGACTTCTTGGAAGAAATATTCTCATGTGACAATATTTTTAGGGACATATTGTGCATTATTATTCTTAGAGTCTCGAGCACAGAGGGCCATGGAACTGAAAGATTTCTTGGAGCTAGGAAGTTGGCTAAGATCCTAGTTGGTAGGGAGGTTAATTCCATCTTGGGAAAGAAAAATAAAAAGGGATATGACTTCATTACACTTGTGCTAACTTGAGAATTAGAAAGCAGTACTAATCTTGTTAAATAAATGCTTTTCCATTAAGATTTAATGGTTTTATATTCAATATCACAATTATATTTACCATTAATTCTCTTGAGTAAATTGGATAGCCATGCAACATAGTGGATTTTATGCTCTAGTTCACTAGTATATGCCATAGTTTAATTGTTGATTAAAAACCCTTATTGAAGAAGTAATTCAAATAATAATAAAAATAAAGAAGCTTTATAAGGTGCTACATATTTTTTTTAAACCTAGGAAAGTTTGTCGTAACTCCAACGAACCTGCAATGAAAACCTTTGTCATTATTACAACAAGTTCGTTGGACTACATTATTTTTCTTCATAATATTGACAAACTCTCTCCGAAAGTTTTGGTAAAATTTCCGGTAAGATATAAGGATCTGCAACAATTTTGAGTCGGTAGTGCAATGACAGACCATCAAGTTACAATGAAATGCCCAATGTAATGTCCCCGACCTCAAACTAAGGTCATAGGAACTAGGAAACCAAGAAAAAGGGGCTAAGTGAAGTATTACACGGTGAATTAAGGTTAGTCCAACTAACCATTCAACAAATAAATTTAAATATATAGTATTTTAAAATAATTGCAAGACATGCAAGCATAACATTCCCCTATGGTGCATACTATTGAACATAATAATAATGTAGTTCGTAACATGTACATGAATAAAGCACGATAATTAGAATCTCTAGTATGATTAGGAACATACAATTAACTCGGGTACTTGATAGTAATTATTAGATTTGTAATGATATTGAGAACATGATTAGTAAGTATTTAGTTTTTGTGGTTATCTTTTGCTTGCATAATAATTATCTTTCATATGAGGATTACTTGTCAGTTATCTTATGTGTGTGTTGATAGTATGGTTAAGTAGTAAGTAAGAATAGCATCAAAACGTGTCCACTGGCTTCCATATACAACCACACACAAATCATAGCAAGGACAGAGGTACAAGATTCCAACTACAGCCTCCAAAATCAAATCCTGTCACTATCACCTATAGTCATCTTTCACTAGTACGATTTAGATTGTATGGATTCCTTCCCTCCAACCATATATAATTAATACATATCATATATACAATAACATAATCATATTTGCAACAATAGAACATATCTTCATACATAGGTACTCTCAATCAAAAGACAGGGTGCATTCCTTTCAGCATTGGAAACAGTATCGGACCAAAATGGTCATAACTTGGTCATACGAAAATCTTTTTCAGTGAAAAAAAAGGTATTCATTACTAAAAAAAATTCTTTGGAAACAATGGAATAGGTATCACATCCCATAAATGAGCATAAATTGGTGAAACAAAACATATGGTTTCTCCCCTCTCAACATCGTGAGAGCCACAATTGTAAACCCCTAAGGAGAAGAGACATAATAGATGGTAGAGAAGGATCATAACAATTAGTATTCATGATGTAAAAATTCCATCCGTCCTGCATACATATCCTAACATATAAACCATGAATATAAAGATAGAAAATCAATCACCACAACACATATACAAAATAAAATAACATGAATAACACATGAGAGAATACTTATCTCAAATTTGGGAAATTAGCTTCAATGGGACGATGTTCCTCCTAGCCGTAAAATAGTCAATAATACCTTGCTTGAACAGGTCAATAATGATTATGTTCATCGAATTATCCCAACTGATAGGAGTATTTCATTTTCTTCCATACATAGCCTCGAAAAGACTCATCTTAAGAGAGGCATGATATCCATTATTATATGCAAACTATACAAGTGTAAGAAATATTCCCACTTGGATGGTCGATCCATCATATACATTCTCAACATGTCTTCAATCACTTTATTAATTCTTTCTGTATGACCATCTATTTGAGGATGGTATGTTGTACTCATGTTCAAATATGTACCAAATCCTTTGAACAAGCCCTTCCAAAATTTACTAGTAATTTAGTAAACTTTGAATATCTGTCTATGTAAATGTCTGCAATGTTACCTCTCGAATGAGTTGTGTTTACTGGAATAAAATGTTCCACTATACTCCACTTATCCACCACCACCATGATGGCATCATGTTGCAGTCTCTCCTTAGGAAACTTTGTGATAAAATATATTGTCACTACGTCCCACTTCCATTCAGGTATTGCCAATGGATGTAACAATCTTGTTGGATGTCAATGCTCAACTTTAACTTTCTGGAATTCCATGCATCTCACTATATATTCTACAACATCATTCTTCATCCCCAGCCTATAGTACTTCTTTCTCACTACTGCCACTATCTTCTGATAAACTGAATGTCCGGCATGAGGAACATTATGCATTTCCTTAAGAATCATCTTTCTTATATCTCCTAAGCTGGGAACATAAACTCTATATTTATGCATGAGAATTACATTCTCTTCCAACTCATACTTATCAAATTTTTGTGGTATTTTGTTTTGTTGCAATCCTTCCTTAACTTGTTTATAGTGTTCATATATAAAATTATCTTTAATGATCGTATCCTTTAAATCTGAAGTACTAGTATTGATAGTTGCTAAATGCATCACATGTATCTTCCTACTAAGTGTGTTAGCTACCTTATTATCCTTACCTTTGATGTGCTTGATGTCAAATTCATATTCACATAACAACTCCATCCACCTTCTTTGTCTTGCATTCAAATTAGGTTGCTCAGAAAAATAATTCAAACCACCATGATCAGTCCTTAACTCAAACTTCTTACCGATCAAATAATATTTCCACATCTTCAAGGATTGAATGATGGTTGTGAGATCTAGATCATGAGTGGCATAGTTCTACTCATATTCCTTCAACTTTCTGGATTCATAAATGATCGCATATCCATCCTACATCAATACTCCACCAATAACCTACTTACATGCATCAGTTCACATAATAAAAATTTCGTCAAGATCCACAATATTCATGACTGGTGCACAAGTAAGCATTTCCTTAAGTATTTGAAAACTATCTTCACACTTAGGAGTCCATTTGAATTTCACGCCCTTCTTCTATAAAGATGTGATAGGATGGGATAACTTTGAAAATACTTCAATCAACCTTCGGTAGTATCCAACTAACCCCATATAATATCTTACTTCTAACACATTCTTTGGTGTCAGCCATTCCATAATAGATATTATCTTCTTAGGATCTACTGAAACACCTTCCTCATATATGATATGTCCTAAGTAGTGGATTCTTCTATGACAGAAAGAACACTTACTTACTTTGTCATACAAATGATTTTCTATAAGTACTTGCATTACTAACCTTATATGTTCTTCATGTTCTTCTTCTATCTTGGAATAGATAAGGATGTTATCCAAGAAAACAATTAGAAACTTATCCAAGTACTTTCCTGAAAACTCCATTTATCAGACACATGAATACTGTTGGTGCATTTGTCAATCCAAAAGGTACCAATGTGAAGTCATAATGTCCATACCTTGTCCTGAATGTTGTCTTATTGATGTCCTCATTCTTAATTCTAATTTGGTGGTATCACGATTTCAAACCTATCTTTGAAAACACTTTTGCTTCTCTCAATTGATCAAAAAAGAAATCTATCCTTGGCAAGGGGTGCTTGATTTTAATCGTTGCTTTGTTCAATTGTCTATAATCTATGCAAAGTCTTAGAGTTCTATCCTTCTTCTTCACAAATAACACAGGAGCTCCCCAAGGTGAAACACTGGGTCTTATGTAACCTTTCTTCAATAGCTCCTCTAACTCCATCTGCAACTCTTTCAACTCTAGTGTACTCATTATGTAAGGTGCTTTATGTGATGGTATTGTTACTAGCACCAAATCGATAGAGAAATCAATGTCTCTCTTAGGGGGCATTCCTTTTGGTTCTTGAAATATATCCACAAACTCTTGTAGCATTGGATAGTCTTATAGTTATGGCTCATTTTCTTCCTTTAGCTCCTCCACATGAGCTACATACAATTGGCATCCTTTCCTAAGACATTTCTTCAGCTGCAGAGTTGTGATTTTCCTCAGAGATATGCGTCTAGATATTCCTTTGACTATTACTCGGTTTCCTTCTTCATCTAGACAAGTATAAGTTTTGGTATGGCAATGTGATGTGTATCCAACCAATCCATGCCAATCAATACATTATAAGATCCCAAAGGTATGATGTTTAAGTCTACAAAGGTTTTTAATCCGTTCATTTCTAAAGGACACTTTCTTACAGCTTCAGTGATTTTTCTCTTGGTTCTAGTAGTTAATTGTACTAGACTTGTTGTCTCAATATTACTTTTATTCAAAAAACATTTCTCAACTAGGTTAGTTGCCATGTGACTATTGATAGCTCCAAAATAAATCAAAATAGCTATGGTTTTATTAGCAATATTACCTTCTACCTCAATCATTTGGGACTGATGATCAACTTGTCTTACCTCCAAGGCTACATAGATTCTTTGAACACTTCCACCAACATCCCCGACAGTTGAGCCCTCTTGAATGTTGTGAATGTTACTCTTCTTAAATGGGAAATGATTGACATAGTGATCCCCCTTAAATGTCCAACATTCAATAGGTGGTCTTTTATCTAGATGCTCCTCCCTTGAGTGTCTTCACTGATAAGAGTTACTATTTTCGACTACTAGAGGCTGGAATACCTTCTTTCTTTGCTCTTGCTTTTTATTCTTCATTTCCTTCTAGTTATTCTGACAAGGAGGCTTGTTCTTATTATGTTCATATAAGTTCTTTTCTTTCCAAATGGATTCTTTAAGACTCGTTGGTCTATCATGTTATATTTTATCTCTATAAGTTTCTTGTAGACCACTTAAGAACCTTTGAATCTTCATCGTGTCATCTTTGATGAAATATGCATACTTCAAAAGTTCTAAGAACCTTTCCTCATATGTTTCCATAGTTATGATTCCTAGTTTGAGTTCAATTAAATCCTCCATCTTCTTGTCATAGCAGTGTTCGAAGAGATATTCTTGTTGGAAGTACTTCTTAAAATTTCTCCAGGAGATTCTATCTTCATATATATCCTTTAGCTTAACTAGTTGATCCCACTAGATGGATGATTTACCTTGTAGATGGTAAATGGATACTCTTGCTTCCATATTAGCTATATACTAATGCAACTAGAAGAACTTTCTTAGTCCTAGAAACCAATCTTCGACATCTTCTCATTTCTTCACTTCTCCATCAAAGGTTGGGGGCTTGATTCTTTGTAGTTCAACTACCAGGTCACCTCGGGCATACCTCCTCTTATTATATCTAACTGGAGATCTTTCATGAATTCTCTCTAAGCTACTTGAGCATTACCCTTTCTTCTTCACTATGTGATAAGGTTTCCTTGAAGATGATCTAGAACTTACATTACTTCTCCCATGTCTTATGTCAGTTAATCTTTGGATGGTATTCAATGAATTTAGATCATTCATGATTTGTTCCTAAATGTGGATGATCCTTTCATTATCCTCCCTACACATCCTTATTGAATATTCCAAACTTGAGGGTTCATTTATTCTCTTATTCCTATTCATCCTTACTTCTCCTCCTCCAACAAACTCCTCATCGTGGCTATAGGGCATCTGTCCTTCTTCAAAATACATCTATTCTCTCTGATTTCCTATCACCATTTCCTCATCAATCTTTTAATCATTCATCGATTAGAGGAGAGAGGTCAAACTTGGGACCATTTTGTTTTTGAGATATTAAACCCTCATTTATCTACTGTCAAATCTTCCCCTTCTCAAGAACACCTTCATGCCCAAGAAGAACCAAATGCTAAATGTATACGATTTGATGAGGGTCCCTTAGATGATATGCACTCTGTCCATTCAATACATTCTCCTACTGAACCTAGAGAGACAAATTATGACCAGTCCATTGACCAGCTTGACATTTAGACTATCATTCAGCCCTCATGCTCAAATATTCAGTTGGATGATCATACCTTTGAGTCATCCCTCCTCAAACTAGCTAATGCATATGTTCAGATGAGTGAAGCCTGTGCTGTTAGAAGCTCTCGTGCATGTAAAAAAGACAAAAGCTTTGAAGAACAGACTATTAATGTTGAGACATCTCCAAAAGAGAAGAGTCCTCAAATGGACTTGGAGCATGATATAGAACAACCTATTTCGAGTCAGCAAAAATGGGATCAGCTAACCCAAGAGATAGCACAATTAATAGAACAAATTCAAAGCTATGTGGAGACAATCTCCGAGCTCCTTGAAGAAAATAAGATTTGCGTACACTATTGAAAAGCACTAAATGCTCGGTTAATGCCAAAATAACATCCAATGTTGTCCTTAGGGTAAAATATAATTCCTTAAGGGGTCATTTCAAGAAGCTCCAGGACAAGCATGCATGTCCATCCTCCGAGTCGAAGACTGCTGCTATCGCACCTCGGCCTTCTTCCTAATCACTTTTTGTTTTGGTCAGTGGGACCTGGCATGACTCCGGTTTGGGGGAATGTCAGTGTCCAATTTTGTCACCATTTTTTATCATTCAATTTACTTGAAGTGGCATTATTTCTATCATTTTTGCTATAGTAAGTTGTTTTCTTAGCCATTCAGCTCATCAAACAGTCTGGGTATGCACAAATTCACTTACCATGCAAATCTTGTTATGTTTCGTATATTATGGTTTATTTATGATTAAAATGATGTTTTTGGGCATAATTAACACTTATGGTTTTAATTAACAGGCTACGATTTGAAAATGACCCATCATTAATACCATGCGCAACATGCTCAGCCTAAAATGCATTCAGCTCATCGTTCAACCCTCCGTTCAGCCCGCGAAATCCATGGTTGACACATCTTAGACCATTGAATGAAGAGAAGGACACATGGGTTTTGTTCGACACGCAATGGGCCTAGTTAATGAGCTTCGTCGTTATGCTTGCCAATCCTGACAGCACATCTCACGTCCACGTGAACACTTTAACCTCCGGTTCGTCTACGCATTCAGCCTGGAATGACGCTCAATATGCCGACGTAACTCCTGTTCCCATGTCAACACTCCAACACACCTGTTTTCTTATTCGTTTGGACGGGAGTTACGCACACTTCTTCACACCTGCTCACGTTCATTCACGCCATCGTTCTGGAAGGATTATGCCTTCCCATGATTCAGTCTGCCAGCACACTGCTCGTCCATGTCTGAGTTAGATCGACGCTGTAGCTACCCTGTGAAGGAACCAACCTCGTCAAAGTCTGAAGGATGCTCCTTGCGTTGGCATGTATCAAATAAATCAATAGTTACAGTCATTTAAACCGCTTCTATTATTAGAGAGGTCGACTCTATCGACCCTCTCACCCATTGTAACTTATAAATAGTTATCTTTGTGATTGAGACGAGTTAGTTAATTTAAGTCTAAGTCTAAATTTTGGACCCTAGCTAGTTCACAATCGTAGATAGCGGAAGACAGAGTTCTATAATTTTTCTCAAGTTAATGGAAGTAGCAACTCATTGATGTTCTGCTGGTAGTCATTTAAGTTGAGCTAGTTCACCCTCTGATTGCTAAGAAGGGCCCCTCATCAACTGGAGGTTTTATTTACATTTTCTACATTTCTTTTCTTGCAATTAACTAGTTTATTTCATGTGTGTGTAGTCTAATTCATTTTCCTGTGTGTATTAGCTTCATTCCTTTGTAATTAATATTCTAATGTTAATACAACCTTCCTTCTTTTGAGTTAAAATGGTCGACCAATAGCTCAATACTTTAATAATTTGTAGTTTGTTTTCAGTCCTTCTTCCATCATCATAGTTAGATATTGCTTCCAAATTCTTTCATAGTTAGCACTCCTTTCTTTCTCTTCTCCTCTGTTAGTTCTTCTTCCTATTTGCTGTAGGCTAATTCTTCCTTCTTCTATTCCAACCTTCTTCCTTCTTCTATTCCAACCTTCTTCCTACTTCTTATAAAATCATTCTTCCCCTTAGGTAATGATTTGCATAGATAATTTATTAGCCTCTAATAATCTCTATACTGCTTCCTTTGCACAGTAGGATCATTTGCATAAGCCATCTGGTAATTAAATCATCCAAAAACTCTTCTTTCCCTCACTTTAAAACGTTTTCCTCCATTCGGATCATCATTCGGACTGCCATTCAGCCGAGCATTCGGATCGTCATTCGGACTTGTGTGTTTTCTGTATTATTTTAGGCCTTTTTCCAAATCTAATTTCTTCTGCCTCTTAATCATCATTCTTCCTGTTCCTCCTTAATAGTTTGAGATGTAATTTAATCTTATGTTATGTTATTTGGAGTTTTGTTTTAATTCAATTTTCATCATCATTTCCTCCTTATCCTCTTCTTATCTTTCTTCCAAACTTTAGTTCTTTAACCTGTTTTGTTACATAGTTACTGTTCAGAATGTATTAATCTTATTCCTAAATAGTTTGTTTTCAAGTTATAGTTGATAATTCTATTCTTTGAGTTGTTTTAGTTTGTTAATCTTAAGACTAGTTTCTATTTAATGAAGATTTTCATGTTGCAAGATCTGGAATAATAATAAAATATCTTTATCAAGTTTTCTACTTGCTTCCAAATCTAATATAGTTCAATTTAACATCTTTGTTAAGTTCTTCTATTTGCTTTTAACTTATATTAGTTTCATGTTGTTCACATATGGATAGACAGTAGTTCAAAATGTTTAAAGTTAGTGGTAGTTTGTTGATTTCTAGTTTACATTTGTTTGTAGAAGTTAAGTTAGATTTACTTCCATTTAGCTTCCTTATTACATTTGAAATTCACTATGATACATTTACTCCAGTTCCTATTACATTTGATGTACGTAATCAAGAAGAATGAAATTAGATGGTTTAGTCTAGAATAATTTACATTTACAAGTTCTCCCTATTAAACATCTAATATCCGTAGCTCTGATTCTGTTCATAGTTGTTATCTAGAAGTTGAATTCAATAGTTTTTTACTTCCTAGAAGTAATTTGTGTTTCAGTATCTGTTTCCATCTTTCTTATTAATTAACCATAGAAGTAGAGTATTATGATCTAGTACTATTTTGATCTATGATTTAATTGTATTCTTAAATATTTAACTCAGTTTTTCATTTTGAAAGATCTTTTGATCTGTTTCCTTACTAAATATTTTTTAGGTCCGACAAACCTAAAAATTTAGAACCTTTTCTACCATGGCATATGTTTTGTTTCAACTCTAAGTTTATTGATCCTGGTTGATAATTAATATTAGGTGTTTTTATTCAAGATAGCTCACACACCCAACAGATACAACCTACAGCACAACAGTTGCACTTCCTCTTCACTGTCTCACAGTCTCTCTTCTTGATCTCGGAGATCTTTACAATGAATAAAACCTAATACATCAACCATAGCCATGTTACAATGTCTTTCTTTATAAAGGAAATACAATGAGAAAATACCATGGGTTACCCAAAACCATGGGCCCGAAAACTGGTGGCGAAAATACCCCCAAAAGTTTTCCTTAGGGGCTACGCCCCCAAACCCCCTTTCTCGGGGGCGCTGCCCCCGGACCCCTTGAGGATCGTGTCGGGATCATAACCAAACCTGGGGTACGAAAATGGCTGAATAAAAATATCTCTTAATATGGAGATTAGGCTCCACAACCAACAATTATTACCTTCCAAGGAATATAATTAATATATTCCAACAGATAGTACACTTGATACGAGAGCTAAGTTTTTGTGGCCAAGCTGCATTTCAATGGATGTACCTTTTTGAAAGGTTAGTGAAAATTTACTATGTGTACAAATCAACAAATATCCCAACATATCATGTGCATCTAGTTCATCATTAACAAATATTTAGTCATAATTTTTATTTGACTACGATTTTTGTGAGTTTTCTTCTTTAGGAACATGAAAGTTTTCGAAAGTTACGTGAAGAACAAGGATAGGCCTGAAGGGTGCATAGTTGAAAACTACATTGTGGAGGAGTCCATCAAATTTTATGTTGGATATGTCAAATGTATGGAATATATTAGAATAATGCCTAGTAGAAATGAGGCTCGGGATGATGAAGATGGAGAGGTTGGTCAATATGGGAAGGCCTTATCTAGTGGAACTTCTATTGAATTGGATAACACTAGTTTGTTACAATCCCATAGATGGGTCTTGCAAAATGTAGATGAAGTTCAACCTTGGATAGAGTAAGCAATAAGAACAACCTTATAAAATCATTTTTTAGTATATTCTATCAAAATATTCTGAAATTTTTTTTATTGATATTCCTGGAAATTAGGATGCACTGACTGAAATCGCTAATAGAAACATCCAAGCCCAAAAAGCTGAAGACTTGGTACAAAATCTCCATAACCAACAATTTAGTGATTGCTTAAGAAAACAGGTAATGGTCTATTCTTTATATTAGTATTATTTAATATTCATTGAACAATACTTGTGATGTATGAAACTAAGAATATTTTTATATAGTTTGAAATTGAATAGTTTTATAATGACATTTAAAAATTTATAGGTGGAAGCACTAAAATGGGTGATAAATGACCAGGTGGCCAAAAATTTTGGTCACCATGCAAAATAAATGACTAAGCCACCAAAACCGTTGGTCACCTATAATATCCCAGGACACAAGACTATGTTATTTTAACTATTATTGTTGTTAAAACATTTAATTATGGTTATGTTTGTGTGTTGAGCAAGTGAGCTCTGAATAGCACCAAACCATTGAATAAGTGTGAGCTGAGATGCTCTAGAACACTTGAACTACTAGTGGTTGCTTGATGTTGAGCTGAAAGGTTCTAGAGCATCAGCAACCTGTTTTGATTTAATTACTTCAGATATTCAAAGACTATTATTATTTTATTCTTTCTGACTGACTGGGGCTGCCACACAAAGAGGAGTTAAGCATGCAACAATCTAGGATGGTCATTAGCTCATAAATAAATATATATTCAGTTGTTAGGTAAGTAAAAGTCAAATGTTATTAAATAAAGATTAAAATAATTTGTGAGGAATTAAAATAAATTAGTTTTTGATCTAAGAGATAATTATACAACTGCTAGAGTGTCATAAAGGAAACTGAGTGTACAAAAAGACCTAATTTTCCTGGCATCCTTCACCCTTAAAAATTATATATAGCAGAGAGAGGAATGTTGCTGGGGCAAGCGATTTCCCAAGTACACTGGAGGGTCTAGTCATGAATCTGAGCGCTCATACATCAAGATTGTTGAACATCTGGTTTGTCCTGAAAAAGTGGATTCTACTACTGATAGGACTGTGAAGGGAAGATTATACAGAATGATTCACACCATAATAGACTGATAAAGAGAATTTTGTGGCTACTCTACTGGTAGTAATAAAAATAGAAAACAATCCCTAGATTGCTTAGATTTCTTGTCATGCTCAGTTTAGTTCGGGGGTGATCGGTGGAACAATCCAGGAACGGATTGCAGTCTACAGTTGGGAGGAACGTGGCAGCTTCTCAATTAGTTAGTCTGTAATAAATTACTGATAAGTATTTGCTTTTGTTTTCAGTCAGGTTTTATTTGATGAATTTTGGTATGGTTTTACTGTTGAATTTCAGTATTAGTAGGATAAACCTCTCCGCAGAGAGATATGTCAGATCTACATTGACGTTTCTTTTAATAAAATAGCTGTCACATCTAATATTGGTTCTTCGAATTTGTTTTCTTTTTAGATTTCTGATCAAATCTAAGTATTCTTAAATTATTATTGATCGGGAAATGACGCTCCTGAATAAATCAAATTTCAGATCTAAAAGAAAAGATGAATTATGCATTAGATGCTTCGTAGATCTTAGATCTGGAAAATATTGTAATGTTTTATCTTTTCCTTTCGTTTTATAAATAAGATGCTACATCCAAAGTCCTAGAACTATTTAGGGTGAAGTAGTGAAGATTATTTGGGAATCTGCATAAATCTTTTGTTTCCATTCCTTTTATTATTTTACACTTTTAGATATGCATTAAGTAATGTATCAAAGATTACTAGGAAACCTGCATAATTCTATAGTGTCCATATCTGTTTATTATTTTATTCCTTTATGCATGCTTTGAGGATCGAGCCATTCACGAGATTAGCCTAACTAACTGATGGATGGATTGTTTACTTATTCATAATAAAACTCGCCAAAATATTTATACAGGGAGAGAAAGACCTTTCCGGGCACAAAACCCTAAACCCCGCCTAGATTTAGATAGTAGTTTACTGTTTATAAAATCCTTAAAGTTAGATCTACGTTTATATTAATAAATTTCTTACGGAAAATATTTCCTAGTATAGGGCCCAACCTTCCGGTAAATCTAAGCCAACTGATATATATATATATATACATAAATATCTTACAACCATAAATAAAATTATCCCAAACAATATGATAAATTAATTCAACAAAGTGCCAAACTTCTAGAACAGTTCAAGTATGCAAATCAATAGAAATCGAGTTTCCAAAAATATGCATACAGGCCACTGGTCTAACAACTTCACCTTTATTTTTTTTAGGGCCACCTCCATAATTGTTCCTTAAGAATTAAATAAACTTAAACCTATAAATGGGAAACTAGAGTCAGACTTTCAACAATCCCTGGCATCATCCCAAAATCCAAAACAATCTTAGAATACAATGAGAACATTAAGTCACAACCCTTTCGAATCAGGCAATAAGAAATCAAAGTCTGATATTGCGTTTTGGAAACCTTGACGCCCAGGATTATTTAGGCGTTCTTTTAAAACCTAGTTTTCTCTCAAATTATAAGATTATCATTTAAAAGTCCAGATTCAGCATTCATATACACATAGCAACATTCATAGCAGTCATTTTTTCTACTCAACATTCACATTAAGAAAAACGATAGCATTAAACCCAGATTTAGCAATTTCTTTCTTTAAAATAGTAGATAGACAGACATATGCATTATGTAATTTGCTTTACACAAAATGCAGCATGAAAACCCTAGTAGGCTCGTATACCACACGACGGGAGACAATGTAACCTTTTTTTTTGAATAATTTCATCATTGAGAGCTTATCCACAAAATAGTGTTATACATCAATTTCACCATTCAGAAATTACAACAAAGAGAAAAACGTTGTATTTAGAGATAGTTTCTCATATTCAAACTAAAAAGGGGAAATTCTCAACATAGAGCTGAGGGCCTTCCAAATTTTATTACAGGGTCCCTCTTTTCCCAACGGAGGCTCCATACACAATTATCAAGCAAGAAAAGAAGAGACCCTTTTATCACTGTCTACGCAGAAACTTGGCAGAGGGCATAGACCCTTTCATCTAACCACTGGCGAAATGGACAACCGATAAACCAAAAAGAAAATGTATAAGAAATTTACAGCCATGAAAGACCCTTATGCCAAACTCCAAATATGTATCAAGCACCTCTGCCAATACCTATGGTAAACAAAGAAAACTCCCCAACCAACTTGGGAGATGATAGATGTAGCTAAGGCCCGGGTCTTACCATTTTCGCTTGACCACTGTAGCCACCGACACCCCAGATTTTAGGTCGCACTACCACCATGTAATGCCATGGCTACCTGGAGAAAGGAGAGATTGAAAGTAATGGACATTAGCAATCTGCTAGAAATTTTTTAAGGTTTAAATTTACTGCAAACCTAAACTTAGTATAATAGGTTTACCTGGTATTGACCACGACACCTCCATACCTGCAGAGATTCGGCTCCTCTACTCTCAGACTCGAAAAATAACGAAATAATAGAGTGTTGTAGGGTTTCGGGCAGGATATGTCTCCCTTTCCAACATGGATTCCACTTTCGAATTGTCACATGCTTAACATTAACGCCATCCAGCTATCATCCATTTATGCCACTGTCCTTCTTACCCATTTCTTTCCCCATAGTTCGATTTAGTTTTAATTGCACTCGATTTTTGGTCCTGGCTCATCCACCAGCTGTCATATGGAGTGGTCGTATGAAGTGACTCAAGTCTTGGGGCCTAACAAAACTCCTTTGTGTTTATAAATTCAGATTAAACTAAGGTTTTCCTTATTAAGTCACATTTTCTTAAAACGCCATGGTAACTTCTCTTCTTATACCTTCATGTTATAATGTTAGTAGCTTATCCCTTGTACCTGCACAAGAAACTTAAAGACTTTAGCTCTCAAAAAGAACTAAGTAAGACCTGCCCTTTAAGCCTCCCATCTCCCAAGAGGTAGGGTAAGGGGCGGGGAATAGATTTAGGACCCAAAGGTAAATTAAACACTCCTTGTAAATTAAACATAGTAGTAGCATAATCAAGCAAGTACATTATTCCATGCCAAATCTATACATGGGGCAAACAATATCTTTTGTTAGGAACCTCACTCCAAAACCCATGATTTTCTAGTAGATCTGTCACATTACTTTCAGGTCTTGTTATGTTTTAAGCACATCAAAAATAAATAAAAATTTGGGGTTAAAGGTTATTACGTCACCATAATGTTTTTAAGTGAAATTTGACCAAATTTGAGCAATTTTAAGTGATTACAATGAAAAGTGACTAAAAGAAATGACTAATTTAGTCATGGGATACAAAATTTGACTAATTTGTCATGGGATAAAAAATATGACTAGACAGTCTAAGTTAATAATTAATTATATAATATGTCCTTATTATCAAATATTTCCTTATATGTCACACAAATTAAGAGTGTCTATATATAATATAATATAGGATTTTATAATCATATATAATGTGTTTCTATATGTCTCTAGAAATGTCAATATTGTAATTCACGCAATATACTTAAGTAGTTTGCATTAATGACCAGAAAGGGAAGAATGCTCCATGATATTTAGCTTACTCCATTTACTTGGCAGTATAGTGTTGATGCTCAACATAGACATGATTATGAAGTGTCAAAACATGAAGCCATAGGAGAACCTATTGAACTTTTTGTTAACACCCAAAAAGTGCTCACTAGCTCATTTCCTTATTCACATGACCCATTTGTCCACTTTTTCACCATTTGAGCCTCTAAAGCCATCAAAAGGTCACCAAAAGACCTTAATACACCCCTTTTTCCACTCAAAATGAATATTTTTCCTCAAAAAGCATAAAAAACCCTCAAAAAGGGTCCAGAATTCCCAAAAATATTAAAAAGGGAATAAAAATATTCAAAATATTCAAAAAAATAAAAAGGAGGGAAAAAGTACCTAAACCATGTTGGTCAATACCATTGGTTTCCTCAAAACCATAATGGTATTCCCCACCACCACAAACTATAAAAAGGTGGTAGGGGCTCCTCACTTTCCATCCATCCATCTTCCTATCCTCATGCTGTCAAAATCTCCCTTGAGCTTTTGACCATTGTAGCCATATTGGAGAAGAGACCTTTGGAGCTTGGAGCTACTCACCCTGGAAGTTGCTCAACAATATTCACCATTTGGAGGTATCACCATTGCAAGCACTTGCTTGCCCCTATTCTTAATACAAAGTTATTTATTTTATTTCTTGTTCTTGTTTTCAAATCTTTCCAAGTTTATTATGATATGCACATGCTAGTTTAGTTTAGTTTTAGATTTAGATTTACAATTGTTTTTGCTTTACATATTTGAAACTGCTATCACTTGTTGATAGGTGCCCATTGCACTAAGCTTGGTTGCAAAACCAAGCCAAGAGTTTTTGGCGACTCCGCTGGCTTCAAATTCTTAGATCTTAAATTTTTCTTTAGATCTTAGTTTTTGTTAGTATTAGTCAGTTTAATTCATAGATCTGCCATCCTAGACAGCAAATCCATTGCTGTTCTAGATTTTGCCCCTTTTTATTGCCATTAACAGCATGAAATTGCCATTTTCGGGTTCATTTTTCGGCGTCTGTGTACGTCTTTCGCCTCGTGGCTTTTTTCCCAACAGTTGCGCGGCTCATCGTGACTTTGTGGCACTTTTTCGCGCGGCTCGCCGCGGCTTCGCGGCCAATTTGCACGCTGCACATCGCGGCTGAAACTTGCGCTGCCCATCGCTACTGTCTGACAGAAACCCGCACTGTCCGTCGCGGCTATTCGTCCAAAACCCACGATGCAAGTTTTTTCAATTCGGCCAATCCGTTAAAAAAGTAATTTTTTGCTGTATTTCCTGCCCACTTAGCTATTTTACAGTATTAAAATTCCTGCATTATTACAGCCATATAAATCTTTTTACTATTTAGAATGTACCTTTAAAAAAGTCTTTTTAAAAATGTTCACATATTGAAAGAAGGATTTATTTACATTTTATCTAGATAAAATTTTTACTGTTTACTTCCTTGATATTTTGCCCATAGCAATTTTTAAAAAAAATACATTTATTTCTTGAAGTATTCATATTATTTGCTTTCCTATTTCAAAGATCCTTTGCTTTTGAATAGTTTTTGCAAAGCATTTACATTTTCAAGTTTAGTTTAAAATACCACACGTGCACCCACTCAAACACATAATTTAAACTGAGCCTTAAAATTTACCCTAACTTCAACCAACTTTTAACCCCACTTGGGGAGCACTTAAAAGAACTTTGTAGCTAGGTAGAATTGAGGGGATAGGTGTTCCAATAACACCCCTCAGTTATTACATTTGAGACATAGTTGTTGTCCATTAGGGAACCAAAATCTCCTAGTATTTTTTGGCACGGTCACAACCAGTTTATCAGAGGGCCTCTCCCCTAGGAGGGTTGAAGTCGCGAGGATGGTTTCGGAAGCCTGCGTGGAATACCGAAATCCATTCAGTAACCTAAGGCTACCATTCGCAGTTCTTGGGATATCCCTGTATGGGGATATTGCGGTAAAAGGACCAAACGGCAGATTCACCTTTTCTGAACGTGTCATGAACGGAGTATCCTAGTTGCCATTCTTTAGGATTGATTACCTGGTGTCCCTCCCGGTACGGGGATATCTATCCATTGATTCAACACTCAATATTGTCTGACTTGGATTTCATCACCTTGCAAAGAATATCGTTTGTTGACTCGCAATACTTTTAGTTAGGTGTTTGCATGATACAATCCACCTTTGGTCTAGTAGCACATCTTTTTTCTAGAAGCTGTTTGACTGTTGGTATTCTGACCATTTTGTTGCATCCCTCCACTTATTGTAGCACAGCTGCTATAATAAGTGCTTTTTGAGGTTGATTTTTTGGCCTGAGAGACTTTATTTTCACTCCCCTTTTTTGCACCCTTGATTGCATTAGGGTTTCGAGTTTTTTATACATCATCATCTTACACTGAAATTTTTTTACAAAACATATTTCTCACCATTGATAATTTTAGACGATCTCGTCGTCTTTAGGGTGAACCCCCTGAGTTTAGTCTACTTGGCTCTCCACGTCACCGACGCCGAGCCTTATCCCTTGACTGGACACGTCATCGGCCAAACATATAGTCATCCGATTCTGACACGCCTCACTTCACATCTGATTCTGAGGCTGAACCCGAAAACCCTACTGAATTATTACCAACCAACCTCATGGCTGGAACACAATTCAACCCACTTTTTACCAGTAATATAGGAGATACATCCACAAACCCTTCTACTACGGTGCCATCCATGGCAACAACCACCCGTCTAGGTATGCCTAATATGGGGGACACTCCACCTTTAGGTATGCCCAACACACGACTACCTCCTATTATGGGTATGCCAAACATAGGGGTCACACCCCCTCTCATTACCACAACCCAGATCCCAGGAATTCCCACTACTATTCCTAACCCCGGTGTAACCCATGTTGCACTTGGAAATGCTAACCCATACCAAACCGCAACTGTTGGAGGACACATACCTTCAACACCTAGCATACCCTTAGGGGCTACTGGACCACTACATCATGCCACCATGAATAGTCATGTCCCAGTCACTACGCCACACCCATCTTCTATTTTACCTTACATGGCTAGTCTGAACTTACCAGACTTAGCCAGGCTAACCAATGATCCTATTCGGCACAACCCTACATGGCCACCCATGCCTACGAAGCTCCCCTTGGACATACCCAAGTTTGAAGGAAAACTTGGAGAGGACCCTCAAAACCACATAATGTCTTTTCACTTATGGTGTTCATCTAACTCCATAGTGGATGACTCCATTCGTCTAAGACTATTGCAACGAACGTTCACTAGCTCTGCAGCCAAGTGGTACATCGAACAACCACATGGGACCCACCAGACTTTTACGTCTCTCGCCTCCACTTTCCTTCAGTTTTTTCAGCTACCTGTACGTTACGATGCAGGAGTTGAAATACTGTTGTCTTGCAGACAAAACACAGCTACCCACATCACGGACCACATCCATGAGTGACGCAAGCGTCGTAGCCTCTTTAAAATTAAACTGGATGACCGTATATTTTTGGACTGGTTTCTTAAATCACTCCTACCCCTCATAGCAAAAGACGTAGCCTCCAAACGACCCCAGTCAGAGGAAGAAGCTATCCTAAAAGCTCAGCAATTCGACCTAATTAACGCCCAATCAGGCTATCTCTACACCATCATACCGGACGCCCCACGAGGCGATTCTTCACGTCGTGACGCGCCGGGGGCATCACATGCCCCTGATAGTATTATTGGCCAAGTCACACTGCAAATTAAACCTTTTAGCATGGTGAGCACCATAAATGCCCCAGACCTCTATAGGGCTACATCTAATTCTGGAGCGATGACTTCGTATGCTCCAACAAATCAAACTCATCACACTCATGGACCCTCTTGTCCACAACATTGCTATGGGAAAGTGCCATCGACATATGTACCACCTACATACTTTAACCAACCAGCCACCCAGAACCAAATTCAGTTTCCGACACAACCAATATATTACCCACAGCAAGCTACAACAGCTAACCCAACACCTCCAATAGCTTAGGGTTACCAACAACCCCAGTAGGTAACTGGACCACCTCTAGCCCCACCAGCTTATTATCCACCGCAACCTGCTCCCGCACCTGCGGCAAACCAAAATCCTCCCACTGCTCAAGGGAAAGTGTACACACAACACAACCAGCCCCAACATCACAACAACCAACGCAACCAGGGTGGACAAAAAAACCATGGAAGAGGACGTAACCGCGGCAACAATCAACAGCATAATCAAGGTCCACCACCTCCCAATCCTCCAAATAACAACAATGCTGCTCCTCCCAACCAGAATCTGGATCGTCATCCCAGGCATCCCAAAAACAACAACCTCAGAACAAACCATCCTTATTCTATTTGCGGGGTCTATGGCCATTACACACATGCTTTCCCACATTTGGAGCGAACTTGGCAACTCTGGACTGACGATGCCCATCGTCAAGGGAAAGTGCCTCCTCAGGTGCCACCCAACCCTCCACCACCTCAACATCAACATTTGGTGCTGCAAAACCCCTTTCCAACCCAAGGCGTAGTGAACACTCAACCATTAGCTCCCCCTTAGGGCAATGCGCCACCACCACAACAAATCACTTATGCCACTCCTGATCAACCCATGTTCGATTCAGATACCCACCACTTGTTAATGATCTCATCCGTAGATGCCAACCTCCAAACCCGCCGGAACCAATATGGCTCCACCCCTGAAGCCCCTCCCGTCGACAAGAACACTAACGTTCATCCCACGGATTAGATGTTACGTATACCTCCGACTCCACTCGATGGCGCTTCTAAAGTACCTCGCTTCCCACTTCGTCGCATCAACAATAATCCCAATGCTCGCGCTGCATCCAATTACAGCATTGTAGATGACTTAGCCCAGTCTCCTGCAGCCATGTCTGCTTTGGAAGTCTTAAAAAACTGTCCTTCACAGTGCAAGACTCTGCTCTCTTCCATTGGCGCTATTGACCCTAATGATTCACAACTGATGGAATTCGATTCAGACCAGTCCGAACCATGCTGCCTTCCACTTTAGCATTCCAAGTTTATGTTTCCATTCAGAATCTTGTCATCCATCGGTGCATTATCGATGAAGGTTCCTCTACATGCGTTATGTCCACCTTCATTTGGCATAAGTTGGGATCCCCTACTCTCCAGCAGTCCACCACTGCATTACAAGCCTACGACAGCCGTTTGGCTCAACCCCAAGGTCTCCTCGCTAATGTCCCCATCCAGCTGGCTGGTAAAACCATGCTCATTGACATAGAGGTCATCAATTCCCAACTTGACTATAACCTCTTACTTGGCCGTAGCTACATGTATGCCATGCGGGCTGTTGCCTCATCCATTTTTCGTACCATGATGTTCCCTCATGACGGACGCGTGGTCAAGGTCGACCAACTCACCTATTACGATCCCAAGGCCCCCGCTGCACCTGAAAATGTTCTCCCCATGGATGAACAACCTGTTTGTGGTGCAACTACCTCGTTTGTTTCCTCAGTGGGACCCGGACTTTACTCCAACGCGCCGATGACTTCTACATTCCAATCCATTCCACCACCGTCACCGGAGACCCACGTTGCTGACCTCTATACTCTTTCACACAATACACAAACACCCAACAATCAACCATCCTTGTTACCTAAACCACCTTTGTTCCCTAGTCACATTGGTGTTACACCCATCCACACAATCCCCTTTCTATTTCCTCCCTCAAGCATAGTAAGCGCTCCAGTTGTGGCTACCCTTAGTCTCCCCGGGTTAACATTGGGATTACTCGTGTGGTATATTTCGCCTCCCGTTGCCCCGCCGACACCAAATTTCGTCCTCCAACCGGTGCAACCCATTGTCACTTCTACTCAACCACCTCCCGGTATCACTACCCCTTCATCATCTACGAATCCCCCTCCTCTTATCAGGCCCACTGGGGGCAGAGGCCCACAACCATACACTGCCGTACCTCCTCCCAAAGCAGTTAAAACTCCCCCCGTGTTTTGTGCTCCTCCTAAATGCTTGTTGTGTTATGAGTTAGGCCACCCAACTCATCAATTTCCACAATTACCTGCATTACAAGAACACATGCAAATGCTTGACGACGACCCCAACATCCTGGTTGTCAAAATCGACACAAACCCCAAGCCTCGTGATAAATCACTGCGTACCAACCACCCTTGTGCGATATGCGGTATTTACGGACATTACTCACATCACTGTCTTGATATCCCAGATTACAGAGCACCGTTGTACAATTTGAATAACGTCGACTTAGAAATATCTCCTCCCCTCATCGAGGAAGTCAACCCTCCCGTATCATCCTCATCCGAAGAGATTAACACCATTTATATGATCTCTTCGACTACTACTACCTCGTCAACCAATTTGACCACTCAAAGTTTCCGCAATGATGAGGAGATTCTAGAGGCTCTTACTTCCCCCGATTACCCCTGGGAAGATATACACCATCGTTCATACTTCCTCCCAGAAGAGACCTCATCCACCACCGCTACCCAATTCGCGGGTGAGTCCAAAGATTTCCTTCCTACTAAAGTCGACTGTTTTAAGGATCCTATTCCTGCTCCTGATG
Organism: Larix kaempferi; assembly: GCA_027924585.1. NCBI lineage: Eukaryota > Viridiplantae > Streptophyta > Pinopsida > Pinales > Pinaceae > Larix > Larix kaempferi. Next base: position 3,242,482 of record BSBM01000796.1, on the reverse strand, counting down.
CCTTTGAGGAAGATAACATGGCCAATATCTCACCTGTCATCCACATCGATATCTATGACCCACCTGGTGCCCTTGAAATCATTACATTAGGAGCCTCCTGCAATGAGCATGAGATTGGAAAATACAAAAAATTGTTCCAAAAATTCTGTGATGTCTTTGCTTGGTCCTACACCAAAATGCTTGGTCTTGACCCCGCCATTATAGACCACCACATTGACACACGGCCTGATGTACCCCCCGTTCGTCAGAAACAGCGACCCATTCATCCCCCACCATCTTCCTCCTCGGAAGAAATTAACACCATTTACACAATTACCACTGGATACCCCTCTGTCCGGTCGACCCCTGCCATTGATCCCTTTCACACAGATGTTCCACTCTGCTACGTTGGTTTCGCTGATGGTGCAAGCCATTGGTCCCCCAATCTGGCCTCCGCAGCTTGGGTAATATATTCCCCTTCACATGAGTTGATCCACATCGACGGAGTGTGTTTAGGTGCCGCCACCAACAACCAAGCTGAATATGATGCCATGACCGGTCTCCTGGCCGCAGCTCTCCAAATGAGCATATGACACCTTAACGTTTTCTTGGACTCACAACTCCTTGTTTCCCAGCTCAACAATGATTACCAGGTACGCAATCCCTGTCTTTTCAAAAAAAAATTGCGCACTAAACAAATCATTTGACAGTTTGAATCTATTTCATTCACACATGTACCAAGAAAACTCAATACTGTAGCATACCATATGGCCAACAACGTTCTCGACTGGCACACCAATCAAATCATTTCACAAACAAAAATGCATCCACGTGCATAACATGTGCCTCCACGGGCATATACCAAAACAAAATGTGCATCCACATGCATAACATGTGCCTCCACGGGCATAAACAAAAAATCAAAATGTTGCATCCACGTGCATAACATGTGCCTCCACGGGCATATAGAAAATCAAACATGCCTCCACGGGCGAACGAAAAGACAACAAGTGCATCCATGTGCATACACGACTATATACCAACATCATATATATATATATATATATACATCACCATATAGTCAAAACATGTCATAGGTTCCCTCGGTACCCAATATACAAAAAATACATCAGCCATACAAAAAAGTGCTTCCCCATATGCTCATCAGCATTTGGGGGCAAGTACATATCATCTAGTCATCACGGTCCCTGGGCTCCTCTGGCGCCTCCTCCACTGGCCCCGCTGGACCATGCCGAGCCTGAAATCTCCGCTCTACCAGCCCCGTTGGATCATCTAGTAGCCGAATCCTCCTCTCTGCCGGCCCTGCCGGATCATCCCGACCACCATCCCTGTACTCGGTCGCCAGCAATGCTTCCCTCAGCAGGATCAAGCGCCACTCATGTGGCACATCAAAACATCGCTCGACGATGTCCCGATCTAAGTCTCTCCACCCATCCTCTGGGAATCATGCTAGAATCATATCCAGTGTCTCTCGGACACCATCGACAGCATCATCTCGAGGGCCAACCCCTCGATCGCAAGCCCCAAATCCTTGTCCATGCAGAGGCGGCCCCACAGCAAGAGGTGGAGCAACCACCATCGCCCGTCCCCTGTGAGCCACATAGTCAACCAGTGGTATAGGACCAACATCTGCACAATGCAAGTAAACCATCATATACATATCTAACTATAATCATAACAGATAAATCTAGAAACACATGATATAGTAGAGAACAAAACACAAAACATACCATCTAAACCCCAGGCCTGTCCTTGGGCTCAAGGCATCTCCGGATCTCCTCAGTAATCCATACCAGCATATGGATAGTCCTCAATCAGCAGCGGGATCTGCTCCCACTGCTCGTACATCTCCTGCGAGAAAAACCCGGGGATACCACCACCACCGCGAGGCATCATCTGCCCCCACCGCACCATCCATGGCTCACTCACCAAACCATCACGAATGGGCACCCCTGGTCGCAAAGTTGGTACCTGCTCAAAGAAAAAAGAACACACAAAGGAGGCATAGCAGAACTCTCCCCCCTCCCGACTGACCTTGTCCAGATCTCTCTGGACACCAGCTAAAAACATCTAACCCCATGCATAATAGGTGCCCCTCAACATAGAATCCACCATCATCGTTTGTCCCCCTGACAAACGATGCGGCGCCGTGGCACCCAACACCCGTAGACACAAGCCCCAATAGCCCGCATGTCCCACTCTCGCAGTGATCTCAGACTCAGTGCACTGTTCTGCACAATCGCCCCAGTGACACAGAAAGTCTCTACGAGATCCTCCATGTCAACACCTGCCGGGATCCTTGGCAGAAGATCCCCCACCTCCCCTAAGCGAGGTAATCCAGTAAGAAAATAAACATCTGTGAGGGTGATCTCCAACCTCTCACCCCCAAACAACAAAGGAACCCTCTGCAAGTACCCACCAACACACCAATTTGTTCAGTAGCCGTCCTACTGAATGCATTGGTGGAATCTGAGCGAACTTTAGGAGTCCACTCTCTCCCAAAACCTGCCGAACCTGCTGATCAGTCTGAATCCGGACCATCAAATCTTCCTCCATCTCTCGCTCTCACCACGACGTCAATGACCTCCTCAGCATCCTGCCAAAAAATAAAGAAATTTTTTAGCACCAGCAAATTTTTTTTTCAAAACTATCATCACGGCTTTTCCATCAAAAGCCGTGATGATCATCGTGGCCTCCATGCAAGAACCCACGATGAACATCGCGGGTATTGGCTAGACAGTCGCGATGAACATCGCGACTGTCTCCCCCATACTCGCGATGAACATCGCGGGTTATAACCTGACAGCCACGATGAACATCGTGACTGTCAGCCTCAAACCCGCGATGTCCATCGCGGCAAAAGAACCGAAACCTACGATATCCCACGTTGGAAGGCCAACATGCAATTTCGCGGCCTTCGGGGGCCCGCCGCTAACCAAAAAAGACATAATTGAAAAGGCTAAGGAAAATAGGGTTACCTGAAACTCGCGGAATCGAAAACCAACGGTCAAATCTCCCGAAAATCAAGAAATAGCTCTGACTGCTCTCCCAAACTCGCACGTAACAATGACACGTCATATGGGCCCCATGCCCTATTTATAGAAATTCCACCATTTTTCAAACAACCATTCCGGTGTCATACGACGTCCGTTTCTCAAACTGTTGGTACCGTTGGAATCAACACGGTGAGAACTTCATGATAGTTCTTTCCTTTTCCTGTTTTCAATAAGTTCATTTTTTGACCATTTTTTACACACCCTCGTTGCCTCGGTTTGCATGCCACATCGACCGTCGTCCATTTTTTACGAGTCTTATATTGCCGGATTCAGTTTTCCGTGCTCGTGATGACGCTTGAGATCATTTCTCGCTCTCACGCCCAAATTTTTTGAGCATTTTTCCCATGCCCCCTTGCCGCCTCGGTTTGCGTGCCACATCGGCTGTCATCCGTTTTTGACAAATATTATATCACTGGATTCAGTTTTTTGCGCTCGTGATGATGCTTGAGGTCATTCCTCTCTCTCACACCCAATTTTTTTGGGCGTTTTTCCCATGCCCCCTCATCGCCTCGATTTGTGTGCCACATCGACCGTCGTCCATTTTTGACATGCCTTATATCGTCGGATTCAGTTTTCCACGCTCGTGATGATGCTTGAGATCATTTCTCACTCTCACCCCATAATTTTCTGGGTATTGTTTCAAAATGCCACCCACCACCTCGGTTTACATGCCACATTGGTTGTTTCCCCTTGTTGACAATATTTATGTCACCGGATCTAGTATTCTGCACACATGATGACGTTTGAGACCTGTTCTCGCTCTCATCAGCCCCTTTTTGTTCGGTATAGTTTAACCCCTTTTTCGGGCCGAGCAATCCCTTTTACGAAAAAGGCACTTAGGGAGTTTCTGTTAAGCCCTTTTCTGACTCATAAAACAATGAAAAGATCGTCGAGCAGCCTTGCTTCCTTTCATGCTCGCTAAACGTATATGAAAGGGCATCTACCTGGTATAAGTTTACCCCTTTTCCGGACCTTGTAGACTAATTACGAAAAAGGAATACTCTAGTCACATCGGCCAGAAGAGTTCTCCATTTGCATCATTTTATGCTTTTTCGGGCCTTGGAGACTAACTTACGAAAAAGAACACCAATGGAGTCCACTTACTGCTTTCAGACTCTATAAACATGAAAGCAACCACGAGCAATTACCATCCTGGGCTCGTAAAAATCCACAGGACGGTACTCACAACCACTGCAGAGTCTTCTTATCGTTTTTAGACTCCTTAAAAATGAAAGCACACATGAGCACGAACAGTCCTGGGCTCACAAAATCCACAGGATAGTACCATTTCGGAGCACACTTTTATCCCTTCTTCGAGCTCATTAAAACTACGAAGAAGGACCCAATGGTGCTTCTCGGCGCTAGAACAGATAACATCTACTCATATGGCAGCTTCCCCATTTTGCTTGCCTTTGTTCAGAGTATTCTGCAGTATGTCAACCTGAGAATCCCTCGACAGCACCCATCAGCTCGTTCCCCCCCCCCCCCAGAGTTAATACATACCCTTCAGTCCTTAAAAGCCATGATCCCCACACCTACAAGTCAGTTCCCTACGCTGCCAGGTCAACCATGTCATCATGCTCTGAACAAAGGAAGTTTGAGTCTACCCACTCTATGACCCCAGTTATTTTCCATCCCCAAAAGTATGTCAATCCTACTATCAGTACTACCACACTTCAGTTCTACACCTCGTGCTGCTATCAAGGAAACATCATTGCCTTGTTAGTTGATGGTCTCCCTCTGTCGACAACAACCAAATTTATTCTAGAGGATGGACCTAGGAGGTCCCCGTGTCTTGGACTCATCACCATTTATGATGAGTGCCTACGAATCATTTCGAGAAGAGTCCTCAGTGCCTCTCCAAATGGTTGTTTCTCACATGCTCGACTTCAACACCTTGATCGCATCGTCGAGACTCGCACAGGGTATTGATCCTTTCAGTTTTTAGTCGAAGACCCCGGATACCACCTGACTCTTCCACATTTGAGAGTCTACCTATGGAAACAACCAGTTACATTTTTCCTATAGATATCCAGGTTGCGCATGGCGACAATTTTCAGATGTACCCCAGTTTTATACTCCCTTGAATATACAGTTACATATATATCTCAGAGATGACTCATAGTGATTGAGTTCCTATAGATGTTGGACACCTTCAGTTTCAACAGTTCATCAGTTATTCTAGTGTATCAGTTATTGAGATCAGTTATGTTATGATCATGAGTACATCCCAAAATAATGTCCCCTCTGGACCATTATGATGTACCAGTGTATTTTTTATGTATTTTTTAGGTCCCCCATTTTTGGGACTAATTGTTATGTTTATGTCTTGATACGAGCATGGGTATACCTGCCTCGTCCATTATCAGAGATTATTCCTAATTCATATTGAGGCCATCTAATATTTTTTCTTTTTTGCAGCTTCCAAAGGCCGTGGATCTAGTCTCCAATAGGTCTCTTCTCTTCCCAAAACCCCAGAAAAACGACAAAAGAACTATGATGTCTATCGGCCATACGATGAGCTCCTACCCTCACACATCAGGGGGCAATCTGTTAACACCCAAAAAGTGCTCACTAGCTCATTTCCTTATTCACATGACCCATTTGTCCACTTTTTCACCATTTGAGCCTCTAAAGCCATCAAAAGGTCACCAAAAGACCTTAATACACCCCTTTTTCCACTCAAAATGAATATTTTTCCTCAAAAAGCATAAAAAACCCTCAAAAAGGGTCCAGAATTCCCAAAAATATTAAAAAGGGAATAAAAATATTCAAAATATTCAAAAAAGGAAAAAGGAGGGAAAAAGTACCTAAACCATGTTGGTCAATACCATTGGTTTCCTCAAAACCATAATGGTATTCCCCACCACCAAAAACTATAAAAAGGTGGTAGGGGCTCCTCACTTTCCATCCATCCATCTTCCTATCCTCATGCTGTCAAAATCTCCCTTGAGCTTTTGACCATTGTAGCCATCTTGGAGAAGAGACCTTTGGAGCTTGGAGCTACTCACCCTAGAAGTTGCTCAACAATCTTCACCATTTGGAGGTATCACCATTGCAAGCACTTGCTTGCCCCTATTCTTAATACAAAGTTATTTATTTTATTTCTTATTCTTGTTTTCAAATCTTTCCAAGTTTATTATGATATGCACATGCTAGTTTAGTTTAGTTTTAGATTTAGATTTACAATTGTTTTTGTTTTACATATTTGAAACTGCTATCACTTGTTGATAGGTGCCCATTGCACTAAGCTTGGTTGCAAAACCAAGCCAACACTTTTTCGCAAGATCATTTCATATGCACTGTCATATCCAGTTCGATGTGTGACTTATAATTTCCATATCTTATTTCACCATTTTTTCTTTCGTATTATCCCTCTGACAGATCCGCCAAGCTGCATCATGTGCATCATCATAGTGTGGTTGAGTCGAGTCTTGGATATTTATCATCTATCCCTATAGGTATCATCATGTCATGAAATCGGCGTCATTGTGTTCAACGCATTGTACTGGTTGTGTTCATATTTTGTTTAAACAAAATTGTCATCATTTGACCCTCTCGGTAGTCTGTTAATAAAGTTTTGAAAAGTTCATGTATTTTCCGTCATGTTAGCTAAAAATTTTCAATTTCACAACCTCCACTAATTCTCTATATGCATCCATTCATTATAGTTTTCCTTGTGCTTGATTTCAAAAAGATCTAAAGTCCCCACCTGGTCCCTCCCCTACAAAAAATTGCCAATATCCTCCATTTTGAAAAGAAAAAAAAAACCTCCCTTTTGGTAAAAATCCCTTCCTTCCCATTTCTTAGAATTATTATTATTATTATGCCCTCATTGTCCCTAATGCCTTTGCATTCCCTTTCCCATTTAAAATAAACAAATGATCAAAACCCCTTACTTTCCCTATATCTTTATCAACATTCCATTTTTCACCTATATTTAATATATTATATAGTTATTATATATATTTATATCGTTAATATAATATGTAATATATTAATATTAGTATTAATAAATTTAAAAAAACAAGAATATAAAGAAAAACAAATATAATAAAGAGAGGGAAAAGATTAAAAATAAAAGATAAAAGAGGGAAAAAGGAAAAGTGAATGAGATGGTAAAATGATTAAATTATAAAAAAGAGTGGGAGGGAAAATAAATTAAAATATATAATTTTTCAAAAGAAAAATCCATTACCCTTAGTTTCATGATCACAATGGGGGGAATTTACAATATACATGTTTCCATTGAGAATTGTTTACTTTGCAATCATCTCATCCAACTTGATCCTCAACTTTAGTAAGCGCATGTAATGAAATATTTTGTATATTTGCATGGAATCTCTTCACTAGGGAAACTTTATTTGTACTATGTTTTCTCTGCAGATATCATATCATAGAAAAGTGGGGGTTCTAGAATTTAGTGGGATTATGGCATCCTTCCCTTCTCCCTGCATAACCGCTAAGGTAATTGACCATCTCCCTTTCAAAAGCAATTCATGTACTAATTGAAATTCTACTGTTTCCAACTTGTGATAGTTTTTCTTGAATTCTAGGAATATCTTTTCCAGGTTTCAACATTGTGTCCTAGGGTTTGTCTTATTGCAACATTATTATACGGTTTATTTTTCTGAATCATTTTAATTATAGTGAGAGATCATCTATTGTTAGTCCGGCATAATGATATTCTTATCAAGATTATATCAGGACTTCCTCTAGAGCATTTTATCTATAAATCAACATTGGGTTCAATGTGAATTTGAAGTTATGTTGATGTTCGAGCTTTTAGCTAGATTCCTGATGTTTGAAATGGAATCTAGAACAAAAATTTTCAAGTTGCATACATTGAAATTAAACTCATTTCCATAACAACATTTGATTTTTTCCTACTGCAACAACAATGATACATGCATAAAAACAAGCTAGAAATATTGATTCACCTTGGCGATCATGGTGTTAGTGTAGGTATAATCAAGAAGGATACTAATGCAACTTAGATTTGGTTATTGCTGATCTTGAAAGGTCATTATTACATATATGTAAGACTCGAAGAAATTAGGAAAGCTGTGAATTTTATGGGGTCTTTAGTATACGAATGCAGGTTAATGCATCTATTCTATGGTAGGGTGAATAGCTCCTATGAGTTTTCCCTCATATAGGTGGCTTTTATTTGGTATATAGTGTATAATTTGATGTTCTTTGTATATTTTCTCCCTATATAGAAGTTCGGTTAGGGATGGAGGCACCACAACATTGATAGCTATTTAACCCCTTCACTTTTGGTCAGCTTGGGTTTTCAAACGTTTTTTGGAAGATTGTAGGTAACAATTGGAATGGTGCATCCTTGGTTGTTTCCATCAACCCATTGTACTCTTCAATGGTGATACAAACATCTTGTGCTTCTATCTCTCCATGTTATATTTTGAGCATTAATTCAACATACTCTAGGATCTTTACTGATAGAATAACATGTACAACATATCAAGCATATCAAGCATGTTCAAGCATATCAAGCAATCACATAAGACAATGGAAACATAGAGTTTCATTGGGGAAAACCATAAAGGTGAAAAACCCCACAACTTCCTCAGAGATAGAAAGAGCAATGATACAACCAAAGTACAAGAGATAGTCTTCCACTAGTAGCAACTCCTTCTCCTCAATTAGTGCGCCACTTTCTGAGTGATATAATACTGAGTAATGATATGATGAAATAGAGATCTCCCGATCTCTATTTATACTTGTTCTGTCCTACCTAATAAACTAACAGGGCCTACTTGTCTAACTTAGTCTAATAACCCATGGTTACATTAATACGGGCCGACCCCACACTTGGTGGTCTAATAACCCATCACAGCAAGTTACAATACTTGCGATACTTGTCAATACAAATGACGACACTTCCATATAGAGGAATAATACCATCTCTATAGGAGTACAATATACATAGGTGAAATACATTCTGAAGTTACATATATATCAACACTCCCTCTTAACTAGGAAGGTATTTCTCGACACAGATCTTCTAGCACAAGTCTTCTTCTTTGGATCATCGTCACTAGATCATCGTCATCGAATCATCATCATCGTCATTGCTGCTGCTATCTCAATCAATCTCCAATCTACTCGTCATAGGAAGTTCTACAAAGCCAGTCCTTTTTCATACTGTATGTAGGCCCGCCACCTACAGGTCTTCATCATCTACAAATCCAGCCCTTTTTCATGCTAGATGAACATCATCAACATCTATGCGAGCAAGCCATCAAGTAGGTACACCTCAGGACTGATTACACTGCCTCTGCAAAACCTATAAGATCTCTCAGGACTGATTACACTGCCTCTGCAAAAACTGTAAGAGCATCTCAGGACTGATCATATGCCTCTGCAAAACCTATGTATCATACTGTCACATCATCGTCTTCAGATCATCCTCATCGTCCACGAAGCACAACCCAGATGCACACACACAGCACTTACACTCACCAGCATGGGAGGACTACCCTACTACCATCTGTGAAAGGCTCACAACACTTACATCAACGACCATGGGAGGACCAACCTACCACCATGTCGGAATGGCACAGCACTTACATCACAACCATGAGAGGACTTACCTACCACCATGTCTCCATGGGAGGACCTACCTACCATCATGTCGAAAAAAGCCCAGCAATTACATCAACGACCATGAGAGGACTCTCCTATCACCATGTCACCATGGAAGGAACTACCTACCATCATGTCAGAAAATCCCAACAGCCCTTATATGTCACCATGGGAGGACCATACCTACCACCATGTGAGAATGGCCCAGCCCTTACATCTGCACCATGGGAGGACCATACCTACCACCATGTGAGAATGGCCACAGCCCTTACATCTCACCAGAGGAGAACCATACCTACCACAATGTGAGAATGGCTCATGTGCATCTGTGTCTTTGGACTCATCACTTCCCTTTGGAGGGAATCTCGATTTGAAGTACACCAAGTCTCCCTCTGAAGTATTCAAACTTCACTCTGGCCAGCGGCTTGGTCAACACATCGGCTATCTACTCATCTGTCGCAACATACAGGAGCTTCACTGCTCCTCTCTCCACCATATCCCTGATATAGTGATACTTGATCTCAATGAACTTCGACTTGTCATGGAACACTGGGTTCTCTGACAACTTCACACAACTCTGGTTGTCACAATATATGCAAGTAGCACTTAGCTGGAGATCAAACAAATCCGGCAGTAGATTTTTAAGCCATACTGCCTCACAACTAGTCGAACAAGCTACAACATACTCTACTTAGACTGTACTCAGTGCCACACAGGACTACTTCTTGCTAAACCAAGAGATCACACCTGATCCCATAATGAAGCAACACCCCAAACTGCTCTTCCGATCAATGGCACTGCCTGCCCAATTTGAATCAACATAAACCTCTAGGTTAAACTTTTGATTCACCTCATACTTGAGCCCATAGTAAACTATACCCTTCAAGTACCTCAGAATATGCTTTGCATCTATCAGGTGAACATGTCTCGGATATTTCAAGTACTGGCTCAAGGTGTTCACCGCAAAGCAGATATCTGGTCTTGTATTCATCAAGTACATCAAGGACCCAATCATCTGATGATATCGTAGCATCAACCGGCTCAGATGAAGCATCACACCGAAGCTTCAGGTTTGATTCCATAGGTGTGGCCATGGCCTTGCAGTCCATCATCCCGAACCTCTTCAGGATATCTACTGCATACTTCCCTTGTCCAAGGAAGATTCCATCTGCACTCTGCCCCACCTCCATACAAAGAAAGTAGTGCATCATACCCAAGTCCTTCATCTCAAACTTAGAAGCTAGCTTCCTCTTCGTATCAGCAATCAATCCATCCTCACCTGTCAAAAACAAGTCATCCACATACAAAAGTAGTATTACTGGATTGCCTTCCTCAACCTTGTAATAAAGGTTGGAATCCGCTTTACTCTTAGTAAAGCCCAAACTAGATAGGAATCCATCTATCCTGCCATACCAGGTCTTGGGTTCCTGTTTCAAACCATACAGGGCTTTCTTCAGTTTGCACACATGAGTCCCTCTGTCATGTGTCTCAAACCCGAGTGGCTGCTCCACATACACTTCCTCTTCAACTACACCATTCAAGAAAGCAGTCTTGACATCCATATGGTGTACCTTCCATTTCATCACTGCAGCCAGATAAAATACTGATCTAATGGAAGTGTATCTGGCCACAGGAGCAAAGGTCTCTTCATAATCAATCCCTTATTTCTGGGAGAAGCCATGAGCTACAAACCTTGCCTTATATTTTTCTATGCTGCCATCTGCAGCATGCTTGATCTTATAGATCCACTTGAAAGTCACCACAAACTTCCCATCTGGTCTTGGGACCACATCGCAAACATCATTCTTCATGATCAACTAGTATTCCTCGACCATGGCATCCTTCCATTCTTTCTTTTCTGCTACTTCTTCATAACTGGAAGGTTCTTTTTTCATTATGTCACAGAGTAAGGAAACATAGCTAGTATGTGATCTTGTCCTTTTCCTTTCTCTGTGTTCCTCTTCTGGAATGCCAAACCTTTCTGCATCATGGATGAGCTCTCTAGCCCATGTTGGTTTCCTCTTGTGAGAGTTCTTCTCACCGGGTGGATCTACAGGTTGTTGTGGATCTTCTATTTCGCGATCTTCTATAGGAACTACTTTATTCATGGTGGTGTCTTGAATTCTGGATATTTTGGGTTCTTCATTATCTTCAACTGGTGTTTTCCTTGATTTGATGTATGCTTAGCTTTCATCAAATGTTACATCCCTACTGATATCAATCTTCTTGAATCCTGGGAAGTAGATTCTGTAAGCCTTGGAGCTTTCACTGTAACCCACGAATATGCCCTAATTTCCTGAAGGATCTAACTTTGTCCTCTTTTATTTTGGGATGTGAGAGTATACTGGACAACCAAATATTCTGAGATGGCTAACTTCTGGTTTATTACCAGTAAACACTTCTTCTGGTGTTTTCTTGTCAAGTATATTATGGGGTGTTCTGTTCTGCACATATACAGCTGTCCCGGTTGCTTCAGCCCATAAATGCATACGTAGATCTTGGTCATGAAGCTTCGGCAACCCCATTCTGTTGTGGATTGTAAGGAGTAGTCAACTCCCTCTTAATCCGTGAATCACTACATAGCTTCTTGAAGTCTCCTGAAGTAAATTCTCCGCCATTGTCGGATCTGAAGATCTTGATCTTCATATCAGTTTGGTTTTCTATCAAGGCTTTGAATTCCTTGAATTTGTCAAACACTTCATCTTTGTTCTTCAAGAAGTAAACCCAAGTCTTCCTATAGAAATCATCAATGAACGAAACATAGTATACATAACCACTCAGAGAACTGGATGACATCGGACCGCATACATCAGAGTGGATGATTTCCAAGATTCTTTTTGCCTTGCTTTCACTGCTTGGAAATGTCTTCTTTGTGTTCTTTCCCTTTGCACAACCTTTGCAAATGCCTTCATGCTTTGTCTGGATTTCAGAAGACCTTCTACAGCTTTGCTTGCAATTGGTAATTCCCTATAGTACATGTGTGCAAGCCTTCTATGCCAAAGTTCACTTGGCTCTACTGAATCATGGACCATGGCTTGTTCTGGTTAGCCCTTCAATTTGTATAATCCTCCCTCTTGCTCTCTAATCACCACTGCATCATCTATATTCTTACCCTTTGGCCACATTAGGACTTGGCCATCTACAACTGAAACCCTCATGCCTTTTGCATCTAATGCAGATATGGAGAGTAGATTCTTCTTGAGACCTGGAACATATAGTACATATTTCACCTTCATAGACTTTCCAAAGTCTAGCTTGTAAGAGGCTTCACCACTTCCTTTTATGGGATACTGGTAGTCATCCCCAAGTTTCACCTTGTGGGGTGATTCATGTTCAGATAGATTCATAAAGGATTCCTTGAATCCTGTCATGTGTTTGGAAGCCCCACTATCTATAAGCCAATCATTACTTCCATGAGTAATGGTACCAGTGAGGGCAGAAATTAAAACATACTCTTCATCACTTGAAGAATCTTCACTATCTTCTCTAGCTCTCTTCCTCAGAGGTTCATCATCCTCTGCAGTATGTGCATGATGTTTTCTTTTGATGTTCTTCTTTTTCTTGTGGCAGCCATCTTTGTTGTTTTCGGGACAATCCCTGGCATAGTGCCCCTTTTCATCACATGTGAAGCATCGATCATTAGATGTGTTTCTTCAAGATCTAAAGCCACCCCTCTGGTTCTGATGGTGGTGCCTTTCTTTCTTACTGTGGTGATGTCCCTTCTTATCAGCCCCTTCAAGCTTATCCTCAAGCTTGGTGTGGTCAGACATCTTTAATAAATACTTCCAATGGAAATAGAGAAGATTTAGGTCTTACCACTTGATTTGCTGAAAACTGGATCTGGTCCCAGATTAGGGTTTGTCAAAGAAACCCTAAAAATTCAAACTTCTTAAAGGATAGAAAGATGCACCTTGATGAGCTGATCAGCCTGGTATATTTAGAATTTGATATCTGCAAAGTTTCACCCTTCAGAAATGCCTTTTAGTCTTCCTAGATTCACTAGGGAGGACCCTGAATTAGGGTTTGAGTTTACCGAAGCTTCACTCAACCAAAAATCTCGATCCAAAGCTCTAAACTTCAATTTTTCCAAGGCTCTTCTAGCTATGTCTTTAGATTTCAGAAATTCCTATTTTTGTGGAAACCCTAATTTTTAGGGACAAAACTAAAATTGCTCAGAATTGAATTCTGATTGGACAGAAAGATTCTCCTTGATGAGTAGAGTCAATATACCTTACCGTGATTCCAAAATATGTGGAGAGAAACCCAATAAACAAGAAACCCTAGTTTCCGCCATTGCACAATGTCTTCTTCTCAGGGAAGCTCTAATACCATGTTAGATTTTGAGCATTAATTCAACATACTCTAGGATCTTTACTGAGAGAATAACATGTACAGCATATCAAGCAATCACATAAGACAATGGACACACAGAGTTTCACTGGGGAAAACCATAAAGGTGAAAAACCCCACAACTTCCTCAAAGATAGAAAGAGCAATTTACAACCAAAGTACAAGAGATAGTCTTCTACTAGCAGCTAATCCTCCTCCTCAACTAGTGCGCCACTTTCTAAGTGATATAATACTGAGTAATGATATGATGAAATAGAGATCTCCCGATCTCTATTTATACTTGTTCTGTCCTACCCAATAAACTAATAGGGCTGACTAGTCTAACTTAGTCTAATAACCCATGGTTACATTAATCTAGACCGACCCCACACTTGGTGGTCTAATAACCTATCACAGCAAGTTACGATACTTGCGACACTTGTCAATACAAATGATGACACTTCCATATAGAGGAATAATACCATCTCTATAGGAGTACAATATACATAGGTGAAATACATTCTGAAGTTACATATACATCAACACTCCCTCTTAACTAGGAAGGTATTTCTCGACACAGATCTGCTAGCACAAGTCTTCTTCTCTGGATCATCGTCACTGGATCATCGTCATCGAATCATCATCATCGAATCATCGTCATCGTCACTGCTGTTGCTATCTCAATCAATCTCCAATATACTCGTCATAGGAAGTTCTACAGAGTTAGTCCTTTTTCATACTAAATGTAGGCCCGCCACCTGCAGGTCTTCATCATGTACAAAGCCAGCCCTTTTTCATGCTGGGTGAACATCATCAACATCTATGGGAGCAAGCCATCAAGTACGTACACCTCAGGACTGATTACACTGCCTCTGCAAAACCTGCAAGATCTCCCAGGACTGATTACACTGCCTCTGCAAAACCTACAAGATCTCCCAGGACTGATTACATTGCCTCTGCAAAACTTGTAAGAGCATCTCAGGATTGATCATTGTAGGTAACAATTGGAATGGTACATCATTGGTTGTTTCCATCAACCCACTGTACTCTTCAATGGTGATGCAGACCTCTTGTGCTTCTATCTCTCCATGTTAGATTTTGAGCATTAATTCAACATACTCTAGGATCTTTACTGAGAGAATAACATGTACATCATATCAATAATATCAAGCATGTATCAAGCATATCAAGCAATCATATAAGACAATGGACACACAGAGTTTCACTAGGGAAAACCATAAAGGTGAAAAACCCCACAACTTCCTCAGAGATAGAAAGAGCAATGATACAACCAAAGTACAAGAGATAGTCTTCCATTAGTAGCTACTTCTCCTCCTCAATTAGTGCGCCACTTTCTAAGTGATATAAGAGTGAGTAATCATATGATGAAATAGAGATCTGCCGATCTCTATTTATACTTGTCATGTCCTGCCCAACAAACTAACAGGGCCGACTTTTCTAACTTAGTCTAATAACCCATGGTTACATTAATCTGGGCTGACCCCACACTTGGTGGTCTAATAACCCATCACAGCAAGTTACGATACTTACGACACTTGTCAATACAAATGATGACACTTCCATATAGAGGAAGAATACCATCTCTATAGGAGTACAATATACATAGATGAAATACATTCCAAAGTTACATATACATCAACACTCCATAGACAAATTCTACACTCCTTGAGTTGGTGATGCAAGCAATTCTTCATCTTTTGTATTCTTAAATCTCCACACCCTTCTCCTGGCTGTGTAGTTTCCGAGGTGAATATCTCCCTTGGAAATCCTTTTAATTCTCATTAGCAAAGGGGCACTTCATGATCTTCTTAGTAGAGGTAAAAAATTAATATTCCATGCAATTTATCGTAGTAGAGTATCCTAATGAGAAATCAAATTCATTCTACTCAACAATAATAACTGAGGCCTTGGTATATCAATCTGACCATTGATTCCCAATTGTCATAAAAAATATATATGATATGTAGCAGGTGGTTTAGACTACAGTTGTGTACCATGTGTATTGGGTCATGTTTTTTTTCTATTTGGAACATTTATATATACTTGTTTCTTTTGCAATTTGGACTATTGTTTAAAGCTTAAGAAAGATTCATATTACATTTCCTGTTCGAGAAGGTTTATGTGCATATACAATGTATGCCTTACGAAATCAATTCATAAACATGCTAGAACAATGCTTACATTCACTTCTAGTGTCTTTAAACTATAGGCACCATGGCAGAGAAATGATAGCCAAATCTTCGAAATGAAAGACCCAAAAGAATGAGTTGCTTTGTGGCAATGGTTACACCATAGGTCTTAAGAATGTGATTGCATGCCAAAATGAAATTATAATTAGTTCAATTGTTGACCATTGTGATAACATCTCTTGAAAGTGTTTGATACTAACCTAATTTCATTTGATAACTAAATTGTTTACTAACAACGGGTTTGTTTTTCAACCTTTTATTTTGGTGCAGGTTGCACTGCCTCAAGGAATTGTTCCATTTTTATTTGCAAGGGATCAATACAATCTGCATCCTAATATTCTGAGCACATTGTAAGAATACTTGAATTCTCATTCTACATAAATATTGAGTTGTCACCAGATATTATAGGCCATGGATTAATATTTTTGTGGGGAAATAAGATATAAAATTAGACTAAAATTTTAGGTTGTAGAGTGATAAGTTGTTGTGCAAGAATTATGAAAAATAGAACTAAGAATACTCGAGGTAATGATGAAGTGAAGAAAATATGAATGAAAAAAATGAATTACATTTACCATGGCCCTCTCAATCATTAATACAAGCTCAATCACCTCGTTGCTTGCCATTAGACCACATTTCGATGGAAAACTGCTATAATCATTTTTCTTTCTTTGTTGTAATGTTTTTTAAGAAGTACTTTTAACCCAAAATTATATAACTTAATAGGTAATTTATCTATTCAAACCCATTCTACATCTATTATTAATAGGGAAGCAATTGTTATCCTTTAACATGCTAAGACATTGATTACATCAAAATAACCTTCTCCCTTCCTATCCATGCAAGTAGAGCAAGTGCCATGAGATCTATCTCCTACATATGGCTTATCACAAGTTTAAGGCATTCAAATGAGTTGAACATTGAATAGCTATTTTTTTCTATGAATTCATCCATAGGTTAATGCTATGGATTTGGTCTTATACGTTGCTAAAGTTGCTTCCCGATTATAAAACTAAAGCTTTGATTGGAAGACTGGTGTTGTTTCTCAGTTATTATGGCGGGTTTGTGATTTTTAAAATTTAGATGAAACGTAAGAGACCATCATAGATCAGTAATTGCTTGG
Organism: Larix kaempferi; assembly: GCA_027924585.1. Lineage (NCBI taxonomy): Eukaryota > Viridiplantae > Streptophyta > Pinopsida > Pinales > Pinaceae > Larix > Larix kaempferi. The sequence continues at coordinate 3,225,158 of BSBM01000796.1, read as the reverse complement.
TATTTTCCTTCCAAAATGTGAAAATAAACTTCTTCTGTCCTTGTTAGGTTAAAGACCCATTTGGTCAATAATCTCAATTTTATATTCCCTTCCCCTGGAAAGCTCATCTCAATCTGGTTTCTTCTCCTTCAGTGAAATAAAAACAAGAAATATAGGTAGTATTTTTAACATTTATGAAATTAGTGATAAGAAACATATTTCAAAGTCCCATCACCATGATAACGCCTCATTGACTTCATCTTCATGTACTGTCTTTTCATTGAAATTTGTTCTATGTATGTCAATAGCCATTTTGACTATCAGATTCAACTGTGATGATTTAATTCTTTTTAACACGGGTGCCTAATAAAATATGGTGCTATGTTTGAATCCTGATCTTTATCTATCCAAAAATCAAAATCCGTATTTCTATTACTGTGCTATTAGAACATATCATCATATACCTAGAGACTAGCATATCTATATACTTTACTGTTTGGACTTGTATACCTACATGGTTGTTGTGGCCCCACGCATGGCCCTTGAGCTCCACAACAAAATGTTATCCCATGAGCTCTACAACAAAATGTTATGGCTCAATACCTTGCCTTTCAACCCTAAAACATTTGATGATCCTTTAATACCATCCATGGTGTGATAAACCTTGAAATAAACACCACATCTCACTCATATGCCAAAGATTCTCTTTGTGGGACTTGTGTGGTGGACCATGAGATCCAAAGACAAATATTATGGGCCAATAACTTGTATTTTTGTATCAACCTTGGCTTGGACACCAAGAAGCATCCCCTTTATAGCATCATATCTCATTGACATGATGAAGATTCTATTTGTAAGGTCTATGTGGTTGTTTATGGCCCCAAAAATAGATCATGAAGCCCAATATATGAATGTTACAATGTATGCCTAGGCATTCTAGCATCAAATCATGGCATAGGCATCAAGAACCATTTATGGCGTTAGAAAGCGGAAAATGTCTATCATATCCCTCTTGTAGGCTAATGATTCCTTATGGAGGGTATGTGTGGTGGTTTGAGGCCTTGCATATGGACCATGATATTAGGGAAAAATTTTATGACCTATGACCCTTATTTAACCTTCTATCATAACATGGGCCTTGAAAAGCATCCCCGATGTGCCCTTCCTCAAAATGGTGAACATAAATCGAATGTAGGCTAAGATTCCCTATGTAGACCTCGTGTTTTAATCTAGGCCTCCATGCATGAGCCATGAGCCCCAAGGAAATTGGTATGGCCCTGTACCATGAATTTAGACCTTGGTCCATGGTCCAGGCCATAGAAGTCATCCTTAGTTATACAAATATTTAAATACAGACCATATCTTGCTTATAGGCCAAATGCAAATGTTATGGCCTAAGGATATGTCTTTTGACCTTGCCCATTGCCTAAGTTACAAGAAATAACCATGGTTAACCAAAATTCATAAAAAGAGACATTATATCTTACTCATTGGATAAATAGTCCATTTATAGTATGTAGGGCCTTTTTGGTGGTCTAGGGCATCACACATGACTCATGAGCCCTTACCCTTAAACCTTATGTTTTGAATTGATAATATGGCCCAAGCAATGATAACCATTTTTTGGGGAGGGGGTTTCATAAAGCTTGAAATTGCCCAATCTTGCTTGTAAGCCAAAGGTTTCCCACATAGAAATGACGTTATGAACTAGGGCATGCATAGGCCGACATAGAAATGACGTTATGAACTAGGGCATGCATAGGCTCTGATCCATTGAGGAAAATGTTATGACCCTAATTCCATTTTTTATTAAATGTACTTAGGTTTAATTCCATTTTTTATTAAATGTACCTGGATTTTGTCTAATAAAGATAAATTCATTTTCATTTTCATTGTTATTATAATTTTCTTTTGGAGAAGATACACCTTATATTAAAAAAAAAATTACAAAGAGCAGAGATATTTACGATATTTACAAGAAAGAGTATGTACAAAGAGCTATTTTGTCTCAGATTTGTGGAACTTTGAGCACGGTTTCAGTGGATTTTAAGGGAGGCGCAGTCATCCGAAGAAGAGTCACTTGCATCTTTTCCTTTTTCTGTTGTTGGGAGACTATTGGAGAGAGGCGCACCAATCAGACATGGGCAGAGAAAAAGAATGAATCCCTAGCCAGGGCGTGGGGAGCATTGAGCAAGGATAAATCACCATAGTAGCAACACTCGTCCCATATCAATTGCAGTTGACCTCTTGAAAATTGCGATCTCTCGTTGGTTGTTTGTATCTTCTCAGCAGGTCAGGTCGTGTGAATTTACTGGAAAGTGTGGGGGGTTTAAAATGGTGAAAACCACAATGATATCTTAGTCCTAGGCACTGCCGTTGTTCTACTGTTAGAAAGGGAACTCTACTATGGAAGGCGCCTTATTGACTGGTTGTAAAATCCCCGAAGAAGAGTGGTGAGTATGGTGACAATACACTGCTGCTAACACTGTTTTTGGCACTGAAAGAGGACTGCAAACACCTATGGAGGTATCACGTTGAAGGCACTCCTGTGGGTACTATTCTCAGACAAGCCCGATGGAGTAGTCTTTGGGATTCCTTTGTAACGATGACTGTATACAAAAATGCCCCCCACAAACCCTTATGTTGATAACGTCACCAGATTGGAAATGTGGGAGCGCTATGCCTTGCTTTCAATTCCACAACCCAAATAATGCGCTAGCCAAATAACGTGCCATAGGAGGATGACAGAACCTTGAAGGCGGAAGTAGTGAGCTTGCTGGATAGAGGTATGTGTAGGTGGCTGGTGGGAGCCAGGCGTGGTGCAAGGAATGAGAACCCATACGGGATGGATGTTTTGAACACGGGATCTTGCACTTTGATTTTTAATACTTCGATGCCTTATTATTATATTGCCTGATTTGGAAATATTTAGTACTTCTGCTCTCAACAATTTTATTAATATCAAAATTTGAAATCAGAGTATATAGAAACGCCTACTCTCTTCCAAAATCCAACCATCATTAAATTGAAAACTGTCATACATATACAAAATGCTCATAGAGCGAACCCTAACTACTTCTTTCTAAAAACAACATTCTTGGAAACAAATGCCTGAAAATCTGGAACCATGTTGCTTCATATCGCCAACTATATTCATCATGTATCGATTTGCAGAGGATGAAATTGACATTGGATGGAGTCAGCATGATGTCCCTCATTCTTTTCTGGTGACCTAGTGAAGTCAGTATTACAATCTGACATCATTGTGTACAGGAATGGTAATTTGGCTAAGTGTAGGAATTTGATTAAGTGTTGGAAAATTAGTAAAAGTTGGTCTAAGAAAATGCACGCCATCTCCTGTAGTTGATTGGTTAATTTGATCTTAGGACATAGGCTTGTAGACTATTGGTTTTTGCATCTAACCATATGATTGGATTGTCCAAACAGTCTCTAAAGATGGAGTTGTTGTCTTGCCAAAATAGATTTCTTGTAAACAAATGCCTAAAATTTTGGAACTATATTGCTTCCTCATTGTCCATCATCCCCATCATGCTTCAATTCAGCAGTGGATCAACTTACTTCAGGATGCTACGTGTTGACCGAGTGAATTACTCAATGAAATAATGGTTTCCATACAAATCAAAATAATTTTCCTTCATTGATGAAGCTTGTACTTCATCTTGCAAAACTTTTCCATGACTTGCCACTCCTCCTCGGAAGGGATATCCTAATCTACCATTTATTTGATCAAAACTTCCAATTCAACACAAGTTGCATAAAATATGGGAGGTAACTTTCAATCTATCATTTGAAAACGAGCTAATATCTCAAAGTCATCAATCAATTTTTCAATATGGTCTTTCCATCTGGCCCTTGGGTTAAGTCTTCAAATTTTGAATGATCCATACGAACCTGGACCAACCTGTTGTGATACTATTCTTGAGGAATTAATCTTTCATATTCATCCCAAAAGGAAATAAGACTCGTTTCAACAAGCTTATTGAACAAACTCTTAAAATTCTTGACATGTTGAATCATTTGTCCTACTATAGCTTGCACATTCTTCGCATGGTGATGCTTGCCAATTATTTTTCTGGCCCAAATAATAATAGTCATGTCCTTTATCCCCAGAGCCTCTATATATACCTGAGTCAATGTATTCAGTAAATTTGTTACGTTTTAAGCTGTCTCCAACGGCCTTTTGTCCAAAGTCTCATTCATAACCCTGCATCTTTGAAGAGTTGTATTTGCTATAGCATTTTTGTCATCAATGTAATTCAAATATACTCTAAATTTAGTAATTTGTACTGATGATGAATCCCAAATGAGATGTTTGGCTCCTGGTAGAGGTATTTTACCTATCACCTTGGCTTTGAGCTCATTGATTTTCTTTTCCAGTTGCTTTTGTTCACTTTGAGCTTTATTCTTCCCCTCAATATTTTGAGCCTTCTCTTTCAGCTTCTGATTTTCTTCTTTTATTCCCTTGTACTCTTCATCCTTTAAAGTAATTTGTAACATAGCTTTATTTAACTCCTCTATATAATGCTCACTTATTTGCTTTTCATTTACTTTTTTTCATTAACATGTTTTGAACTCAAAGCTGTAATTTTTATAATAACTCAAAGCTCTCTTTCTCCCAATTTTGTTTTTCTTCTTGTAACTTCAAAAATTTACCTTTATAGTCCATCATTTCTTGATTAATTGAATCCTTCTCCTGTTGTAATGTTGTTAGCTCTAGAGTCTGCACATGTTGGGTACTTGGAACTTTTAATTTCTTCTTCAACATTTGAATTGTATTTTCCTTTTCATCTAGGAGCTTCTTAGTAAGTTGCACATTACCTGGTTCTTCCTCAAGGGTTACAATATCTGCATGCAATCTCTTGATTTGGGTCTGGTTTTCCTTTTTTTTTGCCTTCTCTTGTCTTAACTAACCTTCTAGCCTTTCTACCACTGATTGCAATTTTGAAATCTCCAATGTTGATTGTAAAAGGTCACTGTAAAGGACTTCTCATGTTTTCTTGTGTAGCTTAATTTTTTCAATTATATTAACTTGATCCAATTTAATATCCATATCTCACACTACACCATCAGTTACAACTACGATTCTCAAAGTATGATTCTTTAGATCCTTTGTTGCAACAAATGGGACTTTTTCTTCTGACAATTGGCTAACTTGAGGGAACAACTTTTGTGTTTCTTCAAGAAATTGCTCCTTTTTTCCTGCATACTGTGAAATGAAATCAGCTCTGGATTTATACTGGGAACTTGTTCCAACACTTTGAACATCTGAAAATAAATACTGCTGCAAATGTACAGTTGGTTGTTGAGATAAAGCATTTTCTTTTAAATTGGTCAAGGTTTTCTCTTCTAGATTAACAACGTCTTTCTGTTGGTCAATCTTGCTCTTTTTATTGGAGCTTTCTTCATCAATGTCCATGCTGATCACTTCTTAGATGTTCCTCTTATTGGAAAAATCTGATATAGTAGGTGTTTGAACCACTAGAGCAAGTGAGTTTTCTTGATCTACATTAACCTCCTCTCTCAGCTCTTGGTTCTGATCAAAATTCAACAAATTAGCCATTTTTTCTAATCTCTCCACAACCTGATGTTTAAATGCCTTATTTCTGTTATGTTGTCTTCTTTGGGATATGATTTGATAAGTGTAATAATTGACCTGCTCAGCCTCCTAGAAATTCATAACCTTCAACAATTTTTCTGTACTATGGGAAGAGATGCTTTATTCCTAATGATGAATGGGCCAATTTTTAAAGGAAATTTAACATCTAATGACTTTTTAAAGTTAAGGAAATGCTTGTCTTATGAATGGAGCAACTGTCTAACAAAATTAAGGGAAAAAATTTCTTTGAGTTAGAAATGCAGGTAGGATATAAGGTGCACTAGTAAAGCCATAAACCCTGATAATAGTGTGGTTCTTGTATAAAAACGAGTCCCATGTTCTAGTTTTTGGAGTAAATTGCAGCATAACCTTCATATCCTCCAATACCCTTGGCAATTCAACATTAAAAATGATCTTGTAAATCTCCAACATAATTGTGTCGATGAATTCAAACATATTGATATGTTTTGGAAGGTTTGAAGAGAATATTGTATCCAAAAACTTCAAATTTGTCAAATTTGAGCATATGAACATATTCAAGAGGTGTGCTTGATATCTTAAGTGTTGGTTGTGGAGCCTGATCTTCCTTATTCATAGGTCGTGTTTCAGCCCTGTCTGGATCCCAACCCATGACGGGGGGGTTTGGGGTGGCTTATCCCCCAAAAAAGTTGCCATGGGGGATCCAGGGGGGAGGTGACTACTTTTAGGAGCCCCCCCCCCTAATGGGAATTCAGGGGCAGTGCCCTCATAGCGAAAATTTAGGGAAAAATTGCCTTGTAAAATGTTGTAATTTCATAGTCATGACTTGGTCGATAATGGGTGATTTACGGGCCCATGGTATTAAGTGTCCCATAGTATTTTCCCCTGGTAATATTTCTTTAAAAGGAATACATTGTAATATGACCGTGTATTGTAGCATTGTAAAGATCTTTGATTGTGTGAGAGAGATTGTGAGAGAGTGAAGAGGAAGTTGCAGCAAGTGTGTTGCAGGTTGTATCCCTTCATTTGTTGGATGCTATAATAATAAGGATTGCCAATTTCTGTGTGGATGTAGCCCATCTTGGGTGAACAACATTCTATTGGTGTCTCTCTTGTAATGTGTTTTATGTGATTTATATTTGCATATTGTTTATTTTTATTGCTCTGTGATCCTGTTTTTCTAACAATTAGTATTAGAGCCAAAGGTCTATTTGGAAGATAAACCCATAGGAAAGAAGGGTTCCTGGTTCGAGTAGGAGAAATGGAAAAAGAAGGAAAGTTTAAGTTCGAGAAATTTAATGGCCAAAAATACCAGTTATGGAATATGCAAATGGAGGACTATCTGTACCAGAAGGATCTATTCCTACCGTTGGGAAGAAAAGAAAAACAATCGACAACTATGAAGGATGAAGAATGGGAGGTTCTTGACAGAAAGGCACTAAGAAAAATATGGCTATGCCTAGCTTCATCGGTGGCTTTCAATATTTCAAAAGAAAATACAATGGAGGGTTTGATGAGCGCATTGGGTAAGTTGTATGAAAAACCCTCGGCCTCCAACAAGGTATTTCTAATGAAGCATTTGTTTAATATGAAGATGTCAGAAGGTGGATCTTTTGCTAATCATTTAAATGAATTTAATACGATTACAAATCATCTAAGTTATGTAAAAGTGAACTTTGATGATGAGGTTAGGGATCTTCTAATATAGTGCTCATTGCCAGAAACCTAGAATGGCTTGGTCATGGTTGTAAGTAACTCAGTCTCTGGTTCAAACACTTTTAAATTTGATGATGTTGTTGGTGTTAATCTTAACAAGGAAATGCGAAGGAAAAGCACAGGTAAGACATCAGGTAATGCAATGACCATGGAGAGCAGGGGAAGACAAAGGGAGAGAGGAAAAAGCCCAGGTAATCACAGAAAGTCTAGGAATGGCAGATCCAAGTCCATATTGGGAAAGATAAAGTGCTGGAACTCTGGAAATAAATGGCATCTGAAGAAAGATTGTAGATCTCTAAAGAAGAAAGGAGATGGACACCAAGAGACTACTCAGGAAGAAAATGTAGCAGGTGATGTATAAAAATATTCGGTGATTCTTGCATTAGATAATACTAGTGATTATTGGGTAGTAGATTCAGGGGCTTCATGTCATGCTAAATCCCATAGGAAATTCTCTCATGATTATGTTGGCAATTTTGGACATGTTTTATTAGGTGATGATGAACCATGTAAAATTGTTGGAATGGGTAATGTATGGATAAAGTTAAAGACTAGTGAATGGATGTTGAAAGATGTAAGGCATATTCCTACTATGAAAATAAATCTGATCTCAATAGGTAAGTTGGGAGATGATGGATGTTTATCTACGTTTGGAGAAATGTGGTGGAATATCACTAAAGGATCAATGGTGATAGCAAAATGAGACAAGATAGGTACATTGTAATTATGTCCTCATAAAACTAACTTTTCTATCTCTTTAGCTTCCACAGAAACAGATACAACATTATGGCATCATAGGCTTGGCCACATGAGTGAGAAGGGGATGCAGATTCTCTGCTTAAGGAAGTTGTTGCTAGATCTGAAGCAGGTAAGTTTGGAATTATGTGAGAAATGTGTTTTTCAAAAACAGAAGAGAGTTAGATTTCTCAAGGTTGGGAAACAGAAGAAGAGTGAAAACTTAGAGCTTGCGAATATAGATGTATGGGTACCGGATCAGGTACAATCTCTTGGTGGTACTCATTATTATGTTACTTTTTTTATGATGCAACTAGAAAGACTTGATTTTATTACATTAGACAAAAATCTGATGTGTTTTCTACTTTTAAGAAGTGAAAAGCTTTGGTTGAGAATGATACAAGAAAAAGTTGAAGTGTCTCAAATATGATAATGGAAGTGAGTACTGCGGTAAGGATTTTGATAGTTACTGTTCATACCATGGGATTCGTAGAGAGAATATAGTCCCAGGAACACCACAAGAAAATGGTGTCAGAAAGAATGAACAAAACAATCATGGAGTGTGCAAGGTGTATGAGATTGCATGCATGGTTTTCCTTACAGTTTTTGGAATATGTTGTAGATAATGTTGTTTACTTAATAAATAGAGGTCCTTCAAGTGCTTTGGATAGTGGTATTCCAGAGGAGGCATGGACAGGTAAAAAGGTAAACTACTAATTTCTGAGAACATTTGGTTGTGAAGCATTTGTCCATATTAATAAAGAAAATAGAATAAAGCTTGAGGCTAAATCCAAGAAATGTACCTTTATTGGATATGGGGTTGATGATTTTGGTTATCGCTTATGGAATTATGAAAATAACAAAATCATTAGGAGTAGAGCTAGGTATTCAATGAACAGTTCATGTATAAATATCAGTTGCAGGAAAAGAAAGATGAAAAGGAAAACACAGAGTACACAGTGCTTGATGAAATCAAAGAAAATGAAGTTCCAAAGGTGCTGGAAAATCAATAACAACATCAGGCACCTCAAAATCATGTAAGTGTTAGAAGATCTTTCAGGTTAAGTAGACCCCCTGAACGATACTCTCTTTAAATGTATTGTTTATTGATGACTAATTCTGATGAACCAAAATGTTTTGAAGAAGCAATGTAGGTGGAAACTAGAAAGAAGTGGGACCAAGGCATGAATGAGGAGATGGACTCATTGGTAAGAAACCAGACTTGGGATTTGGTTCAGTTGCCTACAGGTAAAAGAGCATTGTAGAATAAATGGGTTTATAGGTTGAAGGAAGAAGATGGAGGAAAGAAGCAGTAAAAGGCTAGACTTGTTGTAAAGGGGTTTGCACAGAAGAAAGGTATAGATTTTGATGAAATATTTTCTCTTGTTGTTAAAATGAATTCAATTAGAACTATTTTAAGTCTAGTGGCGGTATAATATTTGCATCTTGAATAGTTAGATGTGAAAACATCCTTTCTTCATAGATATTTGGAGGAATAGATTTATATGCAACAACCACACAGGTATGAGGTCAAAGGGAAGGATAACTTGGTATGCGGGTTGAAGAAGATCTTATATGGCCTAAAGAAAGCTCCAAGGCAGTGGTATTTGAAATTTGACAGGTTTATGACAAAACAAGGTTATAGTAGATGTCATTCTGACCACTATGTTTAATTCAAGAGCCTAAATAATGGAAGATATATTATTTTGCTATTGTATGTGGATGACATGCTTGTTGGAGGCTCTAACATGTAGGATATAAATGTGCTCAAAAGGAAGTTATATAATCCATTTGCGATGAAGGGTTTGGGTGCTACAAAGCAAATCCTTGGTATGAGAATAACAAGAGATAGGAAAACCCACAAATTGACATTGTCTCAGATTGAGTACATACAAAAGGTGTTGGAGAGGTTTAGAATGCAGAATGAAAACCAGTTAGTACACCTTTGGACATCCATTTCAAACTAAGTAAGGAGATGTGTCCCAATACACAAGAAGAGATAGATTACATGTCCAGGGTTCCCTATTCATTAGCAGTTGGAAGCTTGATGTATTCCATGGTGTGCATAAGACCAAATATTGTACATGAAATGGGAGTTGTGAGCAGGTATACGAACAATCTAGGTAAAGAACATTGGAAGGAAATATAATGGATTCTCAAGTATTGGAGAGGTATTGCCACTCATTCATTTTGTTTTGGAGGTTAACACACTATTCTACAGGGATATGTTGATGCAGATATGGTAGGTGATAAAGATAGCAGGAGGAGCACCACAAGGTATGTCTTTACTGCAAGTGAAACAACAGTAAGTTGGATTTCAAAAATACAAAAGGTTGTTGCACTTTCAACAATAGAAGCAAAGTATGTTGTTGCTACAAAGGCTAGTAAAGAGATGATTTGGTTACAGAGGTTGATAGAGGAATTGGGTAAGAAGCATGAGAATAGAAGGTTGTCAGTGAAAGACAGAGTGTCCTTGATATAGAAAATAACTCATCCTTTCATTCTAAGACTAAACATATGCAACTCAATTACCATTTCATACTGTTTGTTCTAGAAGATGAACTGTTGAAGCTAGAAAAGATACACACTAGCTAGAATCTTGCAAACATGTTTACAAAGGTAGTAATGAGAGAGAAACTGAGTTCCTACTCGGTTTCAGTTGGCCTTCAATCATGAAGGTGAAGATAATAAATTTTCTAGATCCAAGGTTTATAGAAAAGTACAACAAGTGCAGCAATGGTGGAGTTGTTGTGATCAGTATCCAAGTGGGATATTATTGGTTGTGGAGCCTAATCTTCCTTATTCATAGGTCATGTTTCAGCCATATCTGGATCCCATCCCATGAAGGGGGAGTTTGGGGGGGATTTCCCCACCAAAATAGTCGCCATGATGGGTCCAGGGGGGGCGACTACTTTTAGGATCTCCCCCTAGTGGGCATTCGGGGGAAGTGCCCCCATAGTGAAAATTTCAGAAACAAATGCCTTGTAAAATGTTGTAATTTCATAGTCATGACTTGGTAGATAGTGGGTGATTTAAGGGATCATGGTAGTGGGTGTCCCATAGTATTTTTCCAAGGTAATCACCCTTTAAAAGGAAGGAATTGTAATACGGTTGTGTATTGTAGCATTGTAAATATATCTAATTGTGTGAGAGAGACTGTAAGAGAGTGAAAAGGAAGTTGCAGCAGATATGTTGCAGGTTGTATCCCTTCATTTGTTGGATGGTATAATAATAAGGACTGGAAATTTTAGTGTGGATGTAGCCCATATTGGGTGAACCACATTATATTGGTGTCTCTCTTGTAATGTGTTTTATGGGATTTATATTTTCATCTTGTTTATTGTTATTGCCCTGCGATCCTATTTTTCTAACATGAACTGCCTCAAAGTGTATAAATTCACTAGTTGTGCATGGATTACTTCAGCTAGTAATTCATCAAGATTAATACAACTGAAATGGCCTAACTCTGACTGAATAACTCTCATGAGGAAACCTAGCATGACCTCAACAAAAAATTTATCATCACTGAGACCCACAATTTGACTCAGTAGAGACAGTAATAGTTCGACATCTTCCTAGAATATATTGACATCAAATGGAAAGTGGATATTTTCAACATACTGACTAGGTTTCAAGATTTTAGACATGAATTTTTCCTTCTCCTCAAAGCTACAATCTCTGTAAACCCTAATTAATTCTTCTTCAATAAATGGTTCGGGGTTCTTGGGAAAGGACTCAGGAAACCCTAAAGACTCTCTAATGACCTGTGAGTTGATACAACAAAGAATTTTGGACCCATTAGAGGCAATAATTACCCTTTCTGACCGCAAATAATTTGTTGCACACCAATCGACAAAGTCAGGGAAATGAAGGGTTTGTTCAAGACTAAAATGATAAAGGAATGACCCAAACACATTTAAAACATCTACAGCCCGTGACTTGAGTTCATTCAATTTCTTCTTGGACTAATAAACAACACCAACAAAGAAAATAGGTTCGAAAACATCCCCTTCCCTATCAACTATGAACTCTTCTTTTTCATCCATATCTCTAAAAAGTAGAATGGACTGAGAAAAAATTTCCATGGCAAAAATATTTGAGGTTCAAAGACATAACTATCGGTTCTAGAACATTGAAGAATACTTTTGAATCAATTGGTTGAAAAATATTGATGCGATGTCGACTAACCGGTTCACATTTGAAAATAATAACAAAAGATAAAACTATTTTTATTTATGAAGACCGTTTTTGGAGCTTGGGGAGGGAAGTTTATCCCCACACACTTTTGATAGTACACTTCATGGGATGGATACATGTTCCAGGTGGTTTAAATTTCACTACCACCTTAATAAAATTTCCTTCGTGCAAGTAAAATATCCAGAATGCATAGCATCGGTTGATGTGGTATGCACCTAATATCCGTCGTCAATTTGATAAACTAGTTTATCATTTCGACCAATTTTATAATCCTTTGCAACTCATCCTTTTCAATAGCACTTTATACCTTGGCATTTATTCATGGCTCCCAGTCACCTGCAGATTTCTAACTTAGCTCTCATTTTTTATTCAAACTCATTATTTAATACGAAGCACCCAAAAATGATTAAACTCCCAAATATTTTGCATGTGTCAACACAAAGGATGAAATTGACATGGATGGATTCAGCATGATGTAAAACGAACCTATTCTACTTCCCTCATGAATTCATTGTTACAATCTTTCATCATTGTGTAAGAGTATGGCAATTTGGCTAAGTGTAGGAATTTGATTAAGTGTTGGAAAATTAGTGAAAGTTGTCCTAAGAAAATGAATGCCATATCCTATATTTGATTGGTTAATTTTATATGAGGACATAGGATTGTATCATGTGGGGTTTTTCATCCATCCATATGATTGGATTGGTCAAATAGTCTTTGAGGATGGAGTTACTGGCCTTCCAAAAGTGCACTCTGCCACGATTTTCACGGTTCCAGTAAAATGCACGCCAAGGATTGAGGATGAAATTTTGACATGGAAGAATTCATCATGATGTCCCCCAAGTTGTTCTAGTTCTCCCATTAAGTCAATGTTACAATCTAACATCATTGTGTAAGAGTATGGCAATTTGAATAAGAGTAGGAATTTGACTAAGTGTTGGAAAATTAGTCAAAGTTGGCCTAAGAAAATGCACGCCATCTCCTGTAGTTCATTGGTTAATTTGATCTGAGTACATAGTCTTGTATCCTGTTGGTTTATGCATCTAACCGTATGATTGGATAGTCCAAATAGTCTCTACGGATGGAGTTGTTGGCCTGCCAAAATAGAGTTCTTGTAAACAAATGCCTAAAATTTTTGAACTATACTACTTCCTCACTGTCAATCATCCCCATCATGCTTCAATTTAGAGGAGGATCAATTTACTTCAGGATGCTATGTGTTGACCAGGTGAATTAATCAATGAAATAATGATTGCCATACAAATAAAAAAAATGTCCTTCATTGATGAAGCTTGTACTTCATCTTGCGAAATGTTTCCATGACTTTCCACTACTCCTGGGAAGGGATCACATAATCTACCATTTCTTTGACCAAAAATTCCAATTCCACGCAAGTTGCATAAAATCTGGGAGGTAAATTTTATTTTATCATTTGAAAACAAGCTAATATCTCGAAGTCGTAAGTCAATTTTTCAATATCGTCTTTCCATCTAGCCCTTCGGTTAATTATTCAATTTTTGAATGATCCATACGAACTTGGACCAACCTGTTGTGATACTATTCTTAAGGTATTAATCTTTCATATGCATCCTAGAAGGAAGGAAGACTCTTTTCAAATAGCTTATTGAACAAACTCTTAAAATTCTGGACATGTTGAATAATTTGTCCCCCTTTAGCTTGCACATTCTTCACATGGTGATGCTTGCCAGTGATTTTTCTTCACATGGTAATCAGTTGTCCCCCTATCGACTAACTGGTTCATTTTTTTAGATAATAACAAAAGATAAAACCCTTTTTATTTTTGAAGACCAGTTTCAGAGCTTGGGGAGGGCGGTTTTACCCGAACCGCTTTTGGTAGCAGACTTCATGGAAGGGATACACATGGAAGGTGGTTTAAATTCTGCTACCACCTTAAGAAAATAGCCTTTGTGCAAGTAAAATCTCTGGAATGCATAGCATTAGTTGATGTGCACTGGGGCTAATCTACACCATCGATTTGATAAACTAGTTTATAATTTTGACCAATTTTACAATCCTTTGCAACTCATCCTTTTCAATAGCACTTTATTCCTTAGAGTCTATTCATGGCCCTCAGTCACCTGCATATTTCTGACTTAGATCTTATTTTCTATTCCAACACACATTATTCAAATACGAAGCACCCAAAAATTATTAAACCCCTAAAAATTTTGTATGTGTCAACATAGTGGATGAAATTGACATGGATGGATTCAGCATGATGTAAAACCAATCTATCGTAGTGCCCTCATTAAGTCATTGTTACAATCTTACATCATTGTGAAATAGTACGGCAATTTGGCTAGGTGTAGGAATTTGACTAAGTGTTGGAAAATTAGTCAAAGTTGGCCTAAGAAAATGCATGCCATCTCATATAGTTGATTGTTTAATATTATATGAGGACATAGCCTTGTAGCGTGTTTGGTTTTTGATCCATCCACATGATTGGATTGGTCAAACAGTCTCCAAGGATTGAGTTATTGGCCTTCGAAAAGTGCCTTTTGGCATGATTTGCACTGTTTCAGTAAAATGCATGCCAAGGATAGAGGATGAGGTTCCAGAGGATGAAATTGACATGGATCGAGTTATGATGATCTCCCCCATGTTTTTCTAGTTCCCTCATGAAGTCATTGTTACAATCTGACATCATTGTGTAAGAGTATGGAAATTTGGGTAAGTGTAGGACTTTGACTAAGCGTTGCAAAATTAGTCAAAGTTGGCCTAAGAAAATGCACGTCATCTCCTGTATTTTATTGGTTGATTTTATATGAGGAAATAGGATTGTATCCTTTTTTTTTGCATCCATCCATATGATTGGATTGGTCAAACAGTCTCTGAGGATGTAGTTATTAGCCTGCCAAAGGTGCCCTCTAGCATGATTTGCACTCTTCCAATAAAATGCATACCAAGGAAAGAGGATGAAATTGACATGGATGGAGTCAAAATGATGTCCCCCACGATGTTCTAGTGCTATCATGAATTCATTGTTACAATCTGACATCATTGTGTATGAGTATGGCAATTTGGCTAAGTGTAGGAATTTGACTAAGTGTTGGAAAATTAGTCAAAGGTGGCCTAAGAAAATGCATGTTATCACCTATAATTGATTGGTTAATCTTATCTGAGGACACAATATTGTATTTTTTTTTTTACATCCATCCATCTGATTGTATTGGTAAAACAATCTATGCGGATGGAGTTATTGACCTGCCAAAGGTGCCCTCTAGCATGATTTGCACTGTTCCAGTAAAATGCATGCCAAGGATAGAGGATGAGGTTTCAAAAGATGAAATTGACATGGATGGAGTCAGAATAATGTCCCACTTGCTTTAATACTTCCATCATGAAGAAATTGTTACAATCTGACATCATTGTGTAAGAGTATGGCAATTTGGCTAAGTGTAGGAATTTGACCAAGTGTTGGAAAATTAGTCAAGGTTGGCCTACGAAAACACATGCCATATCTTGTAGTTGATTGTTTAATTTGATATGAGGACATAGGATTGTATCCTATTGGTTTTTTCATCTAACCATATTATTGGATTGTCCAAAAAGTCTTTGAGGATGGAGTAATTGGCCTGCCAAAAGTTCCCTCTGGCATGATTTCATTATTCCAGTAAAATGCACGCCAAGGATAGAGGATGAGGCTGCAGAGTATGAAATTGACATGTATGGAGTCAAAATGATGTCCCCCATGCTATTCTAGTGTCCTCGTGAATTTAATGTTACAATCTGACATCATTGTGTAGGAATTTGACTAAGTGTTGGAAAATTAGTCAAAGTTGGCCTAAGAAAATGCATGCCATATCCTGTAGTTGATTAGTGAATTTTATATGAGGACATAGGATTATATCCTATTGGGTTGTTCGTCCATCCATAACATTGGATTGGTCAAACGGTCTTTGAGGATGGAGTTATTGGCTTGCCAAAAGTTCCCTCTAGCATTATTTGCATTGTTCTAGTAAAATGCACGCCAATGATAGAGGATGTGGTTTCAGAGGATGAAATTTACATGGATGGAGTCAGCATGATGTCCCCCATTCTATTCTAGTTCCCTCATGAATTCATGGTTACAATATTACATCATTTGTAAGAGTATGGTGTTGATGCCTCAATTGTGCAAGTTAGATGCAAAGGTGCTGGAATGGTTTCAAGGCTTCCATCAGAGGAAGAAAACCCAAGTTGAAAGGATTCGAAAGACCCTGCGCAAGGGAAGTTCTATCCCGAACCTGTTTGGCATGGTGATCCTCATGGATATTCGCCCTCTGCTAGCACTCTAAGAATTGGTGATTTGGCCAAATAGGTCAGTTTTCCAATCGAGGAAAACAGGGGTGTGAAAATGGTAAAGCTAAGCTAAGCTAACCTATTTTAGAAGAGGAAACTAATCTAGGTTAGTCCTACTCTAAAATTAAAGCTTGATATTGTGCAGATCAACCTTGAGGTATGATGAACAAGTAAATTACCACCTTCAACATAAATGTCTTTGATGTGTTACTTATTAACTTAAATCACGATCCATTAATGAAAATTAAGAGACAATAATTCAAGTGCTTAAGCCTGTTCAAGATTCAATCTGTAATCATCCTGTTAATTGAAAAATTAACCATGATTATTATTTGCAACGAATCATTTGAAGAAATCGATAAAGAAAGTATTAATACTGAAAAAACTCAATAGAATACTTCACAGCATCAATCAATCATATAGGGAAACCCATATGATAGACTCATACATTATATATATGCAAAATGATAACATTTACTGCAAATGACAATCTGAAGTACACGATCAGAAATTCTCAAATAAACTTGAGGAATAACAAGAGGTAGATTAAAGATAACTTTACTGTATTAAAAGAGTCTTGTACAGAAATTACAAAAGCTCTGATGAACAGAGTATCCCCAGTCCCTTCTCTTGCTGATGCGTAACTCTAAAATTCCCAACCCCTAACTAGGAGAAGCATTGCTCATTAAATAGAAAATTACAAAAGAGTTTGGTTGGGTCTTTCCCAAAACTAGGGATTACAAATTCGGATGTCACTAAGGATCCAAGAAATCTTGCCATTTTTCATATATTTCTAACAGTTCATCTACATTTGGAAAATTGACAGATTCTAAAGCTATCTGGACATTGCAAGTATTATTCTCCATGTCATGCTTATCCATCTTATGCCAGGTGTGAAGGTAGACGTGGATTTTTCCCTCCATGATAAGCGGTCCTCTAACTAATCTGTCCATGTCGTCAATGCTGACTTCATCCAGGGTTTGAATCTTCTGAGCGGCCTCCTCGTATTTGCACTCAATTTCCTCAAGCTTGGATTTGGGAGGCAAGGCCTCTTGTATAGGATTCATAAGTGGGAGCTGTAAGATGTTCATAATGTTATCAACCGCATACCAACATCTTTCGCAGATACCTTTAGATTTTTTGATGATTTCTTGAGCCAATTCATCGAACTCAAGCCATGTATTTAAAGAATCTTTAATCTTCTTGATCTTAAAGGTATTTAAAATGGGGACATATTCTGGTATATTCTTTATATATCCCTTCCATTCCCTGATCTTTTGCTCTGCCTCAGAAGCTTGAAGTCTTTTATCCTTTTGCTCTTGCAGAGTAGAAGACATCTTTGAAAAAGCAATACAATTCTCCCCGATTTCATCCAAAGCAATGTACAGTTTCTCAAGCAGCTTATAATGATCCCGATTCACCTTAAGAGCCAAGTCCTTGAACTCTTGTGAGGAAAGATTAAAGAAACTTGTTGAGGCTGCACTTGCAGTTGCATCCTCAATTTGTTTTTCTAAAGCAATTATCTTTTTTATATCAGAGGAGCTCTGAGTCTGGGCCAGTCGGAGTTCAGTCTGGAGGGTAGCATTCTTTTGCTCGAGGTCCTTCACTTTGTCAGCCCAAGTCTTGCTCAGATCCACCACATCAGTCCCATGCTTTTCATTGGTGTTGACCAACTCTCCTTCCAGTCTCTTGATTTCTTCTTTCTTAAGGTCAAGTTCCTTGCTTAGTACCTGTACAGAATCCCAATTTTCCTTCCCAAAAGCACCTAAAGCTGCAGCTGTCTCTATAGCCTCAACCTGAGGATTATTAGTCTTGGGGACCCATATGACCTAATCAGGAGTCGGTGCTTGTAACTTATCCTGTCCTTTGCCTCACTTTCTGGTTCTCCTCACCACTGCCCTGTCTTTCTGGTTATAAAATTAATCCCCAAGAGGGATGATATCCTCATCTATATACTCAGGCACTAATTCTGTGGAAGAAGGGAGAACACTCACTAAAGAGATCAGAGAGGGTGCCTGAGTGACAACTGGAATAGGTATGGGTAGAGTGACCTGGAAGGTGACCAAAGGCATTGAGGTGGTTTGGGCAACTGATGATATTTTCTCTGGTGATGGTACTGAAACATTGGCTTCAGAAACTGGAACTTTATTGCCAACATTTGTTTCAAGCAATGGGAGTTGACCATCAACATTAGCGGGTGGTGATGAAGAAGTGAGTGAAGATAATTCACCAGCGGTGAAAGACAAAAGAGTAGACACATGTGAGTGTAAAGAATCAAGGGGAGATTGAACCTCTGTATTACTAGGTGGTGGAGCGGAAAAATGGTTTGAATGATGTGATGATGGAGCAGAAGTAGTAGTGAGAACATCATATAATTTTGTCAAAGGGAAACGAATGGATAGTCCCGGAGGGAGAGCAGACAGCTGTTGAATATATGGTAATACTAGAGCCAAGGATTAAATACCAGGAGCAACATTGAATTCCAACTCTGGTTGATCAGCAAATGATTGATCTATGTCAATGTTGTTCAGCAAATCATTCACAGTTTGGGAATCTTCAGTAGTTTCCTATGTTACTGATACCAAATGGTGTGGCACCACTTCCTCATCACAATCTATTATATCAATTGGACGGGCCTACGAGGTAGCAGGCAAAACTTTCTGCCTCTTTGTTGGGTTAGCCTGAGTTATGACCAGGTCCTCATCTTCTTGGGTCTCTGCAGTAGATAATTATAAATCCACAGTAAGATTAGGGGGTTCTGAAGGTTGAGTATTCAGCATTGCTGACATCTGTTCAAGCTTCTGTGTGGAATGATGAGCTACCTGCAATAACATTTTAGTCTGCTTAGCAACCTTGACTTGAGGGGTTTCTTGCATGGGATTTTTCCCTTTGTCCCCATCATGAATGACGAGCATCTAGGAAGATTCAACGTTTTGAGCTTCTTTCCCTTCTCTGTCCTTTCGAATCTTCTCAATCAAATTGAACTGCATAGCTGTAACTCAAAACCCTAGTTCTGATTTCCCTCTGATACTGCAAAATGTTGTGTTGATCTTCCGAGCTCGTTACCTTGGCAAGGACTTGGGGAAAACTTATCCACACCTTGATAAATAAAATCATCTGGGGTTACCTCATGTGCATAGTCTATCTTGACAAGAGTTTGCTTGAAGTGTGCATCTAAGAAATCCTTAGGATCATGCTTCCTCTTGGGATCATGTCCTAGTTTCAAAGCCATTATCTGATCGCCAAGGACTGCAACCCAATTTGAAGTCAGAATGGCTAGTTGCCCAAGATTCAGAGCAAACTTAGGCCATCCTTTCTTCTTGGGGCCTGTAAGTTTCCTGTACATGCCATCAGTGATAGTCTGAAATGATACTTCTTGTATGACCATTTTATCAGGGACTAACTTGGGCAGAAGGTGTACTGTATCACTTCCCGAAACCCTGATGTATGCAAAATATTCACCCACATACCAGTCCCCAATGGTGTTGATGAAGGGTTTGGCATATTCTGAAAATGCCGGTGCTTCTTCTCTGAAAATCATGAAGTAAACCATACCTATGAAATGATCACAAATGTCATAGAGTGAAGGAACATAATTTCCTTCCTACAACGTCGAGTGATAAATATGAACAGGTGTGTCTGAGGGGGACCAATTCAAACCTAGGTTAGGGTACTGAAACTCGGCATAGAAAACATCAATTACATAGGAAGATAGATAAAAATGTGGTTTCTCGTGATCAGGTGCCTTCTGATATTCATGAATGGCATTCTTAAGTTCAGATGACAAGATCCCATTCAGCCTTGAACATAGAGCAGTTAGTAAGACCAAACAGTCGGCATAGCATTGCTTCTAGCAAAGAGTAGGGTTCCTTGAACCAGATAATAGGGTACAGGTGGTCCGCCTTTGGCATGAAAGTATTGGGTTTGTGCATCCAAGATTTCATCATCTCATCGAAATTATACCGGGTTTTTGAAGATTGTAAAAACTTAGATGAAAGGGTTTGCACATGTGGTTTAAGGGAAAAGGCCCGGATAAAAAATTTTGAGCGAAAATGGGAAAACTGAGCTCCTGCACTATCATTAAAAGAGCGGTCTTTGACATCCATGTTCTCAATTATCCATTTAACTGGGTCTGTGTAAGGTAAAATGGTCGGGCGTGCAGCAATGGCATGGATTTGAGAAGACCTAATCTTCTCATACGTAGGTCTGTCATTTTCAATGTGGGAAAGGTCATCATTGTCGAAAATAGCATAGATTTTGGACCAATCTACCTGGTAGGTTTGAGTGACTCTTTCACTCATGTCCGAAAGGATACCGATATTAGGGTCTTTGATAAAGGAATCCTTCTGGGTTGTCTTAGACCATGTGTTTTTCGACATGGCGATTGAAAACGTAATTTCTGACAAAATAAAAGAATTTCAAATATTAAAAAATGAAACGATAAGGAAAACCAAAAATAAAATGCAAAGGAATAGGAACACTTACCTGAAATAACTAGAAAACTAGCACAAATCACCCTTAGTAACAAATCCGCAGTAAAAATCAGCATGGCGTTGTAATTCCAATAGTAAAAATGATAAAAGAAAAAATAGAAAAACCCTTATTTCTCGAATTTACAAGGTGAAATCCTGACCGTGTGATCGGAATGGATGAATGACTCAGTTTACCCGAATCAGGATTCGGGATCAGGTCGTTGGTGCTTTATTCACAAAAATTAAAAATGTTCCCGAAAGCCGCAACCCGAAAAAGTCAGGTTCAGGTTTTGGGATCACACACTGGCAAAACAAATGAGAAAAGTAATTCCCGAAATCCACAACCCGAAGGGCTGTGTTCAGGATCAGAATAAAAGTAGACAAGAACGAAACCTTTTCCTAAATCCCGAAACACGACATTGTCGAGTTTTGGGTTTCGGGAACACACAATAATGATAAAATGAAATGAAGTCCCGAAAGCCGAAAGCCACCATAGCGGGTTTCGGGTTTCGGAAACAAATATCCCAGAATTATTAAAAGGAGAAACCCGCAACCTGCAACTATCGGGTTTCAGGTTGCCATAACCAGAAAACAAAGAAAAAGGAATCTCGCAACCCGCAACTGTTGGGTTTCGGGTTTCGAGTACGAAAACTGCCGGGTTTCGGGTTGGAATAAACAAACAACAAAACACTCAAAAATTAAGGTTTCTCTAGACCAAAACACTTAGAAAAAGGAATCAAAAGTTTGGCAAACAGGAAGTCTAAATCAAAAGTTTGGCAAACAGGAAGACTAAAAGCATTGGGTAAGGTGTCTTCAAGATGGATCCCAAGATTTGGTGTTTACAAAATAACTTACCCAAACACTTTTTGTGTTTATTTAAAAAAAACAATGGGGCTCCCGTGATTCAGTCAAGCATGGGATCTATTGTGGCCACAACAAATGGCGACCAGCTAGGATGAACTAGTTATCTCTGCAATCAAAAATTCAACTAAGGAAAGTATGTCAAGCAACCAAGACCATTCCAACCCGAAATTTTAGAAAATGTTCACCAAAGGGAACAATTATAAAGCAAGAAACATAAAATTAATATACTTCCATACATGATCATGTTAAAGTAATGCTAATTAGATAAGGAAATTCAAGAAACAACCGAGAGTCTTTACCTTCATGCAATCACAGAAGCCAGCTTGTGTTAAACTTGAAAATTAGCTCAGAACTGCTCTTGGATATCCCAATTACATGTCACCTTGATTTATTGAAACTTATTTGTTTACAATACTTCATTTAGCTATTTACATTCTGGATTTTTTTATTTTTTTATTTTTTAGATAAATTAGGGGTAAGAACTTGCAGACATAGGACCACTGCCCTGACTTGGTGATTAGAAAATAGCAGTGCAATTCACAAATCTGATCTGGAAACTAAACAAGCCGGCTCGATAAAGAGACTCCTTGTCTTCCGGTTGTGACATCGAAAGCAACTATCATGGCTTGGTGACCATATGATGACAATTTCATTCCAGGGTTAGACACATGATCATGGCAAGGATGGCTTGTAATAAGACCCCCCTATCCCTACATTGAGCAAGTGTCTTACAACAAAGCTAAAAAGAAATTATTGAGTTGTGAATTATAAGGCACTACCATGGCTTGGTAACCATATAATGGTAATATTACTCACCAGTGCAGTGTAGAACATGAATGGACCGACCTGTGATATGATCTTCCAACTCCCAGCTGACTGAGAGTCATCTTCCAAGTGTGGTGGCTTGATGTGAAGATGTCATTCCACTTTAGCACTTATGAACCTAATGGGCTGGCTTAAAGAAGACCCCCCACCTTGTAATTTACATTTATTAAGAGGATTATTATCAGGATGATTGTAAAAGGATTCCATAGCAGATAAAGTTAGACATGTTATTATGATATGCTGTTTGTTCCATGAAACATGAGATAAGACAACTCAATCATACCCAGAACCTCAATTAAACCAAAAAGACATGTGTAAGATGATGACCAAGACGAAAGGTATCAATCTAAGTCTTGCAATTACTAACTGTTTAACCCTTTGCTGAGCAAATTCTAACATGGGTCGAAGAAACTGTGGTTGACAAACAGTACTAGAATTTCAATTGAACTATTCATGAGAGAAAAGCTGACTGTCAGGCATTACCATATGTGTGAGATTTATTAAAACAATCATAGAAAATCAAGAAAATAGAAATCACATACCACTCCTATGTACAAATGCATCAGAATGATCAAACAAAACACTTTTTGAGAAGTGAAGCATTCACTGGGTAGGTGTCCACAACTCCCTCCAGTGTCTGTAATCGAACTGTACCAAGGCCAATATTTTCTGTAATGATGAAAGGCCCCAACCAAAGACGCTGAAACTTGGTATAGGAATTCTTGTCTTTATGTTGTTTGTCCCATCTCAGGACCAAGTCTCCAACAGAAAACTCCCTATCAGATGATGATTTTTCATCAAACCATCTCTTCACCATATATTGATGATGATATAACTTGTTTTTAGTTGTTTCCTTGTCTTCTTCCAGTTTGAGTAAAGTATCAATTATGTGCTAGAGGGGAGAAGATTCATCTTCTTGGATAGACTGAGCTAGCTGTAGTGAGGGAATGGTGAGATTGGAAGGAAGAACAACTTCCTTACCATAAACCAAGCAGTAGGGGGAATTTCCATTTGCTACCTTTAGGGTGATTCGATCTGCCCAAAGAGCATTGTACAACTGTGTTTTCCAATCTCTATGATGAGAAGTTACAGTTTTCTTCAGGATATTAATCAGATTTTTGTTAGAAGACTCAACCAAACCATTCCCCTGTGGGTAGTAATTGGCAAAAAATTTCAACTTAATCCCCATTTCAAAGGCATATTTAGTCAAATCGATCGAGGAAAAATAGGACACGTTATAAAAAATGAGGTACTTTGGAGCACCAAAGTGTGTGACTATATGACTGTCAAGAAAGGAAATCACTTGGTCAACATTACCTTTTTTAAGTGGGACTGCTTCTACCCATCTGGTAAAGTAGTTGGTGGTTGTAACGGTGTATTTGTGTTGCAAAGAAGAGGCAAGGTTGATAGGTCCAATAAAGTCTAGCCTTGAGTATCTTATGAGCTGTTGTCTCTCCCGAAAAGTGGCCGCCAGAAATTCCTACATGAAATTGAAAGAGGATGTTATCAGTTTCATTCCTTTCCAAACACCTAAGGAAAACTCCATCATAATTCTTTCTAAATAAGACTTCATTAATGAATTGATAAGGAGCATCCTTCAATCTTAAGGCTCTGCATTTCTTAAAGTTGAGGGTTTCAAGGGAAAACCCATGGTTCAAAAAGAATTTGATATGGTCATACCACTTGGAGGTAGGGGTATCAATGGCATTGATAGAACCTGTTGGAACTTGTTCTTCTTGGTCCCATTCAATCTGCTGTTGTGTAGGATCGTTCGATGCGCAGTCAGCAAGAAGAGACCTTGTCCTTCGAAAATTTTGGTTGGTCTGATTTGAAGATCATATTCTTGCAGGGTTGTCATCTAGTGAGACTATTTTTCTCCCAACTCTTTCTGGATCAACACATTCCTAATGGCAGAGTAGGGTACAATGACCTTGGTCCGAGATTTCAACAAATAAGGCCTATAATGCTTGAAAGAATTATAAACCTCGTAGGCCTGCTTGTCAATTTGAGAATAATTAAGCTCAACCCCTTTGAAGGCTGAACTCATGAAAGATATTGGAATTTCCATGTCATTGTCATGCTTCTGCATTAAAACAGTTGCATACAAGAAATTAGTAGCAAAAGTATACAAAATGAAATCTTTATCAAAGTTCGGGGACATCAAAGCAGGAGCTTCGGCTATGTCCTTTCGAATTTCAATGAACGCATCTTTCTGTTCTTGTGACCAGGTAAAATGTACATCTTTCTTAACTAAATGATGTAAAGGTTTAAATATCTGCGCAAAATTAGGTACAAATCTACGTACAAAGTTGATCTTACCCAGGAAGGACTGCATTGCTTTGCGCAAGCCTAGTAAGCCGATTTTTGAAATAGCATCTGTGCACTCGGGGTCAATAAGCATACCTTCCTTTGACACAATGAAACCAAGAAGCTTTCCTTCTATGACCACGAATATAGATTTCTTCGGGTTCAGGGAAATTCTGTACTTCCTGCAATGTTCAAAAACTTATTTCAGAGCCAAAACATGTTCATGTCGCTTCTTAGAATATATAGTAATGTCATCTAGATAAACTATGACAAAATTATGCATCAAACCCCGAAAAGATATATCCATAGCTCTCTGAAAAGTGACTCCTACATTGATTAAACCGAAAGGCATCAGTCTGTAAGCGAAGGTGCCCCAAGGGGTTCTGAAGGCGGTGTTCAACTGATTGTCTGGGGCAACCATAACCTGGTTATATCCTGAAAAACCGTCAAGAAGTGAGAACATCTCTGACCTTGCTACCTTTTGCAAAATCTACTCCATAGGAGGAACAGGATAATTGTCCTTTTCGGAAGCTCAGTTTAGATTCTGGAAATCAACACACAGTCGAATTTCTCCACTTTTCTTTCGGACAGGCACCAAATTGGCTATCCATTGCGTATGCCTCACCGAGAATATAATTCGGGTTGTGAGTAACTTTTCAAGTTCCTTTTTTACCGAGGGTTCTAAGATGGGATGCATTTTGCGCAACTTCTGTTGATATGGTTTCACTTCCGGCTTCATGGGTATGTTATGATACATGACAACTAGTATCGAATGTTTTCAATTCATCATAGGTCCAGGAAAAGACATCTTTGTATTCTTTACACAGCTTAATGATAGCTCCTCATTCTTCAGGTGTGCAATCAACTCCCAAGTTGATAAAACGAGGTTCCTGCTCAGTACCTAAGTTAACTTGCTCATAGTTAAGCGAGGAGCTCTGGGTTTTGCAATTCGTTTTATGTCTGAATTTGTCCTGCAAATCGTAGAACTTCTCCAAATTGATTACAGAACTAGGTATGACATGGGAGGGATCAGAGAGAGACTTTTCATGTTCTGATTCGTCTATACCCATATCCTGGAATGTATCCTAGGCTGTCACAAAATCAAGTATCTGCTGATCATCATCAAAAAATTTCCAATTAGTCACATTATCTGGTATGGAAGGCATGCACATAAGTTCTATCGAGAATGTTTGAGGAGACAAACCCTCTGGTGGAATCAATCTGGTGTTATAGGTCAAACTTGCACCTCTCCGTCCGTGATCACCCTGAGTTGCTGATCACACAAAAGGACAACTTGGATGGAGGAGCATGTTGACCTTGGATGATATGACAACTCATTCCATTTCCTGAAAATACTGGAAAACCACAAAAAATATCATTTTAAGATATGAGCACTACTCTACTTAAAGAGACTAGTGCCCATACGCTACTCCACTAAATAATAGTAGCGCCCATATCCAAGTATACGCTACTCCAGTGTAGCAAAGTAGCGCTCGACATTTAAAATCGATTGAACGCTAGTTGTTAAACATTAGGGTAGCGCCCTATACGCTACTCCACTGAAGAAGAGTCACGTACACATTAAAAGATGATTAAAAAATATATTAATTCATCGAGGAGGATTAGTTGATGGCAGTTTCCTAACTCCCCCAACTTCCTCCATAACTACATCTCGACCTGAACTGCTTCTTTGAACCTATAAATACCAAGAAGGTTAAAGGAGCAAGGTTAGAAATTATTGCTAGAAAAGCTAGAGGATGAGTTAATGGAGAAACTTTAAGACATTGAAGAAGTTGATGTTGAAGATAGCCAAGCCAAGCCAGAGCCAGAGCCCAGAATCTAGTTGCAGGAGCCTGCTTCATTGTCAGGTATACTTGTACTTCATTCTACTTTTTGACAAATAAAGGTTGAAGTGTTTTTCTTGTTCCAATTTGAATGTGTTAGGAAATGGCATTTTAAATTGGATTTATTTTGGTCAATGCTGAATGTTAAACATTGCTTTTGTTTATGTCAAGCTTTATATATTGCCCAAAATGTTTTGAGAAAGGTATTGTTGTTGAAGGTTTGCTGAAGGAAAGGTAGATTCGGAAGCTAGACATGAGACCGAGTCAAGGCTAGGATCAGACTTCGGTTAAAAGGTGTGTTCCCTAAATCTACAATCTATTTCTTTTGTAAATGCCTCTGTAATAGCATCAATACACTTACCTGTCACCCCAACCAAGTTGATAGCAGTGGTTTCCTTGCTATAGGGTAGAAATGCCCGCCAACATCTGGAGGCTGTATTTTCCAACAAGTCAGCATCGAAATTTTGAGATCTAGGAACTGAATTGATATTGAATGCAGTAAAGGAACTAGTAATATATCTTACCAATTTTTGCTAATTTATCAGGCGGGGAGACAAGTAGTGTATTTTATTCCTTACCTGTTTGAAAATGATTTCTGAATCCCCAAACCATTGGATTATTTTCACTTTCATGTCAATAGCTTTCTTAAGTCCCTGTACCAAGGCCTCATATCCAGATACATTGTTTGTACAGTCAAACTCCAACCTGCATGCTATCATAGTTTTTGTTCCTCTTGGATCTATGAGGACACACCCTGCACCAGCTCCATCCTTAGATCTAGAGTTGTCAAAAAACAATGTCCAAGCAATAGGGTCTAATCTAAAATTTGTATTTACATTAAAAACATTATGTACAATCTCTCCTGAGAATGGCATAGAGGTGAGATGAGTTACCTGGGATTCATTCTGTTCATTCTCTTGTGGTGAAATGTTAGCTGGTAAATCCCTAAAGAAGGTATTGAATGTAAAATGCTTTATGTGTGAGTTGAAATAACCCACAGGTTCACTTGAGTCATTTAAGTCTATGACTGTCTCTTTCATGTAAGGCTCCCTGCTAATCTTGATCTTGTTTGGATGTCCATTGTAGGGTAACCACAAATGGGACTAGTCAGTAGCAAAATAGCCTTTTAGCTTTTCTGACCAGCCTCTATTGATCCACATACCATATGCCTCTGGGATATCAGCAATGACAATGTCAATTGTTTGGTGGATCCGAGGATCTGATGATAATGTAAGCAGAACATTTCTAAGTCTCCCTAACCACTCTGACTTTAGATCTGTCGAGTTGTACTATCTGACTGGGGCAAGGTTCCCATGTGGCATTCAACTTTCTACAAACAAACAAAGGAATCACATTTGACGAGGCACCAGATTCTATCATGCAGTTATGTACGTTTCGGTTGAAAATTTCAAAAGTAAGCAGAAAAGGGGGAGTTCTTCTGCTTCCAGACTTTTGATCACCTAGTTTAGTGAAAGATTCAAGTTTATTATTCTGTGATTCTCTTGGTTGTTTGACCACCATACTTTTTGGTAAGGTATCCCTCATGGAAGGGATTTTTAACAGTTTAAAGAAAGAGATGTTTTCCTTTACTCTTTTAATATCTTCAACTAGGTTGTACTCCATTTCAGGGATGACTGTGTCCTTCTAGGGAATAGTATTGCGTTTATTAGGAACTGGTGTAGAGGATGAATGTTCTTGAGGGGGTTGAGGTTTGGACCTTGTGTTGTAAGGATGTTGCACATTAAACACAGTCTCAGGTTCTTCTTCTTCTTCACGCATAGGAAGTTTTGAAAAGTAACTTACAGTGTTGATTTGTGGATCCTCATGCTCATCTTCTTCTCCTTCAGGTACTTGTGGATCTGGATCAGTCTGATCATTGGAAACTTCAGGCGTGTTCTAAGATTCAGTTGCTAAGGCTCTGAAAATAGAATAAATTTCTTCATTTGTTAGTCCTTCTATTGGAATAGGAGGTGGAGGATTCGATGGAGGTCGATAAGGTCTCCTACAAGGTGGTCTTATAAAACCTCTATTCTGTTTTTTATTTTCATTGGTTGTCTTTTTCAATTCCACTATCTCATTTCACATCTTTTGGATAAACTTCTTCATGTCAGTCATGTCAAATGGATTCTTGTTTTGAGCAGTGGGTTTGGGAACACTGTCACTTATTTTCTTGAAAGTAGAAGGCTGATCTTCTGAGGTTTCAGGATTGTCCTTCAGACAAAAGATGTCCTTTTCCACTTATATTGCTTCAACAAATGCTTCCAGCAAAGTTTCTTTGTGTGATCGTTTCACCCACATTACAATAGGTGCAGGTAGGCCTTTTTCATAGTAAGCTACCAACAATTCTTCAGCTAGAAGAAGGTTAGTGGGAATTATATTCTTAAGGTATGAGAACCTTTGATTAAAATCTTTAACCCTTTCTAAAACAAGATCTTGTGGTGTTTTTTCATCTCCAAATTTTTGGATGAACAACTTTTCAAACTCATCTTAGGAAATGATAGACCTTGCTAGTAAGACGAAATACCATGTAGCTTCCTTTCCTTCAAAAGTGTAAGGAAAGAGTCTACAGACTACATCCTCATGAATGACACTTCTAAGTCTAATAGCCTGCATGAAGGTTTTAACATGATCTAGTGCGGGTGACTTTTCATCTGGGTTAAACTTGGGTAACCATTTATCACGGTTTTTGGGTAATCTATATTGGTCTCCAAGTACCCATACTGCATCTTGGTCGAGACATGGTCTGTTTTGGCATTTTCCAGCCATCGGTGATTCTTCTTCTTCTCCTTCGGATGAAGAACTTGAAGAAAATTCACTATCTGAGGAAGATGATGAAGATGAAGGGGGAGATGGTGGTGGTACACTAACTCCAAGTTTTTGTTGATCTGGCACTTTCTGAAAAAGTTGATCGAGGTTATATTCAGGAGAACTGGAATGATCAATTGTTTCTCAGTGTGGTGTGTTTTGATCAGCTGTCTGCTGATGTTCACTGTCCAGGTCAGCTGTGTGTTGGGTCGGTTGATCACTAGTCTGTGTAATCATGTTTAATTGACCCTCTTGATCATTGGTCTGCGAAGGTTTATCTAAATTGATAGCTGCCAAACCACGTCTTCGCTCAATAGAGATTCTTTGTTCCAATCTAGTTACACTGTCATGGGACTGGTTCAAAATGTCTTCAAGGAGAATTTATCCTCTTGTGGGGGATATGATTACAACATCTTTTCCAACCTGTTGTGTTGTAGGTGCAGCGAAAATAGTAGTAACCTAAGCAGGTGTAATAGGAAAAACAATGGATTGTGACTCAGTGGGTTGTTCAGATGTTGAAGCCCTTAATTGGCTTCGAGTTTGAACCGTTGAAGTACTTACTGGAGGAGGTTTCTTAGTATCTTGTTTAGGCATGTTGTACTAGTGGCCCTCCTTCTAGCGCCATTTTTTGATGCCTCGGTTGTGCAAGTTAGATGCAAAGGTGCTAGAATGGTTCCAAGACTCCCAACAGAGGAAGAAAACCCAAGTTGAAAGGCTTCGAAAGACACTGCGCAAGGGAAGTTCTATCCCCAAATAGTTTGGTATGGTGATCCGCCATGGATATTCGGCCTCTGCTGTCACTCTAAGAGTTGGTGATTTGACCAAATAGGTCAGTTTTCCAATCGAGAAAAACAGGGGTGTGAAAATGGTAAAGCTAAGCTAACCTAACCTATTTCAGAAGAGCAAACTAATCTAGGTTAGTCCTACTCTAAAATGAAAGCTTGATATTGTGCAGATCAACCTTGAGGTATGATGAACAAGTAAATTACCACCTTCAACACAAATGTCTTTGATATGTTACTTATTAACTTAAATCATGATCCATTAATGAAAATTAAGAGACAATAATTCAAGTGCTTAAGCCTGTTCAAGATTCAATCTGTAATCATCCTTTTAATTGAAAAATTAACCATGATTATTATTTGCAATGAATCATTTGCAGAAATCGATAAAGAAAGTATTGATACTGAAAAAAATCAATAGAGTACTTCACAGCATCAATCAATCATATAGGGAAACCAATATGATAGACTCATACATTATATATATGCAAAATGATAACATTTACTGCAGATGACAATCTGAAGTACACGATCAGCAATTCTCAAATAAACTTGAGGAATAACAAGAGGTAGATTAAAGATAACTGTATTGTATTAAAAGAGTCTTGTATAAAAATTACAAAAGCTCTAATGAATAGAGTATCCCCAGTCCCTTCTCCTGCTGATGCGTAACTCCAAAATTCCCAACCCCTAACTAGGAGAAGCATTGCTCATTAAATAGGAAATTAAAAAAGAGTCTGGCTGGGTCTTTCAAAAAAATAGGGATTACAAATTCGGATCTTACTAAGGATCCAAGAAATCTTCCCATTTTTCATATATTTCTAACAGTTCATCTACATTTAGAAAATTGACATATTTTAAAGCTACTTGGACATTGCAAGTATTATTCTCCATCTCATGTTTAGCTAGCTTATTCCAGGTGCGAAGGTAGACGTGGGTTTTTCCCTCCATGATAAGCGGTCCTCTGACTAATCTATCCATGTCGTCAATGCTGACTTCATCCAGGGTTTGAATCTTCTGAGCGACCTCCTCGCATTTGCGATCAATTTCCTCAAGCTTGCATTTGGGAGGCAAGGCCTCTTGGATAGGATCCATAAGTGGGAGCTATAATACGTTCATAATGTTATCAACCGCATACCAACGTCTTTTGGAGATACCTTTATATTTTTTGATGATTTCTTGAGCCGATTCATTGAACTCAAGCCATGTATTTAAAGAAGCTTTAATATTCTTCATTTGAAAGGTATTTAAAATGGGGACATCTTCTAGCATGTTCTTTATATATCCCTTCCATTCCCTGATCTTTTGCTCTGCCTCAGAAGCTTGAAGTCTTTTATCCTTTTGCTCTTGCAGAGTAGAAGACATATTTGAAAAAGAAATATAATTCTCTCTGATTTCATCCAAAGCAATGTAGAGTTTCTCAAGCAGCTTATAATGATCTTGATTCACCTTAAGAGCCAAGTCCTTGAACTCTTGTGAGGAAATCTTAAAGAAACTTGTTGAGTCTGCACTTGCAGTTGCATCCTCAATTTGTTTTTCCAAAGCAATTATCTTTTCTGTATCAGAGGAGCTCTGAGCCTGGGCCAGTCGGAGTTCAGTCTGCAAGGTAGCATTCTTTTGCTCGAGGTCCTTCACTTTGTTAGCACAAGTCTTCCTCAGATCCGCCACATCAATCCCATGCTGTTCATTGGTGTTGACCATCCCTCCTTCCAACCTCTTGATTTCTTCTTTATTAAGCTCAAGTTCCTTGCTTAGTACCTGTATCGAATCCCAATTTGCCTTCCCAAAATCTCCTAAAGCTGTAGCTCTCTCTATAGCCTCAACCTCTCTATAGCCTCAACCTAAGGATCATTAGTCCTGGGGGCCCATATGACCTGATCAAGAACCGATGGTTGTAACTTATCCTATCCTTTGGCTCGCTTTCTGGTTCTCCTCACCGCCGCTCTATCTTCCTACTTGTAAAAGTAATCCCTAAGAGGGACGATATCCTCATCTATATACTCAGGCACTAATTATGTGGAAGAAGGGGGAACACTCACTAAAGAGATCAGAGGGGGTGCATGAGTGACAACTGGAATAGGTATCGGTAGAGTGACTTGGAAGGTGACCAAAGGCATTGAGGTGGTTTGGGAAACTGATGATATTTTATCTAGTGATGGTACTAAAACATTGGCTTCAGAAACTGGAACTTGATTGCCAACATTTGTTTCAGGAAATAGGAGTTGACCATCAACATTAGCGGGTGGTGATGAAGAAGTGAGTGAAGATAATTCACCAATAGCGAAAGACAAAAGAGTAGACATAGGTGAGTGTAAAGAATCAAGGGGAGATTGAACCTATGTATTAATAGGTGGTGGACTGGAACAAGGGCTTGAATGATGTGATGATGGAGTAGAAGTAGTAGTGAGAACGTCATATAATTTTGTCAAAAGGAAAGGAATTGACAGTCCCAGAGGGAGAGTAGATAGCTGTTGAATATATGGTAATACCAGAGTCGAGGATGAAATACTAGGAGCAGCATTGAATTCCAACTATGGTTGATCAGGAAATGATTGATCTATGTCAATGTTGTTCAGCAAATCATTCACAGTTTGGGAATCTTATATAGTTTCCTGTGTTACTGATATCGGAGGGTGTGGCAACACTTTCTCATCACAATCTATTATATCAACTGGAGGGGCCTGTGAGGTAGAAGGTAAAACTTTCTGCCTCTTTGCTGGGTTAGCCTGAGTTATGATCGGGTCCTCATCTTCTTGCGTATAAGCAGTAGATAATTGTAAATCCACAGCAAGCTTAGGGGGTTCCGAAGGTTGAGTATTCAACATTGCTGACATCTGTGAAAGCTTCTGTGTGGAATGACGAGCTACCTGCAATAACATTTTAGTCTGCTTAGCAACCTTGACTTGAGGGGTTTCTTGCATGGGATTTTTCCCTTTGTCCCCGTCATGAATGACGAGCATCTAGGAAGATTCAACCTTTTGAGCTTCTTTCCCTTCTCCGTCCTTTCGAATTTGCTCAATCAAATTGAACTGCATAGCCCTTTAACTCAAAACCCTAGTTCTGAGTTCCCTTTGATACTGCAAAATGTTGTGTTAATCTTTCGAGCTCTTTACCTTGGCAAGGACTTGGGAAAACTTATCCACACCTTGATAAATAAAATCATCTAGGGTTACCTCATGTGCATAGTCTATCTTGACATGAGTTTGCTAGAAGTGTGCATTTAAGAACTCCTTAGTTTCATGCTTCCTCTTGGGAGCATGTCCTAGTTTCAAAGCCACTATCTGATCGCCAAGGACTGCAGCCCAATTTGAAGTCGAAATGACGAGTTGCCCAAGATTCAGAGCAAACTTAGGCCAGCCTTTCTTCCTGGGGCTTGTAAGTTTCCTGTACATGCCATCAGTGATAGTCTGAAATAATACTTCTTGTATGACCATTTTATCAAGGACTAACCTGGGAAAAAGGTGTACTATATCACTTCCCCAAACCCTGATGTATGCAAAATATTCACCCACATACCAGTCCCCAAAGGTGTTGATGAAGGCTTTGGCATCTTCTGAAAATGCTAGTGCTTCTTCTCTAAAAATATTGAAGTAAACCATACCCATGCAATGATCACAAATGTCATAGAGTGAAGGAACATAATTTCCTTCCCACAACGTTGAGTGATAAATATGAACAGGTGGGTCTGAGGGGGACAAATTCCAATCTAGGTTAGGGTACTGAAACTCGGCACAGAAAATATCAATTACATAGGCAGATAGATAAAAATGTGGTTTCTTGTGAGCAGGTGCCTTCTGATATTCATGAATGGCGTTCTTAAGTTCATATGACAGGATAGAGGCCCACGGAAAAGACTCGCCGGTAGTTAGCACATGATGTGCTATGGGATCCCATTCAGCCTTGAACAAAGAGCAGTTAGAAATACCGAACAATCGGCATAGCATGGCTACTAGAAAAGAGTAGGGTTCCTTGAACCAGATAATAGGGTATAGGTGGTCCACCTTTGGCACGAAAGTATTGGGTTTGTGCATCCAGGATTTCATCATCTCATCGAAATTATACCGGGTTTTTAAATATTGTAAAAACTCGGATGAAAGGGTTTGCACATGTGGTTTAAGGGAAAAGGCCCAGATAAAAAATTTTGAGCGAAAATGGGACAACTGAGCTCCTACACTATCATTAAAAGAGCGGTCTTTAACGTCTGCATTCTCAAATATCCATTTAACTGGGTCTGTGTAAGGTAAAATGGTCGGGTGTGCAGCAATGGCGTGGATTTGAGAAGACTTAATCTTCTCATACGCAGGTCTGTCATTTTCAATGTGGGAAAGGTTGTCATTGTCGAAAATAGCATAGATTTTGGACCAATCTACCTAGTAGGTTTCGGTGACTCTTTCACTCGTGTCCGAAAGGATACCAAAATTAGGGTATTTGATAAAGGAATCCTTCTGGGATGTCTTAGAGTGGGTGTCTTTCGACATGGTGATTGAAAATGTAATTTCTAACAAAATAAAAGAATTTCAAATAAAAAAATGAAACGGCAAGGAAAACCAAAAGGAAAATGCAAAGGAATAGGAGCACTTACCTGAAATAACTAGAAAACTGGCACAAATCACCCTTAGCAACAAATCCGCAGTAAAAATCGGCATGGTGCAGTAATTCCAATAGTAAAAATGATAAAAGAAAAATAGAAAAACCGTTATTTATCGAATTTACAAGGCGAAATCCTGACCGTGTGCTCGGAATGGATGAACGACTCAGATTACCCGAATCAGGATTTGGGATCAGGCCATTGGTGCTTTATTCACAAAAATCAAAAAGGTTCCCTAAAGCCGCAACCCGAAAAAGTCGGGTTCGGGTTTCGGGATCACACACTGGCAAAACAAACGAGAAAAGTAATTCTCGAAATACGCAACCCGAAAGGTCGGGTTTGGGTTTCAGGATTAGAATAAAAGTAAACAAGAACAAAACCTTTTCCCGAATCCCAAAAAGCGACATTGTCAGGTTTCGGGAACACACAATAATGATAAAATGAAATGAAATCTTGAAAGCCGAAAGCAACCATAGCGGGTTTCAGGTGTCGGGTTTCGAGAACAGATATCCCAGAATTATTAAAAGGAGAAACCTGCAACCCACAACTGTCGGGTTTTGGGTTTCGGGTTGCCATAACTAGAAAACAAAGAAAAAGGAATCCTGCAACCCACAACTGTCGGGTTTCAGGTTTCGAGTACGAAAACTGCCGGGTTTCGGGTTTGAATAAACAAACAACAAAACACTCAAAAATTAAGGTTTCTCTAGACCGAAACACTTAGAAAAAGGAATCAAAAGTTTGGCAAACAAGCAGACTAAAAGCATTGGGTAAGGTGTCTTCAAGATGGATCCCAAGATTTGGTGTTTACAAAATAACTTCCCAAATGCTATTTGTGTTTATTTAAAAAAAAAATGGGGCTCCCGTGCTTCAGTTAAGCATGGGATCTGGTGTGGCCACATCATATGGCAATTTGGCCAAGTGTAGGAATTTGACTGAGTGTTGGAAAATTAGTCAAAGTTGGCCTAAGAAAATGCACGCCATCTCATATATTTGATTGGTTAATATTATATGAGTACATATGATTGTAGTGTGTTGGGTGTTTCATCCATCCATATGATTGGATTAGTCAAAGAGACTCTCAGGAAGGAGTTATTGGCCTTCCAAAAGTGCCCTCAGCATGATTTGCACTATTCCAGTCAAATGCATACCAAGGATAGAGATGAGGTTGCAGAGAATGAAATTGACATGGATGGAGTTCAAATTATCTCCCCCATGTTTTTCTAGTTCCCTCATGAATTCATTGTTACAGTCTGACATCATTGTGTAAGAATATGGCAATTTGGCTAAGTGTAGGAATTTGACTAAGCGTTGAAAAATTAGTCAAAGTTGGCCAACGAAAATGCACGTCATCTCTTGTAGTTTATTGGTTAATTTTACATGAGGAAAAATGATTGTATCATGTTTTTTTTGCATCCATACATATGATTGGATTGGTCAAATAGTCTCTGAGGATGGATTTTTTGGCCTACCAAAGGTGCCCTCTAGCATGATTTGCACTGTTCCAGTAAATACATGCCAAGGAAAGAGGATGAGGTTTCAGAGGATGAAATTGACATGGATGGATTCATCATGATTTCCCCCATGATCTTATAGTGCCATCATGAAGTCATTGTTACAATCTGACATCATTGTGTAAGAGTATGGCAATTTGGCTAAGTGTAGGAATTTGACTAAGTGTTGGAAAATTAGTCAAAGATGGCCTAAGCAAATGCACATTATCTCCTATATTTGATTGGTTAATTTTATATGTGGACACAAGATTGTATCTTGTTGTTTTTTGCATCAATCCATATGATTGGATTGGTCAAACAGTCTCTGAGGATGGAGTTATTGGCCTGCTAAAAGGTGCCCTCTAGCATGATTTTCATTGTTCCAGTAAAATGCATGCCAAGGATAGAGGATGAGGTTTAAGAGGATGAAATTGACATGGATGGATTCAGAATAATGTCCCCCATTATTTTCTAGTTCCATCATGAAGTCATTGTT
This sequence comes from Larix kaempferi, assembly GCA_027924585.1. NCBI lineage: Eukaryota > Viridiplantae > Streptophyta > Pinopsida > Pinales > Pinaceae > Larix > Larix kaempferi. Next base: position 3,188,160 of record BSBM01000796.1, on the reverse strand, counting down.
AAAATATGACATCATTGTGTAAGAGTATGGTAATTTAGCTAAGTGTAGGAATTTGACCAAGTGTTGGAAAATTAGTCAAAGTTGGCCTAAGAAAATGCACTCCATATCCTGTAGTTGATTGGTTAATTTGATATGAGGAAGTAGGATTGTATCCTATTGGTTTTTTCATCTAACCATATTATTGGATTTTCCAAACAGTCTATCAGGATGGAGTTATTGGCCTGCCAAAATGGCCCTCTAGCATGATTTGCACTGTTCCAGTAAAAATGCATGCCAAGAATAGAGGATGAGGCTGCAGAGGATGAAATTGACATGGATGGAGTCAAAATGATGTCCCCCATGTTTTTCTATTATCTTCATGAATTTATTTTTACAATATGACATCACTGTGTAAGTGTATGGCAATTTGGCTAAGTGTAGGAATTTGACTGTGTTGGAAAATTAGTCAAAGTTGGCCTAAGAAAATGCGCACCATCTCCTGTAGTTGATTGGTTAATTTGATATGAGGAAATATGATTATATCCTATTGGGTTGTTCATCGATCCATAACATTGGATTGGTCAAATAATATATTAGGATGGAGTTATTGGCCTGCCAAAAGGTCCCTCTAGCATGATTTGCACTGTTCTAGTAAAATGTAGGCCAAGGATAGAGGATATGGTTTTAGAGGATTAAATTGACATGGATGGAGTCAAAATGATGTCCCCCATTCTATTCTATTGCCCTCATGAATTCATAGTTACAATATGACATCATTGTGTAAGAGTATGGAAATTTGGCCAAGTGTGGGAATTTGACTGAGTTTTGGAAAATTAGTCAAAGTTGGCCTAAGAAAATGCACGCCATATCCTGTAGTTCATTGGTTAATTTTATCTAACGACATATGATTGTATCATCTCAGGTATTTCCTAAATACACATGATTGGATTGGTCAAAGAGACTTTGAGGATGGATTTATTTGCCTGCCAAAAGTGCCCTCTGACATGATCTGCATTGTTCCAGTAAAATGCACACCAAGTTGAGAGGATGAGATTGTAAACGATTGAATTGACATGGATGGAGTTGGAATGATGTCCCACATGCGTTTTAGTGTCCTCATGAATTGATTGTTACAATATGACATCATTTTGTAAGAGTGGCAATTTGATTAAGTGTAGGAATTTGACACTGTTGGAAAAATAGTCAAAGTTGGCCTAAGAAAATGCACGCCATCTCCTATACTTGATTGGTTAATTTTATCTGAGAACATAGGATTGTAGCCTATTTGGATTTGTCAAACAGTCTCAAGGATGGAGTTATTGGCCTGCCAAAAGTGCCCTCTGGCATGATTTGCATTGTTCCAGTAAAATGCACTCCAAGGATAGAGGATGAGGTTGCATATGATGAAATTGACATGGATGGAGGCAACATGATGTAAAAATATACTATTCTATTTCCATCATGAATTCATTGTTACAATCTAACATCATTGTGTAAGAGTATGACAATTTGTCTAAGTGTAGGAATTTGACTGATTTTTGGAAAATTAGTCAAAGTTGGCCTAAGAAAATGCACACCATCTCATGTAGTTGTTTTGTTAATTTTATATCAGAACATAGAATTGTATCATGATTGGTTATGCATCCATCCATATGATTGGATTGGTAAAACAGTCTCTCAAGATGGAGTTAATGGACTCCCAAAAGTGCCCTCTGGCATGATTTGCATTGTTCCAGTAAAATGCATGCCAAGGATAGAGGATTAGGTCGCAGAGGATGGAATTTATATGGATGGAGTCAGGATGATTTCCCCAATGTTTTTCTAGTGTCCTCATGAAGTCATTGTTACAAGATGACATCATTGTGTTTTACAAGAGTATGGCAATTTAGCTAAGTGTAGGAATTTGACAGAGTGTTGAAAAGTTAGTCAATGTTGGCCTAAGAAAATGCACGCCATCTCCTATAGTTGATTGGTTAATTTTAGCTGAGGAAATAGGCTTGAATCCTCTTTGGTTTTTCATCCATCCATATGATTGGATTGCTCAAGCAGTCTCAAGGATGGAGTTATTGGCCTACCAAAAGTGCCTTCTGGCATGATTTACATTGTTTCAGTAAAATGCACTCCAAGGATAGAGTCTAAGGTTGCAGATGATGAAACTTACATGGATGGATTCAGCATGACGTAAAAACATGTTGTTATAGTTCCCTCATGAATTCATTGTTAGAATTTGACATCATTGTGTAAGAGTATGGCAATTTGGCAAGGTGTAGGAATTTGATTGTGTTGGAAAATTAGTTAAAGTTGGACTAAGAAAATGCACGCCATATCTTGTATTTTATTGGTTAATTTTATATGAGGTCATATTCTTGTATCCTTTTGGTTTTTTGCATCTATACATATAATTGAATTTATCAAACAGTCTCTGAGGATGGAGTTATTCACCTGCCAAAAGGGCCCTCTAGCATGATTTGCAAAGTTCCAATAAAATGCACGCCAAGGATAGAGGATGAGTTTGCAAAGGATTTAATTGATATGGATGTAGTCAGAATTATGTCACCCATGTTTTTCTATTGTCCTCGTGAATTCATTGTTACAATCTTACATCATTGTGTAAGAGTAGCAATTTGGCTAAGTGTAGGAATTTGACCAAGTGTTGGAAAATTAGTCAAAGTTGGCCTAAGAAAATGCACGCCCTCTCCTGTAGTTGATTGGTTAATTTTATATGAGGACGTATTATTGTATCCTATTGGTTTTTTCATCCATCTATATGATTGGATTGGTCAAACAATCTCTAAGGATGGAGTTATTATCCCGCCAAAAGTGCCCTCTGGCATGATTTGCACTATTCCAATGATCCACTCCAAGGATAGAGGATGAGGTTGTAGATGATGAAATTGACATGGATGGAGTCAACATGATGTAAAACCACGTTGTTATACTTCCCTCATGAATTCATTGTTACAATCTAACATCATTGTGTAAGAGTATGTTAATTTGGCTAAGTGTAGGAATTTGACTAAGTGTTGGAAAATAAGTCAAAGATGGCCTAAGAAAATGCACATTATCTCCTATATTTGATTGGTTAATTTTATATGTGGACACAAGATTGTATCTTGTTGTTTTTTGCATCAATCCATATGATTGGATTAGTCAAATAGTCTCTGAGGATGGAGTTATTGACCTACCAAAAGTGCCCTCTGGCATGATATGCATTATTCCAGTTAAATTCACACTAGGGATAGAGGATGAGGTTTTAGAGGATGAAATTGACACGGATCGAGTCATCATGATGTCCTCCATGTTTTTCTAGTGCCCTCATGAAATCATTATTATAATTTGACATCATTTTGTAAGAGTGTGGTAATTTGGTCAAGTGTAGGAATTTGACTGAGGTTTGGAAAATTAGTCAAAGTTGGCCTAAGAAAATGCACACCATATCATGTATTTCATTGGTTAATTTTATATGACGACATATGATTGTATCATGTCAGGTATTGCATACATGCATATTATTAGATTGGTAAAAGAGACCATGAGGATGGAGTACTTATTAGCCTACCAAAAGTGCCCTCTGACATGATTTGCACTGTTCCAGTAAAATGCACGCCAAGTTGAGAGGATGAGGTTGTAAACGATTGAATTGACATGAATGGAGTCAGAATGATGTCCCCCATGTTGTTCTATTGTCCTCATGAATTCATTGTTATAATCTGACATCATTGTGTAAGAGTGGCAATTTGGTTAAGTGTAGGAATTTGATAGTGTTGGAAAATTAGTCAAAGTTGGCCTAAGAAAATGCATGCCATCTCCTATACTTGATTGGTTAATTTTATCTAAGAACATAGGCTTGTATCCTATTTGTTTTTTCATCCATCCATTTGATTGGATTGGTCAAACAATCTAAAGGATGGAGTTATTGGCCTACCAAAAGTTCCCTCTAGCATGATTTGCATTGTTCCAGTAAAATGCACTCCAAGGATAGAGGATGAGGTTGCAGATGATGAAATTTACATGGATGGACTCAACATGATGTAAAACTCTATTGTTCTATTTCCGTCATGAATTCATTGTTACAAGATGACATCTTTGTGTAAGAGTATGGCAATTTGGCTAAGTGTAGGAATTTGACTGAGTTTTGGAAAATTAGTCAAAGTTGGCCTAAGAAAATGCACACCATCCTGTAGTTGTTTTGTTAATTTTATATCAGAATATAGGATTGTATCATGATTGGTTATGCATCCATCCATATGATTGGATTAGTCAAACAGTTTCTCAGGATGGAGTTAATGGACTTCCAAAAGTGCCCTCTGGCATGATTTGCATTGTTCCAATAAAATGCATGCCAAGGATAGAGGATTAGGTTGAAGAGAATGGAATTTATATGGATGGATTCAAAATTATTTCCCCCATGTTGTTCTAGTGTCCTCATGAAGTCATTGTTACAAGTTGACATCATTGTGTTTTACAAGAGCATGGCAACTTGGCTAAGTGTAGGAATTTGACGAAGTGTTGAAAAGTTAGTCAAAGTTGGCCTAAGAAAATGCATGCCATCTCGTGTAGTTTATTGGTTAATTTTAGCTGAGGAAATAAACTTGAATCCTCTTTGGTTTTTCATCCATCCATATGGTTGGATTGGTCAAACAGTCTCAAGGATGGAGTTATTGGCCTACCAAAACTGCCTTCTGGCATGATTTACATTGTTCCAGTAAAATGCACTCCAAGGATAGAGGATGAGGTTGCAGATGATGAAACTAACATGGATGGAGTCAGCATGATGTAAAAACATGTTTTTATAGTTCCCTCATGAATTCATTGTTACAATCTGACATCATTGTGTAAGAGTATGGCAATTTGGCTAAGTGTAGGAATTTGATTGTGTTGCAAAATTAGTCAAAGTTGGACTAAGAAAATGCACACCGTATCTTGTATTTTATTGGTGAATTTTATATGAGTTCATAGTCTTGTATCCTTTTGGTTTTTTCATCTACACATATAATTGGATTGTTCAAACAGTCTCTGAGGATGGAGTTATTGGCTTGCCAAAAGTGCCCTCTGGCATGATTTGCACTGTTCCAGTAAAATGCATGCCAAGGATAGAGGATGAGGTTGAAAAGGATTTAATTGACATGGATGGAGTCAAAATTATGTCCTTGGTTTTTCTCTATTGTCCTCATGAATTCATTGTTACAATCTAACATCATTGTGTAAGAGTAGCAATTTGTCTAAGTGTAGGAATTTGACCAAGTGTTAGAAAATTAGTCAAAGTTGGCCTAAGAAAATGCACGCCCTCTCCAATAGTTGATTGGTTAATTTTATATGAGGACGTATTGTTGCATCCTATTGGTTTTTTCATCCATCCATATGATTGGATTGGTCAAATAGTCTCTAAGGATGGAATTACTATCCCGCCAAAAGTGCCCTCTGGCATGATTTCCACTATTCCAGTGATACACTCCAAGGATAGAGGATGAGTTTGTAGATGATGAAATTGAGATGGATGGAGTCAGCATGATGTAAAACCATGTTGTTCTAGTGTCCTCATGAAGTCATTGTTACAAGCTGACATCATTGTGTTTTATGAGAGTATGGCAATTTGGCTATGTGTAGGAATTTGACTAAGTGTTGAAAAGTTAGTCAAAGTTGGCCTAAGATAATGCACACCATCTCCTGTAGTTGATTGGTTAATTTTAGCTGAGTAAATAGGCTTGGATCCTCTTTGGTTTTTCATCCATCCATATGATTGGATTGGTCAAACAGTCTCAAGGATGGAGTTATTGGCCTTCCAAAAGTGCCTTCTGGCATGATTTACATTGTTCCAGTAAAATGCACTCCAAAGATAGAGGATGAGGTTGCAAATGATGAAACTAACATGGATGGAGTCAACATGATGTAAAAACATTTTTTTATAGTTCCCTCATGAATTCATTGTTACAATATGACATCATTGTGTAAGAGTATGGCAATTTGGCTAAGTGTAAGAATTTAATTGTGTTGAAAAATTAGTCAAAGTTGGACTAAGAAAATGCACGCCATATCTTGTATTTTATTGGTTAATTTTATATGAGTTCATATTCTTGTACCCTTTTGGATTTTTCATCTATACATATAATTCGATTTTTCAAACAGTCTCTGAGGATAAAGTTATTGGCCTGCCAAAAGTGCCCTCTAGCATGATTTGCACTGTTCCAGTAAAATGCACGCCAAGGATAGTGGATGAGGCTGAAAAGGATTTAATTGACATGGATGGAGTCAGAATTATGTCCCCCATGTTTTTCTATTGTCCTCATGAATTCATTGTTACAAAATGACATCATTGTGTAAGAGTAACAATTTGGCTAAGTGTAGGAATTTGACCAAGACTTGTTGGAAAATTAGTCAAAGTTGGCCTAAGAAAATGCATGCCCTCTCCTGTAGTTGATTGGTTAATTTTATATGAGGATGTATTATTGTAGCATATTGGTTTTTTCATCCATCCATATGTTTGGATTGGTCAAATAGTCTCTAAGGATGGAGTTATTATAGCGCCAAAAGTTCCCTCTGGCATGATTTGCTCTATTCCAATGATGCACTCCAAGGATAGACGATGAGGTTGTAGACGATGAAATTGACATGGATGGAGTCAGCATGATGTAAAACCATGTTGTTCTAGTTCCCTCATGAATTCATTGTTACAAGCTGACATCATTGTGTAAGAGTATGGCAATTTGGCTAAGTGTAGAAATTTGACTAAGTGTTGGAAAATTAGTCAAAGTTAGCCTAAGCAAATGCACACCATATTTTGTAGTTGATTGGTTAATTTTATATAAGTACATATTATTGTATCCTCTTTAGTTTTGGATCCATACATATGATTGTATTGGTCAAACAGTCTCTGAGGATGGAGTTATTGGCCTGCCAAAAGTGCCCTCTGGCATGATATGCATTGTTCTATTAAAATTCACAATAGGGATAGAGGATGAGGTTTTAGAGGATGAAATTGACATGGATGGAGTCATCATGATGTCATCCATGTTTTTCTAGTGCCCTAATGAAGTCATTATTACAATTTGACATCATTGTGTAAGAGTATGGTAATTTGGCCAAGTGTGGGAATTTGACTGAGTTTTGGGAAATTAGTCAAAGTTGGCCTAAGAAAATGCACGCCATATCCTCTATTTCATTGGTTAATTTTATATGACGACATATGATTGTATCATGTCAGGTATTTCATACATACATATGATTATATTGGTCAAAGAGACTTTGAGGATGGAGTTATTAGCTTGCCAAAAGTGCCCTCTGACATGATTTGCAATGTTCTAGTAAAATGCACGCCAACTTGAGAGGATGAGGTTGTAAACGACTGAATGGACATGAATGGAGTCAAAACGATGTCCCCCATGTTGTTCTATTGTCCTCATGAATTCATTGTTACAATCTGACATCATTGTGTAAGAGTGGCAATTTGGTCAAGTGTAGGAATTTGAGTGTTGGAAAATTAGTCAAAGTTGGCCTAAGAAAATGCATGCCTTCTCCTATACTTGATTGATTAATTTTATCTGAGAACATAGGATTTTATCCTATTTGTTTTTTCATCCATCCATTTGATTAGATTGGTCAAACAGTCTCAAGGATGGAGTTATTGGCCTGCCAAAAGTGCCCTCTAGCATGGTTTGCATTGTTTCAGCAAAATGCACTCCAAGGATAGAGGATGAGGTCACAGATGATTAAATTGACATGGATGGAGTCAGCATGATGTAAAAATATATTTTTCTAGTTTCTTCATGAAGTCATTGTTAGAATTTTTCATCATTGTGTAAGAGTATAGCAATTTGGCTAAGTGTAGGAATTTGACTGGGTTTTGGAAAATTAGTCAAAGTTGGCCTAAGAAAATGCACACCAACTCCTGTAGTTGTTTTGTTAATTTTATATCGGGACATAGGATTGTATCATGTTTGGTTCTGCATCCATCCATATGATTGGATTGGTCAAACAGTCTCTCATGATGGAGTTACTAGCCTCCCAAAAGTGCCCCCTGGCATGATTTGCACTGTTCCAGTAAAATCCATGCCAAGGTTAGAGGATTAGATCGCAGAGGATGGAATTGACATGGATGAATTCAGAATGATGTCCCCCATGATTTTCTAGTGTCCTCATGAATTCAATGTTAGAAGATGACATCATTCTATAAGAGTATGGAAATTTGGCTAAGTGTAGGAATTTGACAAAGTGTTGAAACGTTAGTCAAAGTTGGCCTAAGAAAATGCACGCCATCTCCTGTAGTTTATTGGTTAATTTTAACTGAGGAAATAGGAATCCTCTTTTTTTTCATCCATCCATATGATTGGATTGGTCAAACAGTCTCAAGGATGGAGTTATTGGCCTGCCAAAAGTGCCCTCTAGCATGATTTACATTGTTCTAGTAAAATGCACTCCAAGGATAGAGGATGAGGTTGCAGATGATGAAACTGACATGGATGGAGTTAGCATGATGTAAAAATCTGTTGTTTTAGTTCCCTCATGAAGTCATTGTTACAATCTGACATCATTGTGTAAGAGTATGGCAATTTGGCTAAGTGTAGGAGTTTTATTGTGTTGGAAAATTAGTCAAAGTTGGACTAAGAAAATGCATGCCATATCTTGTAGTTTATTGGTTATGTTTATATGAGGACATAGTCTTGTATCCTTTTGGTTTGTGCATTTAACCATATAATTGGATTGTTCAAACAGACTCAAAGGATGGATTTATTGGCCTGCCAAAAGTGCCCTCTGGCATGATTTGCATTGTTCCTGTAAAATGCACGCCAAGGATAGAGGATGAGGTTGCAAAGGATTTAATTTACATGGATGGAGTCAAAATCATGTCCCCCGTGGTTTTCTAGTGTCCTTGTTGGTCACCCTATATGTCAGTTAATTAAAGCTAACACACAAAATGGTTAATATAAATTGTCAAACCCAGGAAGGTCTTTTATTTCAAAGGCAATAAGCACAGTCTATGCATAAACAGATCAAGCAGTTGATTTGCTGAATGTAAATAATGACCCTACCTATGTGTCCAGCCAACTCATTCCATAAGAACACTAATCTATTTCATACATCTAAGAATCCAAAGTGAAACAACTTCCCTACAAAAATCAACCCAGCAAGTTAATGATCTAATAATGAAATGGAACTAGATTACTTTTGCAAGAAGTTAAATCCTATAATTATCAAACTACAGCATTCAATATTTACAAAATGATCTATCCAGTAGCTACTGTAATTCTACCATTAATTGTCTAATCTTTGAATGCAATTGAAGATACAACAGCAACCAGAATTAAAACACAAGCTTGAACTCTAACTGATAATTACTGGAAATCCTAGAAAGCATAAACAACTAGAAGATAATTGGAATTGAGCTTGGCTGTCACAGTTGATTAAAACACAAATGCAATTAAATAAATTATCCTACACAGTCGACTGTCACACCACTTTGTTATAGCTATTCAAGATGCGATTATAAACCACTAGAAAGGAAAGCTAATCTATGTTACAGCTATCAATAATATCTGCAATCATTCCACACCACACAACAAAAATAAAACTAAACTACTATACCTACTTAAATCGGCTATCTCTGTGAGAAGGCGGGCCCTGGCCTTCTAACAGAGACACTGAGAGTCACAGCAAATTAAGACACAGAAATGAAGAACTCTGTTCGCATATTACTGATGGAAGATCGCGAGTCTTAGTGCTCTGTTACAGCTTACACAAAGTGGTGATTGTCCAACCCCAGGCTACGAGAGCCTTCTTGAATTTATACAAGGAAATACAATTTCAGATCCACTAAAATCACTCATCAATGAAGATCTATGATCTTCATGCTGCAGAGTTACAGCTAACTGATACAGCTGTATTAAACAGGGTTGTTAATTGTGAAAGATGTTGTTGCTCTGATAGTTAATGGATCAACAGACTCAGACAACTGGAATACAACCTGTATGTCGCAACTAGGCTCTACTTCAGTGGAATCTGTTACACTGAGGATTTGTTACAGCTTGCATGGAGGATGTGATGTCCCTTGGAGTATGACAAGCTGGTGCTTTGAAGAGTAACAGCTGGCACTACTGGGATGATACACCTACGCTTTAGAACTTGGCTAAATGAAATCACACAGATCAGTATAAACCAGGGACTAAGATCCATAATCTTTAACAATATTAGGTATAAAAAAATAAAGTAATAACAAATTATACCTGCCATATTATTGGTTGATCTGAAGAAAGACATGGATACAACTTATAAAAGTAGGATGAAATTAGCACAAAATGATGTAATAAGGAAGGCCAAAAAGGGGCATTTCCTAGACCCAACATCTCCCCCCAACTATCCAATTGCATGTCCTAATGCAACAACCTCCCTTAATCTGAATCTGAGTCTGAGTGGAATCTGTGGAGATTTGTAAGATTGTAAGCAAGTTCTGGTGCCTCCCCTCGAGGAACAAACCCATAGCAAGATATCCAATGCTCCCACCACAGCTCTTCTTCTTCTAATGTTAGAGCATAGCTGGTCTTGTAAGAATTGCTCACAGGAAACCAAATGAGAGGGGATTTGAATCTCAAACCAAGCCACCAAGACCCACACCTTTCCATGCACCGCACATATCTAGGAATCCTTGTCAAAGCTTGCCTAAAATTTTCAAATCCATATGGATCCATTTCCTTAAGAGATGAGGAAGAGTACAACCATCTGTATTCACTACCTTCCATGGCATCCTGCTACATATTAAGAATCATTAGGACACATGTGATAAGGATTCTATGTCACAGTCTCTCAAAATATCAGGCAATTGAGGGAACCCTGAGATTTTTAGCATGATTTTCTATGAATGCTGATGGATTCTGAGGTTCCCCCCTAATCCAAAGAGTAGAATTCTCCTCATTCTTAAGGATGGTTTGGAAAGCATCACGCCATCTTACATGGTTAATGACAAAGGAGGCAAATTCCCTCAGCTGAACATCCCCTAGAATAGGTAAAGGATTAGATGCAAAGTCAATATAGCAAGCCCTGTCATGTAAATACAATTCACATAACAAATGCTGATCCTCAAAATCACTCTTTAGAAAAGTCTCCAAAAACTGAGTAGTTGTTGCCAAATCAAATGATCTCCCATCCTTGAGAGATCTTAATTGGAATAAGGTTGTCTGCTCATGGAGAAAGACAGGGTAAGAGGGTGATGGAGCCCTGCAACTCAACAATTCTATGGAGAGAGTGTACATTTTATCTTTTTCTTGTTGTAGGGACTTAAGTTTCTTTAATCCTTCCAATTTTTCTTGAAGTTTCTCCCACTGGAGTTTCTGGAAGAATAACTCCTCAGCCCACTTTTCCCTCAATCCCTTAATGACAGTCCTATGTTCCTGGAGAGAGATCATACCTGTTCTGAACTCTTCACTCCACTTGAGCCATTTATCCAACTTGAGATTTAACCAGAGAACCTTCTTCTACAGCCATTGAATCTTTCTGTCCTCTACCTCCTTCTCATCATCAGAATCCAGATAAATGGCTTCCTTACCTTGCCTTGGCACTGTGATAGTTTCATCTTCTAGTGGGGTTGCAGTGGTCTGTGCATGTAGTGCAGTCTCAGCCATGGGTTTTAGGGATGCTGGTTCTTTTGTAACAACATTCTTTATTTCCATATCCACCTCGGCTTCCTCAGTCTGTGTTACAGTCTCAGTCAATATTCTTAGGGTTGCTGGTTCTTGTGTGACAGCACCCTCATTCTCTATTTCAATCTCATCCAGCTCAGTTTGTGTTGCCACTGTAGCAAATGATTTTGGAAACACTAGTTCTTGTGTAACAGTGTTTTCCTCCTGGTCTTTGATATCAGATGTTGCTATCTCAATTGCAGCTTCACTAGACATTTTCAAGGGTACAGGTTCTTGTGTAACAGTCCCCTGTTCCTCAATTTCTTTGAACTGCTGGGATTGTTTCTTGTTTATATCAGGTTCTTCTGATTGATGAGACTGGTCCTGAAGAAGCTCGGTATCCCCTGAATGGCTGGGACTGTACTGTTTCATCTTCTAAATTCAAATCAGGGATCTCTTCATTTACTGGCTCATTCTCCCCTATCAATTCGATTTCTAGCATTCCTTCTTCCACCTCCTCTATCTGTACCTGATTTTGTGATGCAAGTCCCAACACAACAACTTTGTGTCCTGCTGCAGAAAATATATCTCCACACTCTGGACAAACAGTCTCCCCATACTTCTCATTTTCAAATGCAAAAGATGGGTCTTCCAATAAATTTGTAGCATTTGCTAATGTATTCAAATTTTTCTCTGCTTGTTTTCCAGCTACTCCCTTCCATCTTTTCAGATCATTTCACAATATCTGCACCTCCTCTTTCAATAATTCATTTTCAAGCAGGATATTTTCGATTTGAGGTTCTCCCCTAGAAGGTTCCTGCATAGCAGCAGATGATTTTGGGTTCAAAATGGGAATCTCTATGTCCACCCCTGTTACAGGTGTTTTCTCTAACACAGGTGACTCCCAATTCTTTCTAACTGCTCTTGTTGTCCCTGCTAAGGGTGTCTGAGTATTACCCATTGCATCCACTGTCTCAGCTTCTTCTGCTGTCTCTGCTAACTCTGCTACTATTACAGCTACTTCTACTGCTGATGATGTCACAGCTGCTTTTGTCGCTGCTACTGATCGACTCCTTCTTTTCTTCACCATTCCCACCGGGTGTTCCTTGCTGCTTACTGCTACTAACGCTTTGACAGTTCTGATCCTCCTTTTCTTTGCTACACTAGGTGTCTGATCCCTATTTCCTGATCCTAATCTTCGTTTCTTTGACACAGGGGTTTTTACCTTGGTTTCTTCTTCTTCAATAATGGTACCCCTTATCTCCGGAGAGGACACAACCTCCAAGATTTCCACAGTCCCTTCTTCTACTGTCTGATGTCCTTCCCTTTGAATTTTTGTTTCTGCAATTGCAACTTCAACTATCGCAGCTTCAACAACTACTCCAGTTTTAGCTTCTTTTAATTGAGTATCTTCTTCTGCAGTTACGGATTCTAATCTTTCTTCCTCCTGCTCCAGGGTTTCCATCACAATTTCCCTAACTATAGGGTTTTCTGTTACTTCTGCTTCTCCTTTATTTACTTCTCCTTCATCATTAGCCTGGTTTTCTATTGCTCAAGCCTCCCCCCCAACTGGGTTTGAGGAACTCCGGTCCTCACTATCTTCACCAGCACCCCCCTCTTCTAATACAGGTTGTATGATTGGCGCATCTCCAGGAAAAAACTGCTCCCAAGTTAAATTACGAATTGCAATGGCTCTTAGGACCAGTAACTTAATCAAGCCATGATTAATAAGGGAGGAAACTGGGTGTTGGGCGGTTCTTGCATATCCAGCCATGGTTTGTAGGGCTTTAAGCAAATAGAATGGTATATTCACTAAATTACCATGGCGTAAATGAGACAGTAAGGGAAGTTCAGAGAAGGAAACAAATTGGTACCTACCTCCACAAGAAATATATCTTTTCACAAAGATTGCCACTTGATTCCAGGGTGGTGATAAGGATGCCAGTTCTAGCCCATGGCACTTTGGAATAACTTGCTCTCCAACTGACAAAAACTCCCTCACCGCATTTGCATTATGTGCCTTCCATCCAAATAACCTCTTCCCAACCATCGGTAAACCAGTAACCTCAGCTATGATTTCTTCTATAGCATCCACGCGCAGTCCCCTCACATCAAAGTGAGTATCAGTCAGGTTGAGGGCAAATTGCAATGCGGTTTCTGTGTGAAATCTGTTCAACCGTTCAAAATATGCCATCCAAACTACTGCTATAAAAATATTAAGAACCTCTACATTGGCACGTACAGCTTCTGTATTTACTGGTTCATGTCGGACTGGGTTTCCCATTTTAATCTCTCCTCAAGGTTCAGAATTCAACAATTTCCAGTTTAGAAGGGGAAAGTTGCAGCTTATGAACATGCAAACGATTGTTGGGGTTCAAAAATCAAGTTTTAGGCCAGTCTGCACCACTATGAACATTCTATTGAAGCGATGAAGTTGGAAGATAGGAGTAACAGGTGCAAAATCGGGTAAGGTGACGGAAAATAATTACAATTATGACCTTAACATAATCCTTAAAGTGTAATTCGCATGGGATCGTTAATCGAGGGTTGTGACAGGACATAATCATTATTACCGTATTAATTTTCTGCCAAATCATGTAAAGATACGATCCGTACCTTGCATTTATGAGTTTGAGCCATGGATTAATCATTACAGCCGACCGTCATCCTTGTGGGTATAAATGCACATGTGCTGAAGTGACGTGGCCACTGCCACTCGGGCTGACAACTACTCAAGGCATCTGAAATTTCCTTCGTGGTGGCTCATAATTGGATCTTGTGGAGCGAGTGCCAAAACTGGTGCCTAGTCACATCATTATTGGCATCATCAATCGGAGAGCAGACAAACTGGTGGAGCATCAGCTGCAAAATCTAGCAAAATAAGTGAAAAATGGCAGAGTCGCAGTTGTACGAAAGGAGCGAGAATGAAGTGGAAAAGAACGGATCGTGGCTGCTAGATTTTAGCGAAATGGACAAAGGTAGCAGAGTCTCAGCTGCTAGATTTAGCGGAATGGACAAAGGTAGCGGAGTCTCAGCTGCTGGGAAGGAGTAAAAATGAAGCGGAAATAGCGGGGTAGTAGCTACCAACTTAGAAAGGTAAGCAGGAATAGTGGAGTCGCAGCCGCGGAATTTAGCCAAATGGACAAAAGTGGTGGAGTCTCAGTTGTGGAAAAGTGAAGCAAATGAAAATGGAGGAGTCACAGCTGCGAAATTTGGCAGAACGGGCAAATGTGGCGGAGTCACAACTACGTCAGACTATAGTATAAGCAAATTTTATCTGTGGAAGAGCACGAATTATCCATCTTTTACAAAGAGATTTATTAAATCAGGAACAAATATGGGGTGTCTGCAGTCGTCTGGCCCAGTCGCGGCTGCTGCTCCTCCAATAATTTCCTGCACACAGTTCTTCAAAACAAACCGATCAAGTGCAAGAAAAATTGAAAATAGATAAAATACAGAATGAAAGAAAAACCAATTATTTATGTACAAAAATATGTGTGGAAATTGCAACTTTTAGGAATTCACAGGGTTTAAGAATTCGTGCCCTGACGTTAACTGATACTTTGGATCAGCTACAACTTGTGAAATAAAATCCTCCCTTGAGATCGGCTTGTGATACAATCACAGCTGATGACCATTTGCGAGTAATGGTACTTTGTTCTTGTCAATGGTGATCAACCGGACTGTTCCATTATCAAATACCCGGTCTATTTGATAGGGTCCCAACCAACAAGTGCGCAATTTTCCTTTAAATTCCCTCTTAAATCGTGAATCATACAACAGGGCCCAGTCTCCTTCCTGGAAGACTCTTTTTTTTTTAATCCGTCATGCCATCTAGAGTGATGTTGTTGGATTAAATTTGTATGATGTACTGCAGCTGTGCGCTTCTCATCCAATTCATTAAGCTGATTCAATCGATTCCTCTGTGCCTCTGATAAATCCAGATTTGCTTCCAGCTTGTGAAATACAAACTGTGGTCCACCGTCTGTAATGATATCCTTAGGTACTCCAAACCGAGTAAAAATCTCTTCATATAGGAAATCAATCACAGCCTGATCATTGGCCTTGACCAAGGCTACAGCTTCTACCCATTTAGTCATGTAGTCTGTGCAAACCAAGATATGAACTTTCTGCTTTGAAGGAGGGTTGATAGGCCCTACAAAATCTAGAGCCCACCTATCAAACGGTTCAACCAGAAGTTGTGGCTGTAAAGGCATCTCATCTAATCTGTTGGGTTGGCCCATCCTTTGGTAGCTATCACATGCCTGAACATACTTCTTCGCATCTCTAAACAATGTAGGCCAGAAACAGCCCATTCTCAAAACTTTATGACCTGTCCTTTTGTCAGTAAAATGTCCCCCACAGGGCTCATCATGGCAAGCTTTAAGAATGCTGAAGATTTCATCTTCTCTAACACATCTTTTAATTTCTAAATCGCCCTGTGTAGAAAAGATGGCCATCAATCCAGCAGTACCTAGCACTCTGTTGTCTGATCTTCCTTTTTTCTCTCTTTGACAGATGTGCTGGAAGCTTACCTGCAGCCAAAAAGTTAGCAATATCTGCATACCATGGGGAATGAGCTGAGACTTCAAACAAATGTTCATCAAGGAAGGAATCTTCGACTGGTAAATTGTCATCACTGTTAGTAAGTCGAGATAAAAAATATGCAACAACATTTTCCTTTCCTAGCCTATCAATAATTGTAATATCAAATTCATGTAACAGTGACAACCATCTAGTAACTCTAGCATTCATGATTGGTTTATTCATTAAATACTTGATAGCAGAATGATCAGTGTGCACAAAAGTAGAATATCCAGTAATATAATGTCTAAATTTGTTGATGGCATAAACAATGGCAGAAAAATCTTTTTCTGTGACAGTATAATTTAGTTCAGCAGGAGACAAATTTTTACTAATATAGTAAATGGCATAAGGAGCACTAACTTCCTGCTATCCCAAAACTGCCCCAATGGTAGTATCTGAAGCATCTGAAGAAATGTGAAAAGGAAGAGCCCAATTGGGCCCTCTTAAGATGGGTGTTGTAGACAGCCTTTTCTTTAGCTCAGTAAATGTTGTTTGGTATGCATCATTCCAGACAAACTGTGCATCCTTCATCAACAAAGTGAACAAAGGAGAAGCTAGTTTGGAAAAAATTTCTATGAACCTTCTGTAATAGCCAGCATGCCCCAAGAAGCTACGTACATCCTTTTGTGTTCCAGGAGTTGGTATATTTTCAATTACCTTGATTTTGGATGGATCTACTTGGATACCATCAAAAGAGATGAAGTGCCCCAGCACTATGCCTTCACTCATCATCATGTGGCACTTTTCAATGCTTAAAGAGAGCTGGCTTTGTTCATAGCGTTTCAAAATCTTTTCTAAATTTTTCAATGATTCTTCATAACTATCACCATATGGAGTAAATTCATCCATAAATATTTCCATGCAATCATTCACCATTTCTGAAAAGATTCCAATCACTGCTCTCTGAAATGTAGCTGGTGCATTTGCACAACCCAAAAGGAAGTACTCGGTATGCAAAGGTCCCCAAGGGCAAGTGAAAGTGGTTTTGTCTTGATCTTCTAGAGCAATCTGAATCTGGTTATAGCCACTAAAGCCATCTAGAAAAGAGAAATACTTCTTCCCAGACAAGGTATCAAGGACCTAATCAATGAAAGGTAAGGGGAAATGGTCCTTTTGCGTTGCCTTGTTCAATTCTCTGTAATCCACGCAAACCCTCCATTTCCCATTCTTCTTTGTCACAATCACAAGTGGAGAAACCCACTCACTGTTTGAAATTGGGTATATAAATCCTGCTTCCAAAATTTTTTGGATTTCCTCTTTCACTATGTCCCTTAGGTTCGGGTTCATCCTTCGTTGGGGTTGACATACAGGCTTGGAGTCACTCTTAATATAAATGTGATGGGTGCACAAATGAGAAGGAAATTCTTTCGTGTCTGTGTACTCCCAAGCGAAGGCTCCCTTACGTTGTTTCAGCAGAGTGACTACCTATTACAGCTCGTTAGGTGCCAGATTAGGATTGATATTCAATGTTTTTCCTGGCCCAATTTTTAGTGGAACACTCTTCGAATTCTTAAGTATTGGAATTACACTGTCATCGCCGATCATAGTTTCTTTTGTAAGATTTTCTTGTTCTATTACAGCTAGAGCACTGTCCAATATCTGATAGACATTATTAATGACTGACGTGGGCTCACTGATGAAACTATTAATGGAATCATCCTCTGTTTCATCTTTAAATGTTAAGTCTATCACTATCGTTAATAGTGGTTGCACGCCCTATTCCTCCTCTAAATCTTCCCATAATGGAGTCTCAGCTTATGTGCTTCATCGAGCTGGAGGGTACAGGGTTAGATTCTTGATCTCAGTCCCATTTGAAATGGTCATAGAACCTGACCGAAAGCTGATACAGGCATCAGCTGTGGCCAACCACGGTCTTCCCAGGATCAGTGGGTGTCCCCCCAATTGGGATTTTGGCTATAACACCAAGAAATCCACAGGGTATTCCCACGATTCAACTAAGATTACAAGGTCATCTAGGATTCCTTCAGGCTTGATCGTTGATCTATCAGCAAGTTCCAAAACAGTAGGGGTTGGCCGAAGATTAGTGAGTCCCAATTTTTTCACAGTCTCTATGGTAATAACATTAATAGCTACGCCCAAATCCACCAAGACATTTGGAATTTGTGTGTTCCCTATGTGCACTGTAACAGTTGGGTTCCCAGGGTCATCGTACTTTGCCACAGGGGCCTTCCCCATTATTAATTCTAAAATTTTTCCCAATACGTGGACAGTGGGGGGATCCCTGGGCCTTCTTCCTGGTTTCTTGACACACAAATATTTAACTGTCAACATAAATGGGCACATCATGGAGGGCCTGTAACAGTGGAATTTTAACATACAAATTTTTCAACTCTCCCACGAGATAAAATCGACGTTGTTCCACTGTTTTTTGTGGTTGCAATCGTTCAGGGTATGGTGGTTCTCTATTCAATTGTGTAAGTTGTGATGCATTGTGTGTTGCTTCCTGAGTTTCAGCTACTACTTCAGTAGGATTATCAGCATCCTCAATAATGGGGCTTGCTGAATTAACCATGTTCTCATAGTGTTGATTTACTCCAGTTCCAATCACTGGGGGTGACACATCCTCAGTGATAATAGGCTCCACTACCCTTCCTGATCGTAATTGTATATCATTGCAGGGAATATGAGTAATGGAATACGCAGGCATGTTGGCAGTCTCAAATCGATGGACTGCTTTATTGTTTGGGTTCGGGTTAGGTTGTGCAGGTAACTGTGGTTGAAGTGGTGCATTCATAGGTGCGGCATTGTTTTGGAAAGGGAGTTGTGGTTGCTGATACTGCTGATGCTGATACTGTTGAGGAGGGTACTGTTGATACTGAGTCTGGTGATGGGGAAATTTATTTCCTTGGTAAGAGTTTCTCTAGTTGGAATTCCAAGGAGCTTGGTTTGATTGCTGTGGCCATGGTGTCCATGAATTAGGATTTTGCATTGGGTTCTAGGATGGATGCCACTGGTTATTGGAATAATGTGAAGGGAATTTTGTATTCATATTATGCATGTTGTTCATTGCATTCATATTATGTAGGAAAAATGTTGGATATGGGTTCATACCTTGGTTTCTAGGCTACCATGGTTTCTTGTGTGCCATAAAGTATGATGGCTCTACATCCGGAATAGATGCCTGCAGGACTGCTTTAACCTTAGGTAATGATGGACACTCCTTAGTACCATGCTCGAGTTCACATATCCTACATACCTCTGCTTTTCCCAATGGGCACTCCTTCAGTGGATGCTTCTTCCTACATTTAGGAAAGAATACCCCAAGTGTAAGATCTTCTACTACTTGTTTCTGTTTTTCCCTCATGGCATCCAACTCTGAGGAAATGGAGCTCATCATGTTTGTTTTAAATTTCTCCAATAGGTTTCCTATTTCTGCTCGAGTGGCACCTCCACTAGCTGACTTCTGAGTCCTAGTGAAGACATCCTGGTCTCGGTCTTTGTCTCATTTGCTGGTTCTGGAAGATCCCCTGGAGTACCTTCGACATAATTCAACAATCTTTTCAAAAGGTTCCTTCGAGATATCCCCTTTCCCCAGCAGATTTAACATATCAATGCAATCTTCTCTAATTCCTCTTAGTAAGAGGATCTTGAGCACATCCTTGCCAATCTCAGCATGACCAGATCTTTGTAAATTATACAACAATCTCTCCACAAAGTCTTCCAAACTCTCTTCATCCTTCCGAACCATTTTAAACAACTCTTCCTTTCTATCTCTAGTTTTGCAATATTCTTGATACTTAGAAAGGAAGGTGTTTTTCATTTGGCCCCAAGTACTAATGGTCTCACGACCCAAACTCATGAACCAGCGTAGAGCATTTCTTTTCAAGGTGGTTGGGAATAACTTCATCTTCTGAGCACTAGAGGTGTAATCATAGCTACGACAAAGGATATCAAACTCAAAAAGAAACTCATCGGGATCCTCAGAGGACTTACCATGAAAATTAGGGAGAAATGATGGTGAGGTATTCTTCATAGGAGCTGCTCCAGGTGTATGAAGGATAGGAAATTCTAATGTAGCCACAGTATTAATATGATGATTATTTTCTCCTTCTTCCTCCCGGTGATCCTCATGTTCATTCTCTCCCCCCTGTTCTCTACCAACCATGGTTCTAGTCCAAAATTCAACAGCTTCCTTTATGTGCTCTTCCTCTGCTTTAGCTTCTTCCTCTTTTCTCCTCTCTTCTCTTTTCCTTCTTTGTTCCTCTGCTATTCTACGAGTCTCCAACCACACCTCTTTAGTAATTCTGGTTCCATCAATATGATAAATCTCCTCTCTATCAGGTGCACCTACAGTGCTTCCCTTATCTTCAGGAGGTTTACTTTCTGCAACAGGAGTTGAAGGTCCCATTGTGTTCTCCACTGTGGATGCTGAATGTTCAAGATTGGGAGGAACAAAATTTCCCCTGCTTGTATAGTTCCGCGGTGGTCTAGTGGAAGAATCAGCTCTAGCAATTATCTCATCAATATATGTGTGTCTTCCCTGACCTAGATTACGACCTCGACCTCTTCCACCTGCAATGTTAGTATTCAAAGGGGGTTCTTGATTGGTTTTTCTTATATTCATGCATGCTGTAAAAAATTGAACTAAAATAAAATCAAATGAAACCAACTACTAACTCTATCTATCTATTACCATCCCCGGTAACGGCACCAAAATGTTGGTCACCCTATATGTCAGTTAATTAAAGCTAACACACAGAATGGTCAATATAAATTGTCAAACCCAGGAAGGTCTTTTATTTCAAAGGCAATAAGCACAGTCTATGCATAAACAAATCAAGTAGTTGATTTGCTGAATGTAAATAATAACCCTACCTATGTGTCTAGCCAACTCATTCCATAAGAACATTAATCTAATTCATACATCTAAGAATCCAAAGTGAAACAACTTCCCTACAAAAATAACCGAGCAAGTTAATGATCTAATAATGAAATGGAACTATATTACTTTTGCAAGAAGTTAAATCCTATAATTATCAAACTACAGCATTCAATCTTTACCAAATGATCTATCCAGTAGCTACTGTAATTCTACCATTAATTGTTTAATCTATGAATGCAATTGAAGATACAACAACAACCAGAATTAAAACACAAGCTTGAACTCTAATTGATAATTACTGGAAATCCTAGAAAGCATAAACAACTAGACGATAATTGGAATTGAGCTTGGTTGTCACAGCTGATTAAAACACACATGCAATTAAATAAATTATCCTACACAGTCGACTGTCACACCACTCTTTTACAGCTATTCAAGATGCGATTATAAACCACCAGAAAGGAAAGCTAATATCTGTTACAACTATCAATAATATCTGCAATCATTCCACACCACACAACAGAAATAAAACTAAACTACTCTACCTACTTAAACTGGCTATCTCTGTGAGAAGGCGGGCCCTGGCCTTCTAACAGAGACGCCGAGAGTCACATCAAATTAAGACACATAAATGAAGAACTCTGCTCTCATATTACTGATGGAATATTGCGAGTCTCAGTGCTCTGTTACAGCTTACACAAAGTGGTGATTGTCCAACCCCAAGCTACGAGAGCCTTCTGGAATTTATACAAGGAAATACAATTTCAGATCCACTAAAATTGCGCAGCAATGAAGATCTATGATCTTCATGCTACGGAGTTACAGCTAACTGATACAGCCGTATTAAACAGGGCTGTTAATTGTGAAAGATGTTGTTTCTCTGATAGTTAATGGATCAACAGACTCAGATAGCTAGAATACCACCTGTCTGTTGTAGCTAGGCTCTGCTTCAGTGGAATCTGTTATAGTGAGGATCTATTACAACTTGCATGGAGGATGCGCTGTCCCTTGGAGTATGAGGAGCTGGTGCTTTGAAGAGTAACAGCTGGCGCTACTGGGCTGATACACCTGCGCTTTAGACCTTGGCTAAATGAAATCACATAGAGCAGTATAAACCAAGGACTAAGATCCATAATCTTTAACAATCTTAGGCATAAAAAAAATAAAGTAATAACAAATTACACCTGCCATATTATTGGTTGATCTGAAGAAAGACATGGATACATCTTATAAAAGTACGATGAAATTAGGACAAAATGATCTAATAAGGAAGGCCAAAAGGGGGCATTTCCTAGACCCAACAATCCTCCTGAATTCATTGTTACAATATGACATCATTGTGTAAGAGTGGCAATTTGGCTAAGTGTAGGAATTTGACCAAGTGTTGGAAAATTAGTCAAAGTTAGCCTAAGAAAATGAATGCCCTCTCCTGTAGTTGATTGGTTAATTTGGTATGAGGATGTATTATTGTATCCTTTTGGTTTTTTCATCTATCCATATGATTGGATTGGTAAAACAGTCTCTAAGGATGGATTTATTATCCCAGCAAAAGTGCCCTCTGGCATGATTTGCAGTGATGCACTCCAAAGATAGAGGATGAGGTTGTAGAGGATGAAATTCACATGGATGGAGTCAGCATGATGTAAAACCATGTTTTTCTAGTTCCCTCATGAATTCAGTGTTACAATCTGACATCATTGTGTAAAAGTATGGTAATTTGGCTAAATGTAGAAATTTGACTGAGTTTTGGAAAATTAGTCAAAGTTGGCCTAAGAAAATGCACGCCATATCCTGTATTTCATTGGTTAATTTTATCTGACGAAATATGATTGCATCATGTCGGGTATTGCATACATACATATGATTGGATTAGTCAAAGAGACTTTGAGGATGGAGTTATTGGCCTGCCAAAAGTGCCCTCTGACATGATTTGCACTTTTCTAGTAAAATGCACGCCAAGTTGAGAGGATGAGGTTGTAAACAATTGAATTTACATGAATGGAGTCAGAATGATGTCCCCCGTTCTGTTCTAGTGTCCTCATGAATTCATTGTTACAATCTGACATCATTGTGTAAGAGTGGCAATTTGGTTAAGTGTAGGAATTCGATAGTGTTGGAAAATTAGTCAAAGTTGGCCTAAGAAAATGCACGCCATATTTTGTATTTGATTGGTTAATTTTATCTAAGTGCATAGTATTGTATCATGTTTGGTTTTGCATCCATACATATGATTGTATTTGTCAAATAGTCTCTGAGGATGGAGTTATTGGCTTGCCAAAAGTGTCGTCTGGCATGATATGCATTGTTCCAGTAAAATTCACAATGGCGATAGAGGATGACGTTTCAGAGGATTAAATTGACATGGATGGAGTCTTCATGATGTCCTCCATTTTTTTATAGTTCCCCCATGAGGTCATTATTACAATCTAACATCATTGTGTAAGAGTATGGTAATTTGGATAAGTTTAGGAATTTGACTAAGTGTTAGAAAATTAGTCAAAGTTGGCCTAAGAAAATTCAGGCCGTATCATGTAGTTCATTGGTTAATTTGATCTGAGGACATAGGATTGTATCCTGTTGGTTTTTTCATCTAACCATATTATCGTATTGTCCAAACGGTCTCCGAGGATGGAATTATTTTCCTACCAAAAGTGCCCTCTGGCATGATTTACACTGTTCCAGTAAAATGCACGCCAAGGATAGATGATGAGGTTGAAAAGGATGGAATTGAGATGGATGGAGTCAGCATGATGTACCCCATGATTTTCTAGTTCCCTCATTAATTCATTGTTACAATCTGACATCATTTTGTAAGAGTATGGCGATTTGACTAAGTGTAGGAATTCGACTAAGTGTTGGGAAATTAGTCAAAGTTGGCCTAAGAAAATGCATGCCGTCTCCTGTAGTTGATTGGTTGATTTTATATGAGGACATAGGCTTGTATCCTATTTGGTTTTTAATCCATACATATAATTGGCTTGGTCAAACAGTCTGCTTGATTTTCAGAATCTCAAGAAAATGCGGAGGATGAATTTCAGATCTGATTAGTTCTTGTGACATCAATGCCAACAAAATTTTCCAACAAGAGTCTTATAGTCAAACCCAAGTGACCGACTAAGCCTCCAGCACCACACATGCAAGTGGCATTTTGACTTGTCAACGGTTTTTTAGAGGGAAGTTTAGGAGGAAAATGAGGCATTTGAGAATGTAGAAAAATTTAAGAAGACATTTCTCCCCATTTTCTCTCAATTCATTCGTCAACTACAACCTTTGTATGCTCACAAAATAATTGCAAGAAAAGGATCTAGATCCAATTTTATTGTATAAAACTGATCTAGTCTCTAATTGGATCTTGGAGGATGAATCTCTTCTAGATTATTTGAGTTGTCTTGATGAATACATTGAGGATATATCTAGTAAACCAAATACCAAATACACTTGCATCACATTTTCTCTTTTAGTCGATCAATGTTGGCACTAGCTCATCTAATGCTTATTCTAGGAATTCCCGTAGCCATGAATGAGACTTGAGATTAAGCTTGGAGACACTATATATTTTGATTTTGTAATTATGTGATCAGACTCTTAATTTATATAATTGAATTTGGTACTATTTGTGAATTTGTTCAAGAAATTATCTTTCTGTTCATTATTTTGCATACAAATATGGAACGTCAAATGTTGTATTTCCCTTTTTTATGAGATGATCTTATGAATTTCTACATAGAATTTGGTTGCATAACTTATATGGATTAGAAATGTCATTAGTATATATTTTGTGCCCAATATTTACTATATTTTGAGTTTTTATTATATTTTCCAAGTCTTTGCCAAGTCACAATCCAAAAGAGTCTTTGTTGAGCCCAAGTATTACAACCTACTTGGATTTTTTGGGCTTTTCTTTCTTGTGATAACCTACTTGTATGCCTATGCTAATGACATCCATTTTCATGTTGTGATTAAACTGATTTTCCATTTCATTTCATTTTAGGATTCTTCTTCCACCTCTCTTTTGTTGTGCTATTATTGTTGATTGTATTCACTAGTCCCTTTGGTCTATTTTGGTGTTTAATGGACCAATTCTTAAAGGGTTCTATCTCAATGGAAGAGTGTATTCGTTATAGGAAGGAGGTTGGGGGTTCGATTCCTCTATTCCCTAATGATATTGCAAAATTGGTATTTCTAATAAAATATTTTTTATGATGATTTATATTAATGTCTACCAGGGGGTTTTATAACTGCCCCCATAGGAGTCTATGAGGGGGGTTTTCAATTGCCCCCGTAGGAGTCTATGAGGTGGGTTCAAAACCGCCCTTGTAGGATTCTACAAGGTGGGTTCACAACTTCCCACATATCATGTACAAGAGGGGTTGGAACCACACCCATAGGTTTATAAGTGGGAGTTTAAGAGGGGAGCTGTGAAACGCCCTCGTAGATTTATTAGGTGTTTTACGGGGGTTTCAAACTGCCATTGTAGGTGTCTACAAGGGGGGTTTTAAATTCCAACCAAAGGTTTGAAAGAGGGAATTTTAGGCGGGGGGTTATGAACATCCCCTGTATGCATCTAAGGGAGGGGTTTAGAACTTCCCTTGTTGGTGTCTACTAGGGGGGTTTACAACCACCCCCGAAGGTTTGTAAAAGGGAGGTTTATGTGGGGTTTAGAACCGCCCCCATTGGTGTCTACCGAGGATGGTTTAAAAACACCCCCAAAGGTTTGTATGAGGGATTTTTAGGAAGGTTTCTGCACCAACCCCGTAGGTGGCTATAGAGGGGTTTGAAAATGGCCTCAACGATTTTTCAAATGGATTTTTACGGGGGTTCTAAATCACACCTGTAGGTGGCTACAGGGGGGGTTTGCAACTGCCCCCAAAAGTGACTTTTGGGGGAAGTTTAGGTCTCTTAAAAAACCACTCCCAAAGGCTTAGACTTTTAGTTTCGATGCCTTTGGGGGAGGTTTTCCCAAGCCCCTAAATCCAGAACTGAAGGTTTGTAAAAGGGAGGTTTATGTCGGGTTTAGAACCGCCCCCGTTGGTGTCTACCGAGGGTGGTTTAAAAACACCCCCAAAGGTTTGTATGAGGGATTTTTAAGAAGGGTTCTGCACCAACCCCGTAGGTGGCTATAGAGGAGTTTGAAAATGGCCTCAATGATTTTTCAAATGGATTTTTACGGGGGTTCTAAATCACACCTGTAGGTGGCTACAGGGGGGGTTTCCAACTGCCCCCAAAAGTGACTTTTGGGGGATGTTTAGGTCTCTTAAAAAACCACTCCCAAAGGCTTAGACTTTTAGTTTCGGTGCCTTTGGGGGAGGTTTTCCCAAGCCCCTAAATCCAAAACCACCCCCAAAATTCACTATTGGGGGCGGAAGACAAATACCGTCAAAGGAGTTAAACGTTGTAGTGAAATGAACTTACTTGAAATCCATTCCACTAATACAACCCCTGATTCTTGGTACCGGGATTTGGTGCGGTATTTACAGCATGGGTATGCCCCTGAACATTGGAATTCAAAGCAAAAGAGAGCTCATTGATTGAAATCAACATCATATAAAATAATTGGTGGAGTGTTATTCCAAAGAAATTACGATTGAGTATTTATCAAGTGTTTAGAAAAGGAAGAGGCATAGAAGGTATTGAAATAATTGGATGATGGGCCTAATGGAGGACATTATTCTAGAAATACTATAGCTCAAAAGATCCTTAAAGTAGGTTATTATTGGCCCACTATTTTTAAATATGTGTATGCTTATGTCGAAAGATGAGTTGTATGCCAAAAGGGTGTCAGTAGGCAGATAAAACCAGTAGTTCCCTTGTAACCAATAATAATTTTAGAACTATTTGAGAAGTGGGTCGTGGATGTTATTAGATAAATAAATATTAATTATTCATTACAACATCATTATATTCTTACAACTACAGATTACTTCACACGTTGGACTGAAGTTGTCCCTCTCCGCAAGGTTAATAAATATGTTGTCATTAAGTTTCTTCAATAAAACATCATAACCAAGTTTGGGATTCCAATTTCCTTAGTTTTTTATAATGCTTCATATTTCTCTTCTTTAAAGTTAAATGAATTTTCTATAGAAATGAGAATTAAATTCCATTATTCTTTCAATCATTATCCCAAAGGAAATAGGTTTGTAGAATCTACAAATAAAACCTCATCAGCATACTTAAGAAAATTGTTATTGAAAATCAAAGAAATTGGCATGCTACTCCCCCAAACACTATGTGGGCTGATATGATCACACCAAAGAATGATTTAGGGGTTTCTCCTTACACTCTATTTTATGGGAAAGAAGCTATTCTCCCCCCTAATATTATTTTTCCTTCGCTCTAGCTAGCCCAAGCCTTTAGAGGATCCAACAGCCATACTATATATGAAAGAATTAACACCCTGCTCAAACTTGAAGAGGAAAGAGAAAAGGCCAAAAATAAATTTACCACTCATCAATTTAGTGTCAAGAG
The DNA here is from genome assembly GCA_027924585.1 of Larix kaempferi. Classification (NCBI taxonomy): domain Eukaryota; kingdom Viridiplantae; phylum Streptophyta; class Pinopsida; order Pinales; family Pinaceae; genus Larix; species Larix kaempferi. Next base: position 3,160,677 of record BSBM01000796.1, on the reverse strand, counting down.
ATGGTTTGATAACAATCGGGAAGGTAAGAAATAATTTCAAATCGATAACCTAGTCTTGAAGTGGGATCAACTTCACGAGGAAAAGGGAAAGCATACAAAATTTCAACATTTATGGCTTGGTCCTTACACTATCATTGAGAAGCTTGGCCCTGGAACTTATAGACTACAAATTTGGAAGGCAAAGTTGAAACTCTCCCTATGAATGGCCAAGATTTAAAGAAGTACTTCACTTAGTTTAGGAAGATAATTTATGTACATAAATAAAAAAAAATTCCTTTGTTGTTTCACCTTTATCTTTTGATTATAGTGTTTTAGCCTAACCAACCTGGTTATTTGATTCTATGTTTTGAACCTTTAATAAAATTGAGTTTAGAAATCAGAGTATGTGGTGGGAAAGCTATGATCTCATTATTTATGCAATATCTCTATAAGTTGATTGATTCCTTTAAAATTTGTGGTGTGTGAGAAATACTTCGAAGTTTGAGTTTCTTCTTACTGGAAAGTGTCAGTGATGCATTTTCAAGCACTATTATTTGAAACAATTTCAACATGTTTGTCTTTATCCTATTTATTCGGTTACTCGGAAAAAATATCACATGATTAGGTTAAATTAAATGTATTAAATCCTATATATTTTTGTTAGGATAAATACTTCTAAGTTACTATCTTGAGGCTCCACCCATTGAAACACATAAATAATCATGTCTTGAAATTGTCTACTTATGGCTGATCCATGGGAAGGAAGCAAGATCTTGCAAATGTGTAGCAAATCAAAATGATCCTATACATAATATAATTCCCTAAAGGCTCGAATAATACTATATCTTCCCCAGTTTAAGACATCCACAGCAAATGAAGTTGTCTATATGAAGAATCAAACAAAGACATGAACATATGAAATGAAATGTTCAAAGAAGACCAAGAGGATATCCCAAATAGCATTCAAAAGGGGCTCTTCTCTTCCCGTGGGCACGTTGCATATAATAAATATTATTTGTCACCCACAAAAAGGACACTATGGATGGAAGAGCCTAGAATCCCGCCTCTTATGAAATAGGGGAACTTTCTTATAACGTTGGTAAAGCATAAAAAATGCTAATGCATCAAAGAAATGTATATGGTATAGGAATTAGGAACACACATTTACATCTAATTGGATTTGTTACTTACCCCATTGTTTCTTACCTAGTTTACAGTGGAAGGACTAGTTTGGTAAATGAACCTCATTAAATGGCCTTGAGAGAGTGGCTATCAAGTCCCAACTAAGCTACCCTTTCCCTTAAACATATGATAAATAATACTTGCTCACTATGATATCTTTTCCGATATAAAACCACAATTAAGCTCAGTGTGAGACAGATAAATGATACCAAGACTCTTATGGTAAGTAGTGAATTGTAAGCATAGTAGAGCCTCGATACATCTTAAATTGTCATAAACTATAAGAGATATTTTTATTTTCCTAAAGATCTATGTTCTCCCAGTTTGTCGCCAATTGTTGCAATTGCAACCACCCTCCCCGGTATTTTCTTTTGAAAATACTAGGGCCCCTCCTTAAATTTGACCTTTACTTGTCTAGAGCACTTGAATTCCTCTTAAACTAGGTTAAGTATTGCATGAAGGAATTTTCACAAAAGAGAAAAATACTTAGCCAATTTTTCAATTTTCCATAGTCGTCATTTTTGTAATTTTTCATGTTTCGGTGAGATTTCCCGAGTTCGTTGAAACATCATATGTGATTTTTCTTTCTGCCAAAACTTCGATGAAGTTTTATCTTTCTCACTGAAAAATCAGTGGAACTTATAATTAGTCACTAATACGTCAACCAAGAATCTGTTTCTCGCCAAAACGTCGATGGAGCTTTGGATTTATCACCGAATTCACCCGAAATTTTCAAAAATTTTACAATAAATCCACAGTTGTATCGCTAAAATTGTTGGATCTCACCGAAACGAATCAAACACTTTTCCATTTTTCACTGATAAAACTTAGTTTTCGATGCAATTTCGACAGACTTGTAAGATTTCATGTCGATACATATCGGCAAACTTGTGAAAGCACGTCGAAACCGTTTAGTAGGAATTATGATGTTATGCCGACACAATCACATAAACTCAATCCTTTGTTTCGAGACCCACATCACAAAACATTTAACTTTTCTCTAAATCTTATCGACGAGAATTATAGTTTAACGTCAATACTATCCCAGTGGGAAATGAAAATCAATGCCAAAATGTGTCAGGCCAACTCACCCTTTTACATTGAAATCACTCATTCAAGTCACAAAACTATGTCATTTACACCTTTTAAGGATCGTTAGGACTTGGGGTTTTATAACACCCTTTAAAACAAGGAACGCCATTTTCCCTCCCATCATTGTCATCACATAAGCACATTTGAGCCCATGCCCATTGGAGAATATTCCTCGCTCGGTACGCTCGCATCTACTACCAATCAACCTAGCACACATGTCATACATCATTCAGGTAGGTACACTCTTGCTTTGTTTTGTTGGTTTCAAAGTGGTTAATTTCCACTTGGCAATTTGTGGTTTGAGGGCTAAGGCCTATGATTGGTCTTATCAGTCTTGTGCTTGACCTTTTTATTTCTTTCAATTTTTTTTATTGGTTGATTTTGTCCTTGGGAACTAAGGTTTTCGAGCCCCACTCATATTGAATAACTTACGCCTTAAAACCCAGTCCACACCTCTTCTTCCCAAATGAGCATACTTTTGTTCCTGATAAAACCCTACCTTAAACCCTAACTCCAAGGCCGTCTCAACTTTCTCCAAAACTGTAACGTCCCCATTATTGACCCCATTACATTCAAATGTAATGATGTAATATTGTTATGAAATCATGGTGAGGAGCTCAAGGCCAAGGCCCCGCCATCGATTTATTGATGCATATGCTTTGCATGCTAGCCAGGCACATTGGAATTTCAACATCATGTAATATGCATTTTAATAAAAATACCCACAACTAGCTATGCAATGCAACAAAGAGATGGGGGCATGGTTTCACAAGGAATTGGGAGGGAAAACATTCAAACCCTTGAGCCACTAGACTCAAGCCAAGTGTCAATGAGAGAACCCATCAAATACTCAACTACCCATGTTGACTTTTGTACCCAACCATTGATTTCTCCCAAGAGTGGGTTGAGGTAGTTAATGCCTTGGGAATGGAGAGGTATGGCTGTCCAAATTCGGGTATGGGCAAGCCACCCTTCATGGAAAAACATGTTTTGTCTCCTTGGGAAAGAAAGAGCCATGAATTTCTCCCCCAAGCCATTATGCATCCATCATTCTTTCTCCCTCACGAGTTTAGAGCCACCTGGGAATTTTCCAGGCATGATTGTTGCATTTTTCTTCATTCTCCCTGTAGAGAAGGTCGTTTTCGTGTTGTATACCAGTGGGGAAGAAGGGGAAATGGAATGGGGGATTCAATAGAGACCGTTTTGGGTTGTTGAAGGCTGAGATATTGGGGAAGAAATCGTTCTTCCTCCCTGTGGTTGTTTGCCCCATCCCACAATCCGTTTTTGGTTAGGAACATTTTTGAGAAAACCCATGGCCATCTTATTTATGAATTCCATTACTGGAAATGTGAATCCCTGCCCAATGGCCATTTTTTTGTGTATGTCGGGGTATGGGTAATGGGTATCTGTTGTTTTGGCTTGAGCTTGAGTGTAAACCTCCTGGGTTCCAGTATAGCCTAATAAACCCAGTTGGACTGGCTTGGCTGAGACGAAATGGTTAATGGGTTGTGTGTGTGAGCTGGAATGTTCCCTTTCCTTGTGAGAATCATGCCCAGCTCAGGGGTGGCCTTCGGACGGACTCAGTATAAGTTGTCGAAGAGCCTATGGTTGGGTGGAACGTTGCAGCGACATAGCTAGTTGCTTGGGGTAGTTGCAAGACAAAGATAAGTGCTTTTTATGTCTATGTATTTACTTCTGCAAATGTTTAATTAATGATTATTTTGATATGTTGGATGAGCATGAAGCATGTGTGGATGTTGTTTTTAATTCCGCTGTGCATAATTGATTTGTTTTACATCTGCACATTCATATTTTATTTATATGAATCTAACTAATGGGTTGAGATCTTGTGAAAGCCCTGGGTTTGGCATCATGTACCCTGCCTTGCCAAGGTTGAATGGGTGGGTACGTGACAGTTGGTATCAGAGCTGCTGGTTGCAGCATTGGGCCTTTATGGGATACCTATCATAGTTGCAGAGGTAAGTATGCTTCCTGCTCAGCACTGATAGTTAAGAAAATTTTCAAATTCAAAATTTTTCTAAGTTTCTATGAGTTCGGGAATGTCTTCCGAAACTGCGGAAGGATTCTGTGAACAGTTTCGAAATTTCGGAAGAGTTCGGGAATGTCTTCCGAAACTGCGGAAGGATTCCGCGAACGGTTCCGAAATTGTGGAAGAGTTCGGGAATGTCTTCCGAAACTGCGGAAGGATTCTGCGAATAGTTCCGAAATTGCGGAAGAGTTTGGGAATGTCTTCCGAAACTACGGAAGGATTCCGTGAATGGTTCCAAAATCGCGGAAGAGTTCGGGAATGTCTTCCGAAACTGCGGAAAGATTCCGCAAACGGTTCTGAAATTGCGGAAGAGTTCGGGAATGTCTTCCGAAACTGCAGAAGGATTCCGCGAACGGTTCTGAAATCACGGAAGAATTCAGGAAAGTCTTCCGAAACGGCATAATCATTCTGCGAATGGCTCCGCAACTGCGAGAGCATTCGCCGAATCGCTCCGCAATGGAAGCATTCCGTGAATCGCTCCGCAACTGCGGGAGCATTCGCTGAATCGCTCTGCAACGGGAGTATTCGCCGAATGGCTCCGCAATTGCGGGAGCACTCGCCGAATGGATCCGCGATTGCGGGAGCATTTGTCGAATGGCTCCGCAATTGTGGGAGCATTCGCCGAATGGCTCCGCAACTGCGGAAGCCTTCGCTGGATGGCTCCGCAATTGCGGGAGCGTTCAGCGAACCGTTCCGCAACGGCGGCGGGCGGACGAAAAAAAAAAAAAGTGACCAAAACTTGATTTTTGGATAGAAGGAACATCTGGACTCAGAATGGAATGATTCCTGTGGGGCTCAGAGGCCATTGACGAAGGCCATGAAAGAACTAGTGAAGACCCCGAGCCCATTACACTCCGATTTGACAGAAAATGGATAATAGTGACTTTTGAAGGACGGAGTCCCAAGGCTTGACGGAAGATCGGTTTGAGCTGAAATTGATCAGGCATGGCCATGAAGTAGGCACAATGTTAAGTTCAGAATATTGGAGCCAAACTCCAAGGGATGTGAAGTCGAGGTGAGCAAGAAGGCCAAAAAGCACTGTTCCGGGCCACTTTTTCGGGATTTTGAAAATCTGATGTACAGTAAAGTGACCCTAGATGTGGGAATCAGAAATTTTACTGAACTAGACATTTCATATTTTGATTAAGACAGACAGTTTCCGTTAGACGAAGATTTTCCATAAATGCACCGTTTGGGAGATAGCCATTTTTGGCCCAAAATTTGGAATTTTGCGAGAAATGTGAAAAGTGAGAAGTAGTAAAACCTAGAAATTCATAGAAGATGAATAGTGCATCAAAATTAAAATCCGTGAATTGCTTAGTATTCCTTGTTATATGGACTAACTTCGCCCGACAGATAATTTTTTGTGATTCCTCATAGATTTTCTTCCGCAAGTGGCTAAAGTTGGCATTTTGGACCAAAATGCAACTATGTAAAATGTGCAAAATTGGAGTGAAAGTTGTCATTTTTGAAGAGATGCGGTTTCCGCACCTGATTTCGGAATGGAGCATGAAGGCAAGCATTGGAAAGCTTGTCCAGCAAGGAACAATGATGTAGGACCAGAGTTTGATTGAGGTCTACATATATCATAGATATTTAAGTGCAGAAGAGTGCCAGCGGCTGTTTTTGACAAACAAATTTTGTTGTCAATATGGGCAATTTCTACAATTGCATGATATGGAAGAGGAATTCCATGTTACAATGAGGGATCGAAAAGGGAAGAATTCTTTAAACCCCTATTTGTTATCATACTTATAATTATAAAATTGTCATATGGCATAAAAATGTTAAAAATGTAAGAGATTACATAGATGTATATGCACTAGATGGCACCTTAACAAACAATGCATAGTGCATATGGAAATGCTTGTGCATAAATGGGATATTGCATATTGGTAGAACAATGAAGTCTGCATATGCAATGAACCACTAATGGAGAATATTGTGGTTGACAATCACTATTGATGTTGGTATTGGTTGTAGGACCAAAGATAACAAAGAGCATGGCTAAATGTGCCAAGGATGTTGTTGCATGAAGCCAACAACCTCATGCAGAAAGGATGGTGAAACAAATCTATGATCATAAAGTTGGAAAAAGGACTGAGCAACCTTGGTAAGAGGCCAACTGATCAGGTAAAATCAGGTGATGTTAATGGTAACCATGCAGGTAATGATTATTGGTGCCAAATTGCATGAATGTTGAAAGAGGATTTGGTAAGATCTCTTCAACCATGGTTGAGCTATGTTGAGTTAGTTTGCAAGTGATATGGAATACCGATTGGGACTGTTAACCTACCAAGCTTGGTGAGGTGTGGGTAAGCGAAAGAAATGATCCTTACACCCTATGACTGTTTAGAAATCTCAATGCATTCACATGAATTTATATCATGCCATGTGTATGTTGGTTATGTGCCTAATAACCAAAGCAAGTGAGGACTGGTGGTCCTGATTATGGTAATGCAGAATAGTAAGTACATGAAGAGCCAAATCATGATTGATGGGCTACTAGAATGCTCTGTGGAAGGACAGAGTTGTATGAATGATATGACTGTGAAATAATGAGTATTTACGATTTATTTAAGTTGCATGGATAGTGTGACTATGTCTTGAAATTCTATTGTGATAATGATGCATATATAGAAATGTATATATATTTCATTTCATTTCAAATGTTAAACAGCTGAAAGTGTTTGAACTATTGAGTATTATAATTCTGAAATCACTTCAGTGACTGTTATGGCAATGAATGATTATGTGCATAGATACTCACTAAGTGTTTGGCTAATTGAAGTTTCAGTTTCAGGTAGAAAAGTCTTGCGTATGGAAATGAAGATAAGTCCATAGTAAAGACCGAGATATACCATGTGCAGAAGCCAAAGGTCATGAGAAGGTTCTCATGGTTGTAAATTATTGCATGAAACAAATCTGAAAATTGTCGGATTTAAGTTTATGAGGATAATCTCATAGTTGCAAATCAATTTTCTGTAGGAAACAGAATTGTAAATTCATATTGAATATTAATTATTAATGCTATTGATTGGTTATGAAACAATCATATTTGAAGCTTATTTCTAAATATTGCTGACTGTTTGGCTATTTGATAAGTGTGCCAGGATGACACATTACAGGAAGACCATGTGTGATGGCCTGCAGAAGCCAAACTAGATGGGAAGGATCCCATGCTCTGGAAATGGGTTTCGGGTGAAACGCCATTAATAATGTCTCAGCCAAACTGCATGTCGGTAAACCATGAAAGTGAGATGGAAAAGCTATGCCCAAAAGGCATGTGAGACACATATGCGAAATGAATGAGTATTCTGTAACCCTAGACAAGAACATGCATGTCTAAATTATTAGGGTTAATATGCAGAGCATGCTCTATCTTATTTATATCATTGCAAACTGCTTGAGTATGATTAGGGCCTACATGGCGCACATCAGAAAGGGGGTGCACACCTTTTCTGGTGCTGGGTCATGGTAGGGTTTTCAATATTGACTACACCCTAAGGGAATGGACGCATTCCTAGTGTTTCAATACTTGATAGCGAATGATATGAGATATGATTACAATTTTTGTGCAGCAATACTGATGAGTCTGCTTATCCTTCTTGTGCTATCAGCTTACACAGATTCAACTTAGTGTTGCACGTAAGAGGTAAAGTGAAGAAAGGGTGCTCAAGAGGACTGTATGGATAGTGGTAACCTTTCTACACTCACACTAAAGGACACTAGAAGGGATGGATAGGCCCGAGGAGCTGTGTTGCAGAAAAGGGGTATCATCCTTGTGTAGTGTGAGTGGGTATTGTGGGGCCATGCTAGCCTGCAGTCAAGTGAGTCACCTATGGAGTTCCTGGAGGGAACCACTGGTTGCACAAGAGAAGGAGCCACGTAATCATATTATGTTGTCCATATTACCTGATAAACCCAGTCGATGTACTAGCTTGGCAATGGTTGTTATTGCCTGATAAACCCAGTCGATGTACTAGCTTGGCAATGGTTGTTATATGCCTGATAAACCCAGTCGGTGTACTGGCTTGGCATTGGTTATTTGGGAGTTGTGGCGAAAGATTGCTGGATTCCTGATAAACCCAATCGGTGTACTGGCTTGGCATGATTGTTAAATTAATGTCTGACAAACCCAGTCGGTGTACTGGCTTGGCATTGGTTACTTGCATGTTGTGGAGGTATTGGTGAAGGGTGTTATTTCCTGACAAACCCAGTCAGAGAACTGGCTTGGAAATGGTTATTGTATGCTTGATAAACCCAGTCGGCGTACTGGCTTAGCATACTGATTTTTGAAATGCTTGATAAACCTAGTCGGCGTACTGGCTTAGCATACTGATTTTTGAAATGCTTGATAAACCCAGTCGGTGTACTGGCTTAGCATACTGATTTTTGAAATGCTTGATAAACCTAGTCGGTGTACTGGCTTAGCATACTGATTTTTGAAATGCTTGATAAACCCAGTCGGCTTACTGGCTTAGCATACTGATTTTTGAAATGCTTGATAAACCCAGTCGGCGTAATAGCTTAGCATACTGATTTTTGAAATGCTTGATAAACCCAGTCGGCGTACTGGCTTAGCATACTGATTTTTGGGATGCCTAATAAACCAAGTTGGCGCACTGGCTTGGCATTGCCTATTCAGATGATGTTGTGGAGCAGCATGTGTGCTGGCCAAGCATCCACCCCACAGGTGATCCAAGGCTTGTAAAGCAGAGAAGGAAACCTGTGGAGTAGCGAGGAAATGCGCAATACAGATAAGTATTCATTTTCATTTATTTCTTGTTTGGAATAATGAAGATTTCAAATACAAGTCTTATGACAACCAAGCTAATACACTGTTGTTTCTTTATTGGAAACCTTGGCCGTTGCAGGAAGGAAGGACCCTGAAAGAGCTATAAATGCTTGGTAAAGCCAGAGAGTAACTGGTTGGAGCTATAAATGCTTGGTAAAGCCAGAGAGTAACTGGTTGGGTGCTGTAAAATTCTTGGTAAATTCAGAGGATAGTTGATGGGGACATTAACCACTTGATGTTGTGGAGCAGCCGACGTGCTGGCCAAACATTCCCTTAAACAATTGATAAAACCAGTCAGCGTACTGGCCTGGCATTGCCTATTCGAATTGTTGTGGAGTAGCCTGCGGGATGGCCCAACACTCATTGTTGTATCCACGGAAAATCCAATGCTTGGAAAGCGAGAAAGGATCCTGTGGGATAAAGTGAAGACATCCAATAAAGATAAGTATTTGGTTATCTTGCAACTCTTGCTTATGAATATACATGTGTATATGATTTAATTATGATTTCTTAAATTCTCATTTGAAGATAAACCCTATGAAAATACACTAAACATGTGAATTGACTCAATGTTTGAGTGTAGGTATTGCTGGAAGCAAGGACTATGAAAGCATCTGGAGGATGCATGGGGACATATGATTGTCGTAAGGAGCTCAGTATGAGCCGTAATGAAAGATGGTGCTAGTGGAACTGTGTGGGTCCTAGCAGCCAAAGGTTCTGTAAATGACAATGGGGAAGGGTTCCCTGGTTGAAAGCCATTAGACAGACCTTAGACACTAAAGTGTCACAGCCAAGAAAGGGAAAATCAAGCATTCACATTGAAGTGAAAGAGGCGAAGGAGCATGGAACCACCAGTGATGGTGTGGCTCCGGATTGGAACAAGACTAAGAGGGGGAAAACTCTTACTCTTCTCTTTCTTTTGACTGATGCATCTTAGAAACAAAGGATTGTTGAGTGCATCTCATAAATGAAAACAAATTGTGTTTCATTGATTGAAATGAATTGTGAATGCTGAAATAGTTATTTTCTTGTGAAAGGATGAACATGAATGAGTTCATGTGTGTGTGGGAAAGCATGAAATGTGTGGAAGTCTCATGAGTAAAGCATGGACATTCCAAGTCAATTAGGAAAATAATTGACTAATTTTATTATTTTGTTATGCTTGTCCTAACAAGAATTGCCATGATAAGTCTCACAGATAGTTGTCGAGACAACAAGAAGGATGGTATCCATGAAATTCTAGACTTGTGGAGCAGCTAGAAGGTGAATAAAGAAAAGGGATTGCTCGGGAGCAATGCCCACCTGCAGAGATGGAAGACCAAAGCTAGCAGGAGCAGCTTGAGGAAGCCAAAGGACTTGATCCTAAAAGTTCAAGTAAAGAGATGAAACGCAGGACAGACCTGCCACCAGTTGTGAATTTTGGACATGTGCAAAGTGGGTATATAATCTGAAGTATTGGAACACCGAGGACGGTGTTATTCCAAGGGGAGGGGAATGTAACATCCCAATTATTGACCCCATTACATTCAAATGTAATGATGTAATATTGTTATGAAATCATGGTGAGGAGCTCAAGGCCAAGGCCCCTCCATCGATTTATTGATGCATATGCTTTGCGTGCTAGCCAGGCACATTGGAATTTCAACATCATGTAATATGCATTTTAATAAAAATACCCACAACTAGCTATGCAATGCAACAAAGAGATGGGGGCATGATTTCACAAGGAATTGGGAGGGAAAACATTCAAACCCTTGAGCCACTAGAGTCAAGCCAAGTGTCAATGAGAGAACCCATCAAACCCTCAACTACCCATGTTGACTTTTGTACCCAACCATTGATTTCTCCCAAGAGTGGGTTGAGGTAGTTAATGCCTTGGGAATGGAGAGGTATGGTTGTCCAAATTCGGGTATAGGAAAGCCACCCTTCATGGAAAAACATGTTTTGTCTCCTTGGGCAAGAAAGAGCCATGAATTTCTCCCCCAAGCCATTATGCATCCATCATTCTTTCTCCCTCACGAGTTTAGAGCCACCTGGGCATTTTCCAGGCATGTCTGCTGCGTTTTTCTTCATTCTCCCTGTAGAGAAGGGAATTTTCATGTTGTATACCAATGGGGAAGAAGGGGAAATGGAATGGGGGATTCAATAGAGACCGTTTTGGGCTGTTGAAGGCTGAGATATTGGGGAAGAAATCGTTCTTCCTCCCTGTGGTTGTTTGCCCCATCCCACAATCCGTTTTTGGTTAGGAACTTTTTTGAGAAAACCCATGGCCATATTATTTGTGAATTCCATTACTGGAAATGTGAATCCCTGCCCAATGGCCATTTTGTTGTGTATGTCGGGGTATGGGTAATGGGTATCTGTCATTTTGGCTTGAGCTTGAGTGTAAACCTCCAGAGTTCCAATATAGCCTGATAAACCCAGTTGGACTGGCTTGGCTGAGACGAAATGGTTAATGGGCTGTTTGTGTGAGATGGAATGTTCCCTTTCCTTGTGAGAATCATGCCCAGCTCGGGGGTGGCCTTTGGATGGACTCAGTATAAGCTGTCGAAGAGCCTATGGTTGGGTGGAACGTTGCAGCAACATAGCTAGTTGCTTGGGGCAGTTGCAAGACGAAGATAAGTGCTTTTTATGTCTATGTATTTACTTCTGCAAATGTTTAATTAATGATTATTTTGATATGCTGGATGAGCATGAAGCATGTGTGGATGTTGTTTTTAATTCCGATGTGCATAATTGATTTGTTTTACATCTGCACATTCATATTTTATTTATATGAATCTAACTAATGGGCTGAGATCTTGTGAAAGCCCTAGGTTTGGCATCATGTACCCTGCCTTGCCAGGGTTGAATGGGTGGGTACGTGACAAAAACTGTCTCGACTGACATGAGCTACTACATTTTTCCTTTTGTGATCTAGCCAATGCATCAATGCAGACACTAACAAATAAACTAATGGGTTTCTAGATTTAGTGATGAACAATTCATTTATTCACATGAAAAAACTTGTTTATTTATTGCAAATCTTTGTAGTTGTTGCTTTTTTTTCCTGAAATTGCATCTCATTTTGTGATTTCAATGCACTTTACCCAACATAATTATGCTTCCTTTTTCATACAAGATTCAAAAATGTTGAAAGTGGGTTCTAATCCCTCCTCTAAAACCGTATTGGAAATAGCGTCTAATGATGAAATGGTTCAAGAAGTATCTCTCGAGACTTAGTTCGACGATACACAACATATCACGAGCATAGATCTTGAATTCAATTGGGGTGAAATTTACCATTTGATCAGAGACCAGAATGTCCCAAAATCTATAGAAGAAGACTTAATTTATCAGAACATAAAAAATTCAGGCATTCACAAGGCTGCATCCAAGCCTAAATTGTTCCCTTGTTTTTAAGTGATAGGATGAATCATTTCCCATATTGATACTAAATCTCGTATCATTACAAGCGCTACGGGGAAAGGTTTTTCTTTGTTCCAACCTGCACACATAGGAAAAACATATAGACTTCCAGCTCCTAGAGCATTTTTGGCAAAAGAATGGCTCTCAAGTCTAAAACTTCACTATGCCAAATGTGCAAAGAAAATATTGCTACCAGGAAAACAGTTTCGCTAGAGAGACAATCGGGAATATGTAACTAAATTTTTGAAGAGTTCTTTTAGGATTGTTGCTACTCTCAAATGCAGGCTCTATGGGAGGCCCAACTCAACTCATTACAAGCTTAGTTGGGTGACTTTGCTTTAACATATTACAATGCATGGCACTGTTTTTAATTGGGAAGACATTATTTCTCAGAGTATGGTCCAAGCAATCAAATATGCTCAACAAATCCACAAAGTAAAGAAGGTTGAATTCCACATGACTCTACATCCCTTACCTAGTCTCAAATGTAGATAGAATGCTAACGAATCTCCTATTTATTCTGACTATCAAATTTTGTGGGCCCAAAAGCATGCAAGCTACTACAAATAGATCTGTGAAGGGTTTGTGATCCCCTTATACAAATTGATATATGAAAAGGATCCATATTTCATGTCTGAGGATGCTCTTGCAATAGTCACTGAATTAGGGGATTTCTATCTTGCCCCTAAAGGAACATACTTATGTATCTATGGAGGATCAAAGGGTCCATTTTTGTTACCCAAGTATGTCATAGATTGTATTATTCTAAAATAAATTGTGAAGCAGACATTTGTAAATGGATTCATCCATTTCTTACATAATAATAAGAAAGCTTCTTAGCCTCCACTCCCATTGATAGTCATATCATATATGACTGAACAAGGTTAAATATGTCCCGAACCTGATAAAGGATTTGGATTCCTTTCACTTTCATGAGAATATATTTGTCCTATCTCTGGCTGAGCTACCCAATGTTGTAGGGTTGCGGGTGTAGTGTTTTTAGCAACTTCAACTGTTTGATGACCTATGTCGAAATCAAATTCTTTTGGCTTCCATAGTCAACAATGAAATGCATTAGAGTTCCCTTTACCCACATCTGTGAGTGGAAGATGCGCTCACCTTCCTCTGGCTCTTGTGGATCGTCATGTTATATCGGTTTGGTAGTGATGGTGACATTCAGTTCTACATCAATGATCTACTTCCCCATGTATGCGACTACGACCCTGGGTTCTGATTCAGAGTCCAAACCAAGATCTAACTCTAAATATTTGATCTCAACCACTAATTACTACTTTGAGTGACATTCATCAATGTTGTGCCAGGGGCTCTTATGAAACTCACACCATTTCCTAGTGTCATTCTTTGTCTTTCTATTACCATTCTTTGCTTATGGATTGGATTGGTTTTCCATACTATCTCCTTTGTTCTACGAGCTAGGGTTACGTTTTCCTTGCTTTTGCAGTTGATTCACAGGACCAAGCTCCCACTTGTTCTTCAGCTTTATTTTTTGCTCGATCTTGATAGTGTATCGATAAGTGTCCCCCATTGACGAGATGTCCATAAAATCCATTTTTTTTTAGATGTACCTATGTAGTCCCCCATGGTATTTTAGAACAATATGCTTCTCAGATTCTTTTATACCCAGCTTGGTGGGCAAGGTATGGAAGGTATTTGTGAACTCCAACATTATTTGGTCCTTCTCTTGACACATTGTAGTCCATCTCGTGTACTGGTCATCATATTTTCCCATAGGGTAATATTGTTCCTTAATGACATCTATAAAATAGGCCCAAGTGGGATTGACCTAAAATATTTTAGACTCCTCTATTGATTTTTGCTCACAATAAGTTTTCCACCAATTTTCAACATGGGGGACAACCTTAAGGAGCGCAAAGGTGGTATTTTCCTTATCGAAAAAATGGTGGAAAGAGAAATACCCTTCTAGCAGATTCAACCATTTATCTATGGCACCAACATTGATATGGCCTTAAAGAAAAGGAATATCAAATTTAAATTGCACCTTGAAGGGTGTGGATCCTCCAAAGTGATTGCTTGACGATCCCTCTATTGCCCCTAGCATCCGTCAAAGGATCTAAGTGAAATTTTATATCATCTTGTTCCTCTGTCGTGTGAGGGATTCCTTGAGCAATAGTTTGATAGGATCTCCTACTTCATCACCTCTCTTTTCCTCAACCATGGGAGTTGTTTTGGGCCACTAAGGGAATTTTTTCCCAAGCTCAACTAGTTCAAGTCCCAACTCTCGATATTCATATCTCATTGGGGACATACAGTGAGAGACAATAGAGAGAAGATTGCTCTAATACCACGTATCCAGATTTATCTGAGAACGAAATGAAAGAGCATATATAGAACCACATACACATATATAATGCAGGAAACATAGTGATACAGTAAACCTAAATTCTATTAATTGAATAAAATAGAATAGACTATAAAATAAAGTAGCTAGAATGGTGGTAGCTTTATCTCTAAGAAGAGATGTGGTGGCTACGCTCATTCGTCACAAGCTAATTAAAACAAGAGGTTGAAGGGCATTTTTATAATAAACATGAGATAAAAAAAAAACCCTAAACATCACAAACCTAACCCTGGGATATGAACTGTAAAAGGGTTTGCAGGCCCTGAGGTGGTTAGTTGAGGTGTCAACTTCTTAGGGGCATACCTTTTGCATACGATCTACGTTTAGGGTGCTCAATATCCCGTTAGAAAGGTCTATTCGAGAAGTACACATTTATCATGTCCATTAATACCTCCAATTATTATTGTGCTATTGCATTGCCAAAAAATATCGTTTAGTTCCTCAAAATGACTTCGAAATGTTTTGGACACAAAAAACCGTAAAAAATTGCCAAATGGGAAAAACTATCAAACTGCAAAACTAGAAAAAATGCCAAATTGGAAAGGTTTTTCTGATCTAGTGGAATAGGTGGTTGGCCAGTGATATCCATCTATATCACCTCCTCTCCTATTCAATCCCCCTACCTCTCTCTCCCTCTTTGAATCTTTCTACCACCATCACTCTCTCATGCTATCTCTACCTCTTACTCTCCATCTCTATCTCTTTCTCTATCCCCAACGCCTCCACCCATGTCTCTTCCTCTCCCTCTCTCCCAATCCATATTCCCTATCTCCTTCCCCCCTCTCTTCCCCTCTCTCATCACCTTTATCCCTCTCTCTCTGCCTCTCTCTCTCTTCCCCCCCCCTCTCTCTCCCCCCCCCCCCCCCCCTCTCTCTCTCTCTCTCTCTCTCTCTCTCTCTCTATATATATATATATATATAGATATATATATATATTCCCCATACCTCCATCTCACTCTATCCTTCTCTCCACCTATATCTCCCAAAAATGTCTCTCTCCCTCCTAAACTCTCTCTCTCACCCTCTCTCTCTCTCTCTCTCTCTCTCCTCAACATCTCAATCAATCTCTTTGTCTTTCTCCCTCTACCTCTCACTCACTCACTCTCTTCCTTGACCTATCACTCTTCCCCATACCTCTCTCTCTCTCCAATTATAAGTCCCTCCCCCTTTGTCTTTTACTCACTCACTCTCTCCCTCCCTCTTGACCTATCACACCTCCCCATCTCCTGATCCATTCTCCTTCTCCATCTATAAATCCCTCCCTGTCTCCCCTCCCCCCTCCAAACATACATCCAAAGGCATGTGCATGCATTAGGAAAGCGTGCATGTTCCTAGAGCACGTGCATGGTCTAGGAATGTGTGCGCGCTTCTAATACACGTGTGTGATTTTTTAATTTGAATTTCATAGGTGAGAAATTTACTTGTTTCCTATCTAGGTTGGTTCATATTTAGGTCCAAGATGACAAACCTGGTGCTTCGAAATGCAAATTCATGAAAACTTCTAATTTTCATAATATATCTCTATATCTTTATTTTTTACATTGTTTTTCTATAGGCTAGGCACATCTATGGTCAATGAAACTTCAAACATGAATATATTCGACTAGAGAGAGAGAGAGAGAGAGATTATTATTTTTAATATATATTTTTCTTGACATATATCAAAATATTAAAAAACATACCTCCTTTGTTTCTGCTATAACTTTTTTTTCCTTAAGCATTTTTTACCAAAATTATACAGTGCACTAGAACACAATGATACCTACACTATATGTGTGTGTGTGTGTAATAAAAGATAAATAAATTGGTTGATAATGTTAAGACCCCTTTAGGCTACACTAACAAAAGGCCTTTTCATTTCAATGATAGAGTGACTTTCACAATTTAAAAAAAAACTATAAAATTAAGTATATAAATTTTGAAAAAATAGTTGTGCACTAGATCAATGTGGTCTCTACATCTCTACAAATTTCGATAGTGAAATTCCATCATTTAGGTACTGCAAGGTTGCACTAACAAACACATATGCACTATATTTTACATGAAACTTAACTAACTAATGTTGGGAAAACACAAATTTCACCTAGTTATACAAAATTTCGCTAAATAGAAAATATATATTTGGAAAGCTAATTCATCTTTTTACACCATATTTAAATTAAAAATGGAAGTATCTCGAATCATCCCTCCAAGTTAACATATTATTGTTTTCCAAGGTTTGCATTACCATTGCCATTTGATGAGAGACCAACATTAGCTTGCGCCAACCCATACAAAGCCTCATGTGTTTGTAAAGTTATCCAAGATATGTACGTAAAATGAGTTAATCCTTGTAATATACTCTTGTGATTAATGGGATGTGTGGAGTTGACTCTATTTACTATTATGTGTGTGAGAGAGTTGATTTATTTTTACTGTGGGATACCTACAACACCCTATCCAAGGAGGTAGGGTCCACTCCAATTTAAGGTGTTGTTGTGTAACATCCCAAAAAATACCAAAAATTTAAAAAAAATTATAATAGCAATATTTATCAAAGTCGTTAATGCGGAACATATAAATTAACTTGATTTCTTAACTAAGATGATTAGTAACGATGACATGTCATAATTCTCCACTAATTATGATTTAATTTTATTTTCTACTTCATAATTAAGCGGATGTTAATCTCTTGAACGGAAGATCTTTTATGATTATGCATACTAGTACAATTTACAGAGTTCTTTAAGTTCTTGGTTATTATTGCATTCTGTTACAGTTTATACTGTTATGATATTCTTGATGGAGTGCAGACAATTTGTTTGTATGTTGACGAAGGGATCCTACGAGGTACCCTAGAGTTTACTTAGCTACGTTTAGCTAAGGAATTGAATCTTGTTTCCATGTGCAGGCTGCAGGTAAGAAATCTTATAAGACAACATAAGTTAAGAGTACTTGTGTCTTTCAATTCATCGACAATGTAAAATTAAAATGCTAAGTACTTCTTTGCGTCACCAATTACTGCAGGTATGGATACATGGTTCTAATCCTAGTTTATGTACTGTCATACGAAGCTCTTCAAGGCTATCATTCCATGTCATCCAAAAGTTCTGTTATGATGCTACATTCATTGTCATAAGACTATAGTCATTAATATTAAAACAGTGATACTACTATCTATTAAGTATGCTATTATGAAGCTTGTAGAAATAATGATTACACCTTCAAACTATCATCATACTTGGTGTCTACAAGTCTTAGACTACTCTATGTCATGTATTTATCATTTCAATACACAGTTAATATATATATATATATAGTATGGTGACAAGTGCTTGTATAAGACTTGGTTGTAGAGTGTATCTCGTCAAAGCTTAAACGATTCTTAGGATGATACTATAGTCTTGCCCTACATGGCCATCATAGAAAATTTAACGTAATTATGGTATAAATATATGCTATGAACTAGCATTATAAAACTTCGTTTTTATGCTTACACAGAACTTTAGAGATGAAATAGATATATCATAAGTTCTTATGTATTTACATAATGTATGGACAAATAATTCCAATATTATGATGCTCAAGTTTTAAACTTGGAACTATATTAAATATTACAATGATATGGTTTTCATTAAGCCATGATATAATTACAATATGCAATTATATGATATAATATGCAAAGATTTGATTTATCAATATACAAACATATGATGATTAAGGTGCAATCCTAACTATACTTAGCACTATAGGACATTATCCTATGCAAACCATGAATACAATGCAATTAAACCTTTTAAAGGTTATGACTTTAAACATTAGATTGAATCATATTATGAATTATGCTCTTGTCCTAAGTTTTATTAACGTATGTTTTGAATTCACCAAAGTCTCGTTATTGGAGTGATGAGTTGATGTGCATTGAATTTGTTGTTGACAGGTTGACAGGGTTACGATCATGTATTAAATGTTATGACCGAACTCCATAGTGGAAAGCCTGGTTTTCAATCCTACATAGTCCAACCACGTGAACTTTAATCTAACTAAGAGTTCTAGTTGGCATGCTTGTTGTATCGCCTCTCTTCCACGCTATACACGGTAATGTTCACTTGGCATGTATTGTTGGCCACTTCATGGCTGAGGTAATTAATGAGATGTTAATGCAATGTTGCTCGGCTTTAAACGTAGCATTGTTGGCATCTTTCTTACCCGTTGATCACACCAGATCTTGATCATTGATTTGTGTAACCCTAACCTTGTTGTATGTAGTGGTAGCAAGTTTCTTGGTCTTTCATTGTTACGTTGAGTTGAGGCCGACAAGCTTCCAAAATGTAGGGTCGAAGGAAATTCCTTTCTAGGGTTTCAATCCTGTGACCTGCGAGATGTATTTTCTTTAATAGTTGCAGGCTTAGCTCCTTGCCATAGAGCCACGATATAGTAATACGAAATGTGGTTTCTATCAGCTTGTTGAGAGTGGTTTTGTATTGGGGTTTGGATTTTCTTTCTGAAATCATCTTCAAGGTTTTGAAATTGCGGTTATTGATGTTGCTACCAGACTTTGTTGTTCTTCTACTATCGTGGTGTGCCAATGACCCGATCTTCGATTACAAGGTAATGTTTACGATAATAACAAAATATTGTTTTGCTTAATTTTTTTCTTGTATATTCTTATTTTTAACCCTTCGATGTGTAACTTTGTAGGTACCCTCTTCGTTGGAAAGTTTCTATGCAACATTTTGGGAAACAAAAGCTAGTATTGCTTCCTGGTAAGCTCTGTTGGTTCTTGCAAAGCCTCGTAGGTGCCTTTCATGTGTTTTTCTATGTGTCGAGAGTTGGAAATCTTCGACTTGTATCAGTAATGGATGAAAAGAAGTTTAAAGTTATTTCGTTTTAGAATTATTCTGTAATAGGTTGATCCTCAATCTTGTATTTGATGCTCGGCTCAATATTGTTTTTACTGTAGCGTTGGAACCGATTTGAGTTGGTCTTTATACCATGAGTTGTTAAGTTCAGGGTAAAACCCTATGCAGTTTCTTGCTTTCACGATCTCGGTTTATTGTTAAAATGTCGAGGGTAACTCTATGTATTATTGGGAACCTTGTAAGGTCGTAATGTATTTCTCTGTTATATGTTTGAATAGAAATCCAGAACCTAGGTTTCCTTTCGTACTTGTAAACTATGGTTCATTTTATTTTCAATGGAAAGTTAAATAACAGTTGACTATGTGAAAGATGGTTACGGTGATGCCAAGCAACAATAGTTGTCTTGGGCCGATATTTATAATTTGCATGACATAAAAACTATATGTCTGTGTTTTGTTCTCGTTGTTGATAATCTTATTTGGAAATAGCTGAAAATAGTTGACTCTTAATAGATGTCGAACAGATATGCCTCCATACTCTAGTTTTGTTTTTACAAAGGATACTCTACCTGTAGCTTACGATTTCTATTGGGTTTGTGCCAAGCTTTGTACCCAAGACTAAATCTTTACAATCATAATTTCGATAATGTATATGTGTAATGCTAGGGATTGTGAGCTAATGTTTAGACATGAATATGTAATCATGCCTCCGTCTAACTGTTAGATAATTCTTAGATAGTAAACTTACCATATATAAAAGATAGTATGGTTCTAGAAAGTGATGACTAGGGTTTAATAAGTCATAAATGTTATCATTCTCTGAAATAATGTCTACAGTTAGTCATAGAAGACTTGAGATAGAAATTATGATGTGTGTATATAGAATTAGGGTTTGTAGTGTATTAGGTTTTGATACTACTGTAATAAATATTCGATACTTGAAATCAAAGCAGGAAATTAGTAAAGAAATCAAATATGTATAACGACAAGAAATCTATGTAGTGATTAGTTCTTGCAACTGCTATAATTCTTGAAAATACTATTACTTGGAAATCATGAAATGTTTAATTTTGATTGCATTTGCTTGCTACCTTAAATGAATAGAGACAAGAGGAATATATGGAACTATCAAAAGCATAGTGTCTTTTTCTTTCAATTATTATTTACATGAATTCTATGCTGCAATTTATGTTATACTATAATGTTTTACTATGTTAAACATCGGACATAATTTTAAACAGAACACTTACTGAAATCATTTATCCAATCAATGGCAATCTGCCCATCTCTCATCTATCATTAATTTGCTTCTCTATACTAGAACTATGCAGAGAACAGCATGGGAAAAATATAGAGATGGTTATCTACTCAGGTCTTTAACAAATCTTTATCATTCAGAATTAAACATAGATCAGAAAATATTATAAATTCTTTTACAAAACAGATTTTGACTAAGCAGAAACATTAAGCTATAAACAAAGTAGGAACAATGAAACCTGGATAAGTGTAGGGAAACAAACAGCCCAAGGAACCTGTTCCACCCAGCCAATTCCTGAAGATAGCCAAGTTACTTGCACTCTCACATAGCCTCCCTATTCAAATCTCTCAGTGATCACCTGATGCACTTGAGGAATATTTCTGCAGAAAATATTGTAAGAGTTGCCTGCTCAATTCGAATTTGCCCTATGTAGGCTGCCTAGGCCTTTTAGTGGTTAACTGGTCATTTAATTAGCTACTTGCTCACTCCCACCACCTGGGGGATAATGACACAATTTTAGGGGTAGTTGTCCCATAACCAACAGCTAGTGGTGAAGTGCAATTGTTACCATCTGTCCCATGCCTTCTAACAGCTTCCATTCCTCCTAGTGGGTTAGTGAACACTCATTTAACAGTTCCCTTGGGTGTTTGTCTCCTACTCTAATTTATTAAATAATAATAATCAGTAATTACATTCATCCTTGAACAAACTTGGTCATAATTACAAAACTTTGTAATTAAAATTTAACATAAAGTATTTTTCCAATAAAATAATATTTTCAGAATTTGGGTAGGTGACATACACCCCACCTTAAGCCTCAATATCGTCCTTGATGTTGGTTAATCACTCTCTGAGTATTCCTAAAATAGAGTTGGGTATGCTGCCTGCATACTACTCTCCAACTCCCAAGCTGCCTCTTATGGGCTAAGGTGCTTCCATTGCACTTTCACTTGCCCAATGGTGTGATTCCAGAGTAGAGTTTCCCTCCTTTCGAGGATACAGTCCGGTTCCACCTGAAAATCGTCGTCTTGTCCCACCTGTACATCATTCTGGTTTACAACATTAGTAGCATCGTGTACATACTTATTTAAAAATGATATATGAAAAACATTATGTATCTCTAAATTTGGTGGCAAACCCAGTTGGTATGCCACTCATCCAACCCTTGACAATATTTCGAAAGGACCACAATACTTGGGTGCCAACTTGGTACAGCTTCCCAATTTCTATGAATTATTTTTCGTTCTTACCTTGAGGAACACATGTTCACCAACCTGGAACTCTTTATGAGTCATTTTTAGATCTGCTTGACTCTTTTGCCTATCTTGGGCAGCTTTTAGAATTCCTTGTCCCTGTTTCACAATTAGTTCTAACTCCTGCAACAATTCAGGTCCTAAAACAACTCTATTCACTGGGTCATTCCAAGAAACAGGTGTATCACATTTCCTACCATAAAGAATTTCAAATGGGCTAAGTATGGTTGATGCATGATAATGGTTATTATATGCAAATTCTGCTAGATGCAAGTAGTCTTCCCACTTACCAGGTTGATCCTTAACATACATTCTTAGTAAGTCTTCCAAAATTTGATTCACCCTTTTGGTCTGTCCATCCGTTTGTGGATGAAATGCTGTGCTGAAATTTAAGGTTGTATTCAACCCTTTAAACAAAGACCCCCAAAAGTTTCCAGTAAACTTAGAGTCATGATCTGAAATTATCACTTTCGGTATACCATGTAGTCAAAAAATATGCTTCATGAAGATTTCTGCAATGTCTGGAGCCTTATGAGTAGTCTTCACAGGTATAAAGAGTGTTGCCTTGCTAAGTTTGTCCACTACCACCATGATAGTGTCATTTTGTTTCTGATTTTTGGGTAGTACAGTAATAAAGTATACGCTTATCACTTCCCATTTCCAGCTAGGTATAGGAAATGGCTAAAACAGTCCAGCTGGATGTTGATGTTCAACCTTCACTTTTTGACAGTCTAAACACTTAGCTATGTACTCTGCTACTTCATATTTTATTCTAGGCCAAAAGTATTCTTTCCATGGCATAGTAATGGTCTTCTGATAACCTGGATGGCCAGAGTAATTGCTATTGTGCATCTCATTTAAAATCGGAATTTTTACTTCTGGTATGTTGGGTACATACAATCTATTTTTGTATAACAATAGTCCATTTTCCTTCAAACTATAAAATCTGCCATAGAATTTTCAGAACTGTTATTTGCTGTCTTTTCTTGTAATTTCCTGTATTCTTCATTCGTCTCACTCCTTTCAAGGATTCGAGTTTCTAAGTCTATTGAATAAGTACTGACGGCTGAAATAAAATTCAGTTTTGCCTTGCGACTTAATACATTTGCAACCTTGTTCTCTTTCCCTTTAATATCCTGAATTTCAAAATCATACTCACTTAGGAAAGCTAACCATATAGCTTGTCTAGCGTTCAGATTTGTTTGATCTAATAAATATTTCAGACCCATGTTATTTGTCAATAAGGTAAATTTTCTGCCAATAAGGTGATGACGCCACATTTTTAAAGCATGAATTACTGCTAATAACTCTAAATCATAAGTAGAGTAGTTCTTTTCATGTATTTTCAGCTTTCTTGATTCATATGCCATTGCATGCCCTTCTTGTGTTAGAAATCCACCGAGTCCATCATTAAATGCATCTGTGCAAACTATAAAATTATTATTAGGATCTACTATCCTCAAAATAGGTGGTGTAGTCAATAACTCTTTTAACTTCTTAAAACTATCTAAACACTTCTGATCCCACACGAATTTCTTCCCTTTCTTCGTCAAGAAGGTTATGGGGTTTGCAGTCTTCAAAAAACCCTCTATAAATTTTTTGTAATATCCAGTAATACCCATAAATGATCTTACATCCGACACATCCTTAGGAACTGGCCAATCATTAATGGCTTTTATCTTGTCAGGGTCAACCGAGATTCCTTCTTTAGAAATTATGTGTCCTAAATACTGAATTTTGTCCTTGTTAAAATCACACTTACTAAACTTAGCGTATAGTTGATGATCTCTCAGAACTTGTAAGACAATCCGTAGATGTTCGTCGTGCTCTTATTTGTTTTTATAATACACTAAAATGTCATCTATAAATACCACAGCAAACTTATCTAAGTATTTGTGCAGAATATTGTTTACCAAACACATAAATACAGCCGGGGCATTAGTCAAGCCAAATGGCATGACTACGAACTCATAATGTCCATATCGAGTTCTAAAAGTTGTTTTGAAAATATCCCCATCCTTAACCCGCACTTGATGATATCCTGACCTTAGATCAATCTTTGAAAATATCGTTGCTCCACGCAGCTGATCAAATAGATCATCTATGCAGGGCAATGAGTATCGATTCTTGATTGTCATCTTATTAAGGTGGTGATAATCTATGCACAGTCTTAAGGTTCCATCTTTCTTCTTAACAAATATAACAGGTGCTCCCCAAGGATACATGCTGGGTCTTATATAGTTTTTATCAATCAACTCCTTTAACTGTGACTTCAAATCATTTAATTCCAGTATATTCATCCTATATGGAGCTTTAGAATTTGGTATTGCTCCTAGTATTAACTCGATGGTAAAATCTAAATCTCTTTTAGGAGGTAATCCTGGAATCCCCTCAGGAAAAACATATTTGAAATCCTTTAGGACAGGTATGTCTTCTAGTTTCAATTTGTCCTCTTTACAAATAAACTCATTATTTACTACATTTACTGCAAACAACTGACATCCTTTCCTAACTGCTCTCTTTACTTGAATGGCTGAAATCTCTCTAAGGGTTATCTTTCTTGGAATAAGTTTTACTTCTACAGTTTCTCCTTCATCATTTAAACATGTAAAACTTTTCTCATAACAGTTCAGAATGACATGATGGGATTCTAACCAGTCCATTCTGGTTATAATATCATAGTATCCTAAAGGTAAAATATTCAACTTGATTTGTGTCTTTAACTGATTCATGGATAAAACACAACTTTCAATAAAATCTGGCACTTTCCTCTTTGTTCCTGTTTCTAGTCTAACTAACCAAGATTTACTGAACTTTTATGTTTTCAATTTAAAACCTTCTACAATGTCTTGTGATATATAAATTAAGCTAGCACCAGGATCAATAAAAATAGTAATAAGATGATTTTGTAGCATACCTTCAATCACTACCATAGATATTTGATGATCTTCTTGTCTATTGTTGAGTGCTGCATTGATTCTGGGCATCTCTCTTGCCAAGTCTCCAATAGTAGGTTCAGTCTGAATAGAATGAATGTTGTTAGCTGTCTGCTTCCTCTTGGGGCATTCTGATGCATAATGAGGACCTTGACACTCAAAACATTTGATAGGTGCCTTTTGATCATTAATCCTGGTAGCATTGGGAGTGTTTCTAGGAGCTGTAAAATTCTGCTGCTGGCTGTTTCTGGGGTTGTTTCCTTGAAAACTCCGATTCTAAAAATTTTTCTTCTGGAAACCAGAATTCCCACTAAATCTGAATTTTTTCTTTTTCAGCTCAAAATTGCTGGGTTTAGGACTTTTCCAGTTTGACCTTCCTTCTCTTTTCCGATTAGTGTCATAACATAAAGTTGCTTTCCTCATGGCCTCTTCTAAGGTTTTTTTACTGTCATACTCGATTCTGTCTTTGATATTGAAAGGTAGACAGCTCAAGTATCTTTGGATCTTCGGTTTTTCTTCCATGAGGTATGGCACATATCTCAGTAAGTTCAGAAATTTACTGTTCATTTCATTCATGTTCATACTTCTCAACTTTAAGTCATGGAACTCCTTTGATTTTTCTTCATAGTATTATTCTGATAAGAACTTCTTTTTGAAATATCGTTTGAAAGTACTCTAGTTGAAATCCTTGTCTTTGATGCCCTTCACTCTCTTGATATCCTGCCACCAAATATCCGCCTTGTCGATCAAGTTGTATATTTCCATCTTTGCCTTCAATGATGTAGAATAATCATATATTTGGAAATACCTTTTCAAGCCCGACAGCCAAGCTTCTGTTGTCTCTCCTTTTTAAGTTTCACCATTGAAGGTTGGGGGTTTGATTTTCTTGAACTCCCCAGAAATTTGTTCATATTGTTTGTGACTTTTCCTCTTGGGTTTGTAGTCCCCTTCGCTGCTGTCACTTGAATAATTTGTTTTCTTTTTCCGTTTTCCATGGGCAGCTTCTAATGATGTCGAAATGTTGTTTGCATCATCAGTTTTCATCTTTTTACTTCTGCCTAAATGAGGTAAATCCTCAATCTTGGAAGTATTCTCAATTTCTATATGTTGTTCATCAGTTGGGCATTGTTCGAACTGTACTTGATTTAATTCTTCTTGTGCCTTCAGAATTTTCTCATTGTCTTGTTTTATAGATCTGATTTCTACCTTTAATTCTTGAAATGCTCATAATAATTCTAACGAATTGTCGTTTACTTTGACATGGAATTCTTCTCCTTCGAAATGTCTTCCCGTGCTATGACTGTTGGGTTGGAATCTGTCTTATAAACGTTCAGCTGAGCCTTCCATACCTGTAACTAAAAATAATTTCTGTATAACACAATAGTTTAATTTTTTTTGAATTAGTAAAATTTTTGCTGTAAATAAATTTTTCTGTTGTATGCTATTGGACCTTTTTCAGGCCTAGAGTTCGAACATGAGCTCTAATACCACATGTAACATCCCAAAAATTATCAAATTTTTATAATAGAAATATTTATCAAAGTCATTAATGTGGAACATATAAATTAACTTGATTTCTTAACTAAGATGATTAGTAACGATGACACGTCACACTTCTCCACTAATTATGATTTAATTTTATTTGCTACTTCAAAATTAAGCAGATGCTAATCTCTTGAACGAAAGATCTTTTATGATTATGCCAACTAGTACAGTTTATAGATTTATTTAAGTTCTTGGTTATTATTGCATGCTGTTATAGTTTTAACTGTTATGATATTCTTGATGGAGTGCTGACAGTTTGTTTGTATGTTGACGAAGGGATCCTACGAGGTACCCTGGAGTTTACTTAGCTACATTTAGATACGACATTGAATCTTGTTTCCATGTGCATACTGCAGGTAAGAAATCTTATAAGACAACATAAGTTAAGAGTACTTGTGTCTTTCAATTCATCGTCAATGTAAAATTAAAAAGGTAAGTACTTCCTTGCGTCACCAATTACTGGAGGTATGGATACATGGTTCTAATCCTAGTTTATGTACTGTCATACGAAGCTCTTCAAGGTTATCATTCCATGTCATCCAAAAGTTCTGTTATGATGCTACATTCATTGTCATAAGACTATTGTCATTTATATTAAAACAACGATACTACTATCTATTAAGTATGCTATTATGAAGCTTGTAGAAATAATGATTACACCTTCAAACTACCATCATACTTGGCGTCTACAAGTCTTAGACTACTCTATGTCATGTATTTATCATTTCAATACACAGTTAATATATATATATATATATATAGTATGGTGACTAGTGCTTGTATAAGTCTTGGCTGTAGAGTGTATCTCGTCAAAGCTTAAACGAAACTTAGGATGATACTATAGTCTTTCCCTACATGGCCATCATAGAAAATTTAACGTAATTATGGTATAAATATATGCTATGAACTAGCATTATAAAGCTTCGTTTTTATGATTACATAGAACTTTAAACTTAGAACTATATTAAATATGCACTATATATTACAATGATATGTTTTTCATTAAGCCATGATATAATTACAATATGCAATTATATGATATAATATGCAAAGATTTGATTTATCAATATACAAACATACGATGATTAAGGTGCAATCCTAACTATACTTAACACTATAGGACATTATCCTATGCAAACCATGAATACGATGCAATTAAACCTTTTAAAGGTTATGACTTTAAACATTAGATTGAATCATATTCTGAATTATGCTCTTGTCCTAAGTTTTATTAACGTATGTTTTGAATTCACCAAAGTCTCGTTATTGGAGTGATGCGTTGATGTGCATTGAATTTGTTGTTGACAGGTTGACAGGGTTACGATCATGTATTAAATGTTATGACCGAACTCCATAGTGGAAAGCCTGGTTTTCAATCCTACATAGTCCAACCACGTGAACTTTAATCTAACTAAGAGTTCTAGCTGGCATGGTTGTTGTATCGCCTCTCTTCCATGCTATACAAGGTAATGTTCACTTGGAATGTAGTGTTGGCCACTTCGTGGTTGAAGTAATTAATGAGATGTTAATGCAATGTTACTCGGCTTTCAATGTAGCATTGTTGGCATCTTTCTTACCCATTGATCACACCAAATCTTGTTCATTGATTTGTCTAACCCTAACCTTGTTGTATGTAGTGGTAGCAAATTTCTCGGTCTTTCATTGTTACGTTGAGTTGACGCCGATAGGCTGCCAAAAT
This sequence comes from Larix kaempferi, assembly GCA_027924585.1. Lineage (NCBI taxonomy): Eukaryota > Viridiplantae > Streptophyta > Pinopsida > Pinales > Pinaceae > Larix > Larix kaempferi. The sequence goes on along the minus strand of BSBM01000796.1, from coordinate 3,132,258 downwards.
GTAGGGTCGAAGAAAATTTCCTTCCAGGGTTTCGATCTTGTGACCTGTGAGATGTAGTTTCTTTAATAGTTGTAGGCTTAGCTCCTTTCCATAGAGCCACGATACAGTAATACGAAATGCAGTTTTTGTCAGATTGCTGAGAGTGGTTTTGTATTGGGGTTTGGATTTTCTTTCTGAAATCGTCTTCAGGGTTTTGAAATTGCGGTTACTGATGTTGCTACCAGACTTCGTTTTTCTTCTGTTGGTGTGGTGTGCCAATGACACAAGCTTCGATTGGAAGGTAATGTTTATGATAATAACAAAATATTGTTTTGCTTAAATGTTTTCTTGTGTCTTCTCATTTTTAACCCCTCGATGTGTAACTTTGCAGGTACCCTCTTCGTTGCAAAGTTTCTATGTAACGGTTTTGGGAAAGGAAAGCTACTACTGCTTCCTGGTAAGCTACGGTGGTTCTTGCAAAGCCTCGTAGGTGCCTTTGATGTGTTTTTCTATATGCCGAGAGTTGGAAATCTTCGACTTGTATCAGTGATGGCTGAAAAGAAGTTTAAAGTTGTTTTGTTTTGACATTATTCTGTAAGAGGTTGATCCTCAGTCTTGTATTTGATGCTCGACTCAATATTGTTTTTTCTGTAGCATTGGAACCGATTTGAGTTGGTCTTTATACCGTGATTTATTAAGTTCAGGGTAAAACCCTGTGGAGTTTCGTGGTTCCACAATCTCAGTTTATTGTTAAAATGTCGAGGGTAAATCTATGTATTATTGGGAACCTTGTAAGGTCGTAATGTATTTCTTTGTTATATGTTTGAATGGAAATCCAGAACCTAGATTTCATTTTGCACTTGTAAACTATGGTTCGTTTTCTTTTCAATGGAAAGTTAAATAGCAATTGACTGTGTGAAAGCTGGTTACGGTGATGCCAAGCAACAATAGTTGTCTTGGGCCGAAATTTATAATTTGCATGACTTAAAAACTATATGTCTGTGTTTTGTTCTCATTGTTGATAATCTTATTTGGAAATAGATGAAAATAGTTGACTGTTAATATATGTCTAAATGGATATGCCTCCATATGCTAGTTTTTTTTTTACAAAGGATACTCTACCTATAGCTTACGATTTCTATCGGGTTTGTACCGGGCTTTGTACCCAAGACTAAATCTTTACAATCATAATTTCGATAATGTATATGTGTAATGCTAGGGATTGTGAGCTAATGTTTAGACATGCATATGTAATCGTGCCTTCGGCTAACTGTTAGATAATTCTTAGATAGTAAACTTACCATATATGAAAGATAGTATGGTTCTAGAAAGTGATGACTAGGGTTTAATAAGGCATACATGTTATCATTCTCTAAAATAATGTCTACAGTTTGTCATAGAAGACTTGAGATAGAAATTATGATGTGTGTATATAGAATTAGGGTTTGTAGTGTATTAGGTTTTGATACTACTGTAATAAATATTTGATACTTGAAATCAAACCAGGAAATTAGTGAAGAAATAAGATATGTATAATGACAAGAAATCTATATAGTGATTAGTTCTTTTTGCTGCTATAATTCTTGAAAATACTATTACTTGGAAATCATGAAATGTTTAATTTTGATTGCATTTGCTTGCTATCTTAAATGAATAGAGACAAGAGGAATATATGGAACTGTCAGAAGCATACTGTGTTTTTCTTTCAATTATTATTTAAATGAATTCTATGCTGCAATTTATGTTATACTATAATGTTTTATTGTGTTAAACATAGGACAGAATTTTAAACAAAACACTTACTGAAATCATTTATCCAATCAATGTCAATCTGCCTATCTCTCATCTATCATTAATTTGCTTCTCTATACTAGAGTACTATGCAGAAAACAACATGGGAGAAATATAGAGATGGTTATCTAATCAGATCTTTAACAAAGCTTTATCATTCATAATTAAACATAAATCAGAAAATAAAATAAATTATTTTACAAAACAGAGTTTGACTAAGCAAAAACATTAAGCTATAAACAAAGTAGGAATAGTGAAACCTGGTTAAGTGTAGGGAAACAAACACCCCAAGGAACCTGTTCCACCCAACCAATTCCTGAAGACAGCCAAGTTACTTGCCTTAGGACCCCCGAGCCTGTTCACTGAACCACCAGGAGGAAGAAACTTGGAAGCTTAGGACCTTAACTTGCAGTAGCAATAGTTATCTAGTCTTAAAGACTTAGTAGTCAAAGGGACCTACAACAGCACCTCTGGTTCTCCTTCTCAGAATAATTTGCAGACTTACAGTTGCACTCTCACATAGCCTCCCTATTCGAATCTCTCAGTGATCACCTGATGCACTTGAGGAATATTTCTGCAGAAAATATTGTAAGAGCTTCCTGCTCAATTCGAATTTGCCTTATGTAGGCTTCCTAGGCCTTTTAGTGGTTAACTGGTCATTTAATGAGTTGCCTGCTCACTTCCACCACCTGGGGGATAATGCCACAATTTTAGGGGTAGTTGTCCCATAACCAATAACTAGTGGTGAAGTGCAATTGTTGCCATATATCCCATGCCTTCTGATAGCTTCCATTCCTCCTAGTGGGTGAGTGAACACTCATTTAACAGTTCCCTTGGGTGTTTGTCTCCTACTTTAATTTATTAAATAATAACATCAGTAATTACATTCATTCTTGACCAAACTTGGTCATAATTACAAAACTTTGTAATTAAAATTTAACATAAAGTATTTTTCCAATAAAATAATATTTTCAGAATTTGGGAAGGTGACATACACCCCCCCTTAGGCCTCAACATCGTCCTCGATGTTGCTTAATCAATCTCTGAGTGTTCCTAAAACAGAGTTGGGTATGCTGCCTACATACTAATCTTCAACTCCCAGGTTGCCTCTTCTGGGCTAAGGTGCTTCCATTGCACTTTCACTTGCCCAATGTTGCGATTCCGGAGCAGATTTTCCCTCCTTTCGAGGATATAGTCCAGTTCCACCTGAAAATCGTCGTCTTGTCCCACTTGTACATCAGTCCAGTTTACAACATGAGTAGTATCGTGTACATACTTCTTTATAAATTATATATGAAAAAAATTATGAATCTTTAAATTTGGTGGCAAAGCCAGTTGGTATGCCACTGGTCCAACACTTGACAATATTTCGAAAGGACCAGAATACCTGGGATCCAACGTGGGTAGTCCAATAATAAATTCTATGCTTATCACTTCCCATTTCAAGCTAGGTATAGGCAATGGCTGCAACAGTCCAACTCGATGTTGATGTTCAAACTTCAGTTTTTGATAGTCCAAACACTTAGCTATGTACTCTGCTACTTCATCTTTCATTCTAGGCCAAAAGTATTGTTTCCGTAGCATAGTAATGGTCTTTTGATAACCTGGATGGCCGGAGTAATGGCTTTTGTGCATCTCATTTAAAACCGGAATTTTTACTTCTGGTATGTTGGGTAGATCCAATCTGTTTTTGTATAACAATAGTCCATTTTCCTTCAAACTGTAATTTGCCATTGAATTTTAAAAACCGTTATTTGTTGTCTTTTCTTGTAATTTCCTGTATTCTTCATCTATTTCACTCCTTTCAAGGATTTGAGTTCCTAAGTCTGTTGAATAAGTACTGATGGCTGAAATAAAATTCAGTTTTTCCTTGTGACTTAATGCATTTGCAACCTTGTTCTCTTTCCCTTTAATATGTTGAATTTCGAAATCATACTCACTTAGGAAAGTTAACCATCTAGCTTGTCTAGTGTTCAGATTTGTCTGATCTAATAAATATTTCAGACCCCTGTTGTCTGTCAATAAAGTAAATTTTCTGCCAATAGAGTGATGACGCCACATTTTTAAAGCATGAAATACTGCTAATAACTCTAAATCATAAGTAGAGTAGTTCTTTTCATGTATTTTCAACTTTCTTGATTCGTATGCCACAGCATGCCCTTCTTGTGTTAGGACTCCACCGAGTCCGTAATTACATGCATCTGTGCAAACTATAAAATTCTTATTAGGATCTGTTATCCTCAAAATAGGTGTTGTAGTCAATAACTCTTTTAGCTTCTTAAAACTATCTGAACACTTCTGATCCCACACGAATTTCTTCCCTTTCTTCTGCAAGGAGGTTATGGGGTTTGCAATCTTCGAAAAACCCTCTATAAATTTTCTGTAATATCCAGTAATACCCATAAATGATCTCACATCCGACACATCCTTAGGATCTAGCCAATCATTAATGGATTTTATCTTGTCGGGGTCAATCGAGATTCCTTCTTTAAAAATTATGTGTCCTAAATACTGAATTTTGTCCTTGTGAAAATCACACTTACTAAACATAGCGTATAGTTGATGATCTCTCAGAACTTGTAAGATAATCCGTAGATGTTCGTCATACTCTTCTTTGTTTTTAGAATACACTAAAATGTCATCTTTAAATACCACAACAAACTTATCTAAGTATTTGTGCAGAATATTGTTCATCAAACACATAAATATAGCCAGGGCATTAGTCAATCCAAATGGCATGACTACGGACTCATAATGTCCATATCGAGTTCTATGAGCTGTTTTGAAAATATCCTCATCCTTAAACCGCACTTGATCATATCCTGACCTTAGATCAATCTTTGAAAATATCGTTGCTCCACGCAGCTGATCAAATAGGAGGTAATCCTGGAATCTCCTCAGGAAAAACATCTTTGAAATCCTTTAGGACAGGTATGTCTTCTAGTTTCAGTTTGTCCTCTTTACAAATAAACTCATCATTTACTACATTTACCGCAAACAACTGACATCCTTTCCTAAATGCCCTCTTTACTTGCATGGCTGAAATCTGTCTAAGGGTTATCTTTCTTGGAATACCTTTTACTTCTACAGTTTCTCCTTCATCATTTAAACATGTAAAACTTTTCTCATAATAGTTCAGAATGACATGATGGGATTCTAACCAGTCCATTCCGATTATAATATCATAGGATCCTAAAGGTAAAATATTCAACTTGATTTGTGTCTTTAACTTATTCATGGATAAAGCACAACTTTCAATAAAATATGATACTTTCCTATTTGTTCCTGTTGCTAGTCTAACTAACCAAGATTTACTGAACTTTTCTGTTTTTCAATTTAAAACCTTATACAATGTCTGGTGATATATAACTTAAGCTAGCACCAGGATCAATCATAATAGTAATAGGATGATTTTGTAGCATACCTTCAATATCTACCATAGAGATTTGATGATCTGCTTGTCTGTTGTCGAGTGTCGCATTGATTCTGGGCATCTCTCTTGCAAAGTCTCCAATTGTAGGTTCGGTCTGAATAGAATGAAAGTTGTTAGATGTCCACTTCCTCTTGGGGCATTCTGATGCATAATGAGGACCTTGACACTCAAAACATTTGATAGGTGCCTTTTGATCATTAGTCCTAGTAGCATTGGAAGTCTTTCTAGGAGCTATAAAATTCTACTGATGGTTGTTTCTAGGGTTGTTTCCTTGAAAATTCCGATTCTGAAAATTTTTCTTCTGGAAACCAGAATTACCACTAAATCTGAATTTTTTCTTTTTCAGCTCAAAATTGTTGGGTTTAGGACTTTTCTAGTTTGACATTCCTTCTCTTTTCCAATTAGTGTCATAACAGAAAGTTGCTTTCCTCATGGCCTCTTCTAAGGTTTTTGGATTGTCATACTTGATTCTGTCTTTGATATTGAAAGGTAGATAGCTAAAGTATCTTTGGATCTTCGATTTTTTTTCCACGAGGTATGGCACATATCTCAGTAAGTTCAGAAATTTACTGTTCATTTCCTTCATGTTCATACTTCCTAGCTTCAAGTCATAGAACTCCTTTGATTTTTCATCATAGTACTGTTCTGATAAGAACTCCTTTCAAAAATATCGTTTGAAAGTACTCCAGTTGACATCCTTGTTTTTGATTCCCTTCACTCTCTTGATATCCAGCCACCAAACATCCGCCTTGCCGATCAAGTTGTAGATTGCCATCTTTGCCTTCAATGATGCAGAATAATCATATATTTGGAAATACTTTTTCATGTCGAACAGCCAAGCTTCTGTTGTCTCTCCTTTTTCAGTTTCACCATTGAAGGTTGGGGGTTTTATTTTCTTGAACTCCCCAGAAATTTGCTCATACTATTTGTGACTTTTCCTCTAGGGTTTGTAGTCCCCTTCGCTGCTGTCACTTGAATAATTTCTTTTCTTTTTCCGTTTTTCATGGGCAGCTTCTGATGATGTTGAAATGTTGTTTGCGTCACCAGTTTTCATCTTTTTACTTCTTCCTGAATAAGGTAAATCTTCAATCTTGGAAGTATTCTCAATTTCTATATTATGTTCATCAGTTGGGCATTGTTCGAACAGTACTTGATTTAATTCTTCTTGTGCCTTCAGAATTTTCTCATTGTCTTGTTTTACAGATCTGATTTCTGCCTTTAATTCTTTAAATGCTCGTAATAATTATGACAAATTGTCATTTACTTCACCATGGAATTCTTCTCCTTCGAAATGCCTGCCCGTGCTATGACTGTTGGGTTGGAATCTATCTTCTAAACGTTCAGCTGAGCCTTCCATACCTGTAACTCAAAATAATTCATGTATAACACAATAGTTTAAATTTTTTTGAATTAGTAAAAGTTTTGTTGTAAATAATTTTTTCTACTACGTGTTCTTGGACCTTTTTCAAGCCTAGAGTTCGAACATGAGCTCTGATACCACATGTAACATCCAAAAAATTACCAAAAATTTTAAAAACATTATAATAGCAATATTTATCAAAGTCGTTAATGGAGAACATATAAATTAACTTGATTTCTTAACTAAGATGATTAGTAACGATGACACATCATACTTCTCCACTAATTATGATTTAATTTTATTTGCTACTTCAGAATTAAGAGGATGTTAATCTCTTGAATGAAATATCTTTTATGATTATGCATACTAATGCAGTTTACAGATTTATTTAAGTTCTTGGTTATTATTGCATGCTGTTACAGTTTGTACTGTTATGATATTCTTGATGGAGTGCTGACAGTTTGTTTGTATGTTGATGAAGGTGTCCTACGAGTTACCCTAGAGTTTACTTAGCTACATTTAGCTAAGACATTGAATCTTGTTTCCATGTGCAAACCGCAGGTACGAAATCTTAAAAGACAACATAAGTTAAGAGTACTTGTGTCTTTCAATTCATCGTCAATGTAAAATTAAAATGGTAAGTACTTCCTTGCATCACCAATTACTGCAGGTATGGATACATGGTTCTAATCCTAGTTTATGTACTGTCATACGAAGCTCTTCAAGGTTATCATTCCATGTCATCCAAAAGTTCTGTTATGATGCTACATTCATCGTCATAAGACTGTTGTCATTAATATTAAAACAACAATACTACTATCTATTAAGTATGCTATTATGAAGCTTGTAGAAATAATGATTACACCTTCAAACTATCATCATACTTGGCGTCTACAAGTCTTAGACTACTCTATGTCATGTATTTATCATTTCAATACATAGTAAATATATATATAGTATGGTGACTAGTGCTTGTATAAGACTTGGTTGTGGAGTGTATCTCGTCAAAGCTTAAACGATTCTTAGGATGATACTATAGTCTTTCCCTACATGGCCATCATAGAAAATTTAACGTAGTTATGCTATAAATATATGTTATGAACTAGCATTATAAAACTTCATTTTTATGCTTACACAGAACTTTAGAGATGAAATAGATATATCATAAGTTGTTGTGTATTTACATAATGTATGGACAAATAATTTTAATATTACGATTCTCAAGTTTTAAACTTAGAACTATATTAAATATGCACTATATATTACACTGATATGATTTTCATTAAGCCATGATATAATTACAATATGAAATTATATGATATAATATGCAAAGATTTGATTTATCGATATACAAACATACGATGATTAAGGTGCAATCCTAACTATACTTAGCACTATAGGACATTATCCTATGCAAACCATGAATATGATGCAATTAAAACTTTTAAATGTTATGACTTTAAACATTAGATTGAATCATATTATGACTTATGCTCTTGTCCTAAGTTTTATTAACGAATGTTTTGAATTCACCAAAGTCTCGTTATTGGAGTGATGAGTTGATGTGCATTGAATTTGTTGTTAACAGGTTGACAATGTTACAATCATGTATTAAATGTTATGACTGAACTCCATAGTGGAAAGCCTGGTTGTAATTCCGACGTAGTCCAACAATGTGAACTTTGATCGATAATGTAACTAAGAGTTCTATCTGGCATGGTTGTTGTATCACCTCTCTTCCATGCTGTACACGGTAATGTTCACTTAGCATGTAGTGTTGGCCACTTCGTGGTTGAAGTAATTAATGAGATGTTAATGCAATGTTGCTCGGCTTTAAACGTAGCATTGTTGGCATCTTTCTTACCAGTTGATCAAACCAGATCTTGATCGTTTATTTGTGTAACCCTAACCTTGTTGTATGTAGTGGTAGCAATTTTCTCGGTCTTTCATTGTTACGTTGAGTAGAGGCCGATAGGCTGCCAAAATGTAAGGTCGAAGTAAATTCCCTTCGAGGGTTTCGATCCTATGACCTGTGAGATGTAGTTTCTTTAATCGTTGCAAGCTTAGCTCCTTTCCATTGAGCCATGATACAGTAATACGAAATGTGGTTTCTGTCAGCGTGTTGAGAGTGGTTTTGTATTGGGGTTTGGATTTTCTTTCTGAAATCGTCTTTAGGGTTTTGAAATTGCGGTTACTGATGTTGCTACCATACTTCGTGGTTCTTCTGCTGTTTTGGTGTTCCAATGACCTGAGCTTCGATTAGAAGGTAGTGTTTACGATAATAAAAAAATATTGTTTTGCTTAATTGTTTTCTTGTATCTTCTTATTTTTAACCCGTCGATGTGTAACTTTGCAGGTACCCTCTTCGTTGGAAAGTTTCTATGCAACGGTTTTGGGAAAGGAAAGCTACTACTGCTTCCTAGTAAGCTCCGATGGTTCTTGCAAATTCTCGTAGGTGCCTTTGATGTGTTTTTCTATGTGTCGAGAGTTGGAAATCTTCGACTTGTATTAGTGATGGCTAAAAAGAAGTTTATAATTGTTTTGTTTTGACATTATTCTATAAGAGGTTGATCCTTAGTCTTGTATTTGATGCTCAGCTCAGTATTGTTTTTACTGTAGCGTTGGAAACGATTTGAATTGGTATTTATACCATTAATACCACGATTTGAATTGGTATAGCGTTGGAAATGATTTGAATTGGTTTAATAACAATTGACTTTGTGAAAGCTGGTTACGGTGACGCCAAGCAACAATAGCTGTCTTGGACCGAAATTTATAATTTGCATGACTTAAAAATGGTATGTCTGTGTTTTGTTCTCGTTGTTGATAATCTTATTTGGAAATAGATTAAATTAGCTGACTGTTAATACATGTCGGAACGGATATGCCTCCATACTCTAGTTTTGTTTTTACGAAGGATACTCTACCTGTAGCTTAAGATTTCTATCGGGTTTGTGCCGGACTTTGTACCCAAGACTAAATCTTTACAATCATAATTTCGATAATGTATATGTGTAATGCTAGGGATTGTGAGCTAATGCTTAGACATGAATATGTAATCGTGCCTTCAACTATCTGTTAGATAATTCTTAGATAGTATAAAAGATAGTATGGTTCTAGAAAGTGATGACTAGTGTTTAATAAGTCATAAATGTTATCATTCTCTGAAATAATGTCTATAGTTTGTCATAGAAGACTTGAGATAGAAATTATGATGTGTGTATACAGAATTAGGGTTTCTAGTGTATTAGGTTTTGATACTATTGTAATAAATATTCGATACTTGAAATCAAAGCAGGAAATTAGTGAAGAAATCAAATATGTATAATGACAAGAAATCAATATAGTGATTAGTTCTTGCAGCTACTATAATTCTTGAAAATACTATTACTTTGAAATCATGAAATGTTTAATTTTGATTGCATTTGCTTGCTATCTTAAATGAATAGAAACAAGAGGAATATATGGAACTGTCAGAAGCATACTGTGTTTTTCTTTCAATTATTATTTACATGAATTCTATGCTTCAATTTATGTTATACTATAATGTTTTACTGTGTTAAACATAGGACAAAATTTTAAACAGAACACTTACTGAAATCATTTATCCAATCAATGGCAATCTGCATATCTCTCATCTATCGTTAATTTGCTTCTCTATACTAGAGTACTATGATGAGAACAACATGGAAAAAATATAGAGATGGTTATCTAATCAGGTCTTTAACAAAGCTTTATCATTCAGAATTAAACATAGATCAGAAAATAAAATAAATTCTTTTACAAAACAGAGTTTGACTAAGCAAAAACATTAAGCTATAAACAACGAAGGAACAGTGAAACCTGGTTATGTGTAGGGAAACAAACAGCCCAAGGAACCTGTTCCACCCAACCAATTCCTGAATATAGCCAAGTTACCTGCCTTAGGACCCCCGAGCCTGTTCACTGAACCACTAGGAGGAAGAAACTTAGAAGCCTAGGACCTCAACTTGCAGTAGCAATAATTATCCAGTCTTAAAGACTTAGCAGTCAAAGCGACCTGCACCAGCACCTCTGGTTCTCCTTCTCAAAATAATTTCCATACTTACAGTTGCACTCTCACATAGCCTCCCTACTCGAATCTCTCAGTGATCACCTAATGCACCTGAGGAATATTTCTGCAGAAAACATTGTAAGAGCTGCCTACTCAATTCAAATTTTCCTTATGTAGGCTACCTAGGCCTTTTAGTGGTTAACTGGTCATTTAATGAGCTTCCTGCTCACTCCCACCACCTGGGGGATAATGCCACAATTTTAGGGGTAGTTGTCCCATAACCAACAGCTAGTGGTGAAGTGCGATTGCTGCCATCTATCCCATGCCTTCTAACAGCTTCCATTCCTCCTAGTGGGTCAGTGAACACTCATTTAATACTTCCCTTAGGTATTTGTCTCCTACTTTAATTTATTAAATAATAATAATCAGTAATTACATTCATCATTGACCAAACTTGGTCGTAATTACAAAACTTTGTAATTAAAATTTAACATAAATTATTTTGCCAATAAAATAATATTTTCAAAATTTGGGTAGGTGACATACACCCCCCCTTAAGCCTCAACATCGTCCTTGATGTTGGTTAATCACTCTCTGAGTGTTCCTGAAACAGAGTTGGGCATGCTGCCTGCATACTACTCTCCAACTTTCAGGTTGCCTCTTCTAGGCCAAGGTGCTTCCATTGCACTTTCACTTTCCCAATGGTGTGACTCCATAGCAAAGTTTCCCTCCTTTCGAGGATACAGTCCGGTTCCACCTAAAAATTGTCGTCTTGTCCCACCTGTACATCCTTCCAATTTACAACATGAGTAGCATCCTGTACATACTTCTGTAAAAATGATATATGAAAAACATTATGTATCTTTAAATTTTGTGGCAAAACCAGTTGGTATGCCACTCGTCCAACCCTTGACAATATTTCGAAAGGACCACAATACCTAGGTGCCAACTTGGCACAGCTTCCCAATTTCAATGAAGTTTTTTTCGGTCTTACCTTGAGGAACACATGTTCACCAACCTGGAACTCTTTATGAGTCCTTTTTAGATCTGCTTGACTCTTCTACCTATCTTTGGCAGCTTTTAGATTTCCTTGTACCTGTTTCACAATTATTTCTAACTCCTACAACAATTGAGGTCCTAAAACAACTCTATTTACTATCACATTTCCTACCATAAATAATTTCAAATGGGCTAAGTCTGGTTGATGCATGATAATGGTTACTATATGCAAATTCTGCTAGATGCAAGTAGTCTTCCCACTTACCAGGCTGATCCTTAACATACATTCTCAGTAAGTCTTCCAAAACTTGATTCACCCTTTCGGTCTGTCCATCCGTTTGTGGATGAAATGCTATACTGAAATTTAAGGTTGTATTCAACCCTTTAAACAAAGACCTCCAAAAGTTTCCAGTAAACTCAGAGTCATGATCTGAAATTATCACTTTCGGTATACCATGTAATCGAAAAATCTGCTTCATGAAAATTTATGCAATGTCTGGAGCCTTATGAGTAGTCTTCACAGATATAAAGTGTGCTACCTTTCTAAGTTTATCCACTACCAACATGATAGTGTCATTTTGTTTCTGATTTTTGGGTAGTCCAGTAATAAAGTCTATGCTTATCACTGCTCATTTCCAGCTAGGTATAGGTAGTGGATGCAACAGTCCAGCTAGATGTTGATCTTCAACCTTCACTTTTTGACAGTCCAAACACTTAGCTATGTACTCTGCTACTTCATCTTTCATTCTGGGCCAAAAGTGTTCTTTCCGTAGCATAGTAATGGTCTTTTGATAACTTGGATGGCCAGAGTAATGGCTTTTGTGCATCTCATTTAAAATCAAAATTTTTACTTCTGGTATGTTGGTTACATACAATCTATTTTTATATAACAATAGTCCATTTTCTTTCAAACTGTAATCTGCCATAAAATTTTCAGAACTATTATTTGCTGTCTTTTCTTGTATTTTCCTGTATTCTTCATCCGTTTCACTCCTTTCAAGTATTTGAGTTTCTAAGTTTGTTGAATAAGTACTGATGGCTGAAATAAAATTCAGTTTTTCCTTGCAACTTAATGCATCTGCAACCTTGTTCTCTTTCCCTTTAATATGTTGAATTTCGAAATCATACTCACTTAGGAAAGTTAACCATCTAGCTTGTTTAGCGTTCAGATTGTCTAATATAATAAATATTTCAGACCCATGTTGTCTGTCAATAAGGTAAATTTTCTGCCAATAAGGTGATGACGCCACATTTTTAAAGCATGAATTACTGCTAATAACTCTAAATCATAAGTAGAGTAGTTATTTTCATGTATTTTCAGCTTTCTTGATTCGTATGCCACAGCATGCCCTTCTTGTGTTAGGACTCCACTGAGTCCTTCATTACATGCATCTGTGCAAACTATAAAATCCTTATTAGGATCTGCTATCCTCAAAATAGGTGCTATAGTCAATAACTCTTTTAACTTCTTAAAACTATTTGAACACTTCTGATCCCACACGAATTTCTTCCCTTTCTTCTGCAAGGAGGTTATGGGGTTTGCAATCTTTGAAAAACCCTCTATAAATTTTCTGTAATATCCAGTAATACCCATAAATGATCTTACATCCGACATATCCTTAGGAAGCGGCGAATCATTAATGGTTTTTATCTTGTCGGGGTCAACCGATATTCCTTCTTTAGAAATTATGTGTCCTAAATACTAAATTTTGTCCTTGTGAAAATCACACTTACTAAACTTAGCATATAGTTGATGATCTCTTAGAACTTGTAAGATAATCTGTAGATGTTCATCATGCTCTTCTTTGTTTTTAGAAAACACTAAAATGTCATCTATAAATACCACAACAAACTTATCTAAGTATTTGTGCAAAATATTGTTCATCAAACACATAAATACAACCGGGGCATTAGTCAAGCCAAATGGCATGACTACGAACTCATAATGTCCATATCGAGTTCTAAAAGCTTTTTTGAAAATCTCCTCATCCTTAACCCACACTTGATGATATCTTGACCTTAGATCAATCTTTGAAAATATGGTCACTCCACATAGCTGATCAAATAGATCGTCTATGCGGGGCAACGGGTATCGATTCTTGATTGTCATCTTATTAAGCTAGCGATAATCTATGCATAGTCTTAAGGTTCCATCTTTCTTCTTAAAAAATATAACAGGTGCTCCCCACGGAGACACACTGGGTCTTATATAGTTTTTATCAATCAGCTCCTTCAACTATGAATTCAACTCATTTAATTTCAGTATATTCATCCTATATGGAGCTTTAGAATTTGGTACTGCTCCTGGTATTAACTCGATGGTAAAATCTAAATCTTTTTGAGGAGGTAATCCTGGAATCTCCTCAGGAAAAACATCTTTGAAATCCTTTAGTACATGTCTGTCTTCGAGTTTCAATTTGTCCTCTTTACAAATAAACTCATCATTTACTACATTTACTACAAACAACTGACGTCCTTTCCTAACTGCCCTATTTACTTGCATGGCTGAAATCTGTCTAAGGGTTATCTTTCTTGGAATACCTTTTACTTCTACAGTTTCTCCTTCATCATTTAAACATGTAAAACTTTTCTCATAACAGTTCAGAAGGACATGATGGGATTCTAACCAGTCCATTTCGATTATAATATCATAGGATCCTAAAGGTAAAATATTCAACTTGATTTGTGTCTTTAACTGATTCATTGATAAAGCACAACTTTCAATAAAATATGATACTTTCCTCTTTGTTCCTGTTGCTAGTCTAACTAATCAAGATTTACTGAACTTTTCTATTTTCAATTTAAAACCTTCTACAATGTCTGGTGATATATAACTTAAGCTAGCACCAAGATCAATCAAAACAGTAACAGGATGATTTTGTAGCATACCTTCAATCTCTACCATAGATATTTGATGATCTGCTTGTCTGTTGTCGAGTGCTGCATTGATTCTGGGCATCTCTCTTACCAAGTCTCCAACAGTAGGTTTAGTCTGAATATAATGAATGTTGTTAGTTGTCCGCTTCCTCTTGGGGCATTCTGATGCATAATGAGGACCTTGACACTCAAAACATTTGATAGGTTCATTTTGATCATTAGTCCTGGTAGCATTGGGAGTGTTTCTAGGAGCTGTAAAATTTTGTTCTTGGCTGTTTCTGGGGTTGTTTCCTTGAAAATTCCGATTCTAAAAATTTTTCTTTTGGAAACCAGAATTTCCACTAAATCTGAATTTTTTCTTTTTTAGCTCAAAATTGTTGGGTTTAGGACTTTTCCAGTTTGACATTCCTTCTCTTTTCCGATTAGTGTCATAACAGAAAGTTGCTTTCCTCATGGCCTTTTCTAAGGTTTTTGGATTGTCATACTCGATTATGTCTTTGATATTGAAAGGTAGACAACTCAAGTATCTTTGGATCTTCGGTTTTTCTTCCACGAGGTATGGCACATATCTCAGTAAATTCATAAATTTACTGTTCATTTCTTTCATCTTCATACTTCCCAGCTTTAAGTCATAGAAATCGTTTGATTTTTCTTCATAGTATTGTTCTGATAAGAACATCTTTTTGAAATATCATTTGAAAGTACTCTAGTTGACATCCTTGTCTTTGATGCCCTTCACTCTCTTGATATCCTGCCACCAAATATACGCCTTGCCGATCAAGTTGTAGATTGTCATCTTTTCCTTCAATGATGCAGAATAATCATATATTTGGAAATACTTTTTCATGCTGGATAGCCAAGCTTCTGCTATCTCTCCTTTTTTAGTTTCACCATTGAAGGTTGGGGGTTTGATTTGCTTGAACTGCCCAGAAATTTGCTCATACTGTTTGTGACTTTTCCTCTTGGGTTTGTAGTCCCTTTCGCTGCTATCACTTGAATAATTTATTTTCTTTTTACGTTTTTCATGGGCAGCTTCTGATGATGTCGAAATGTTGTTTGCATCATCAGTTTTCATCTTTTTACTTCTGCCTGAATGAGGTAAATCCTCAATCTTGGAAGTATTCTCAATTTCTATATTATGTTCATCAGTTGGGCATTGTTCGAACAATACTTGATTTAATTCTTCTTGTGCCTTCAGAATTTTCTCATTGTCTTGTTTTACAGATCTGATTTCTGCCTTTAATTCTTGAAATTCTCGTAATAATTCTGACGAATTGTCGTTTACTTCGCCATGGAATTCTTCTCCTTCGAAATGCCTTCCCATGCTATGACTGTTGGATTGGAATCTGTCTTCAAACGTTTAGCTTAGCCTTCCATAAATGTAACTCAAAATAATTTATGTATAGCACTATAGTTTAAATTTTTTTCAATTAGTAAAAGTTTTGCTGTAAATAAATTTTTCTATTGCATGTTCTTGGACCTTTTTCAGTGCTAGAATTCGAACATGAGCTCTGATACCACATGTAACATCCCAAAAATTACCAAAAATTTAAAATTTTTTATAATAGCAATAGTTATCAAAGTCATTAATGCGAAACATATAAATTAACTTGATTTCTTAACTAAGATGATTAGTAACGATGACACGTCATACTTCTCCACTAATTATGATTTAATTTTATTTGCTACTTCGGAATTAAGTGGATGTTAATCTCTTGAACGAAAGATCTTTTATGATTATGCATACTAGTACAGTTTACAGATTTATTTAAGTTCTTGGATATTATTGCATGCTGTTACAGTTTGTACTGTTATGATATTCTTGATGGAGTGCTGACCGTTTGTTTGTATGTTGACGAAGGCGTCCTACGAGGTACCTTAGAGTTTACTTAGCTACGTTTAGCTAAGGCATTGAATCTTGTTTCCATGTGCAAACCGCAGGTAAGAAATCTTATAAGACAACATAAGTTAAGAGTACTTGTGTCTTTCAATTCATCGTCAATGTAAAATTAAAATGGTAAGTACTTCCTTGCGTCACCAATTACTGTAGGTATGGATACATGGTTCTAATCCTAGTTTATGTACTTTCATACGAAGCTCTTCAAGGTTATCATTCCATGTCATCCAAAAGTTCTGTTATGATGCTACATTCATTGTCATAAGACTATTGTCATTAATATTAAAACAACGATACTACTATCTATTAAGTATGCTATTATGAAGCTTGTAGAAATAATGATTACACCTTCAAACTATCATCATACTTGGCGTCTACAAGTCTTAGACTACTCTATGTCAAGTATTTATCATTTCAAAACAAAGTGCTTGTATAAGTCTTGGCTGTAGAGTGTATCTTGTCAAAGCTTAAACGAAACTAGTGCTTGTATAAGTCTTGGCTGTAGAGTGTATCTTGTCAAAGCTTAAATGAAACTTAGGATGATACTATAGTCTTTCCCTACATGACCATCATAGAAAATTTAACGTAATTATGGTATAAATATATGCTATGAACTAGCATTATAAAACTTCGTTTTTATGATTACACAGAACTTTAAACTTAGAACTATATTAAATATGCACTATATATTACAATGATATGTTTTTCATTAAGCCATGATATAATTACAATATGCAATTATATGATATAATATGCAAATATTTGATTTATCAATATACAAACATACGATGATTAAGGTGCAATCCTAACTATACTTAGCACTATAGGACATTATCCTATGCAAACCATGAATACGATGCATTTAAACCTTTTAAAGGTTATGACTTTAAACATTAGATTGAATCATATTATGACTTATGCTCTTGTCCTAAGTTTTATTAACGTATGTTTTGAATTCACCAAAGTCTTGGTATTGGAGTTATGAGTTGATGTGCATTGAATTTGCTATTGACTGGTTGACAGGGTTATGATCATGTATTAAATGTTATGACCGAACTCCATAGTGGAAAGCATGGTTGTCAATCCTACGTAGTCCAACCACGTGAACTTTGATCGATAATGTAACTAAGAGTTCTAGTTGGCATGGTTGTTGTATCACCTATCTTCCACGCTATACATGGTAATGTTCACTTGGCATGTAGTGTTGGCCACTTCGTGGTTGAAGTAATTAATGAGATGTTAATGCAATGTTGCTCGGCTTTCAACATAGCATTGTTGGCATCTTTCTTACCCGTTGATCACACCATATCTTGATCGTTGATTTGTGTAACCCTAACCTTGTTGTATGTAGTGGTAGCAAGTTTCTCCGTCTTTCATTGTTACGTTGAGTTGAGGCCGACAGGATTCCAAAATGTAGGGTCGAAGGAAATTCCCTTCCAGGGTTTTGATCCTGTGACCTGTGAGATGTATTTTCTTTAATAGTTGCAAGCTTAGCTCATTTTGATAGAGTCACGATACAGTAATACGAAATGTGGTTTCTGTGAGCTTGTTGAGAGTGGTTTTGTATTGGGGTTTGGATTTTCTTTCTGAAATCATCTTCAGGGTTTTCAAATTGCGGTTACTGATGTTACTACCAGACTTTGTTGTTTTTCTGCTGGTGTGGTGTGCCAATGACCCAAGCTTCGATTAGAAGGTAGTGTTTACGATAATAACAAAATACTGTTTTGCTTAATTTTTTTCTTGTATCTTCTTATTTTTGACCCCTCGATGTGTAACCTTGCAGGTACCCTATTTGTTGGAAAGTTTCTATGCAACAGTTTTGGGAAAGGAAAGCTACTACTACTTCCTGGTAAGCTCCGGTGGTTCTTGCAAAGCCTCGTAGGTGCCTTTGATGTGTTTTTATATGTGCTGAGAGTTAGAAATCTTCGACTTGTATCAGTGATGGTTGAAAAGAAGTTTAAACTTGTTTTGTTTTGACATTATTCTATAAGAGGTTGATCCTCAGTCTTGTATTTGATGCTCGGCTCAGTATTGCTTTTACTGCAGCATTGGAACCGATTTGAGTTGGTCTTTATACCGTGAGTTGTTAAGTTCAGGGTAAAACCCTGTGGCGTTTTGTGGTTCCATGATCTTGGTTTATTGTTAAAATGTCAAGGGTAACTCTATGTATTATTGGGAACCTTGTAAGGTCATAATGTATTTCTCTGTTATATGTTTGAATGGAAATCCAGAACCTAGGGTTCTTTTTGCACTTGTAAACTATGGTTCGTTTTCTTTTCAATGGAAAGTTAAATAACAGTTGACTGTGTGAAAGCTTGTTACGGTGATGTCAAGCAACAATAGTTGTCTTGGGCCGAAATTTATAATTTGCATGACTTAAAAAATGTATGTCGGTGTTTTGTTCTCGTTGTTGATAATCTTCTTTGGAAATAGATGAAAATAGTTGACTGTTAATAGATGTCGAAACGGATATGCCTCCATACTCTAGTTTTGTTTTTACAAAGAATACTCTACCTGTAGCTTACGATTTCTATCAGGTTTGTGCTGGGCTTTGTACCCAAGACTAAATCTTTACAATCATAATTTCGATAATGTATATGTGTAATGCTAGGGATTGTGAGCTAATGTTCAGACATGAATATGTAATCGTGCCTTCAGCTAACTGTTAGATAATTCTTAGATAGTAAACTTACCATATATAAAAGATAGTATGGTTCTAGAAAGTGATGACTAGGGTTTAATAAGTCATAAATGTTATCATGCTCTGAAATAATGTCTACAGTTTGTCATAGAAGACTTGAGATAGAAATTATGATTTGTGTATATAGAATTAGGGTTTGTAGTGTATTAGGTTTTGATACTACTATAATAAATATTCGATACTTGAAATCAAAGCAGGAAATTAGTGAAGAAATAAAATATGTATAATGACAAGAAATCTATATAGTGATTAGTTCTTCCTATAATTCTTGAAAATATTATTACTTGGAAATCATGAAATGTTTAATTTTGATTGCATTTGCTTGCTATCTTAAATGAATAGAGACAAGAGGAATATATGGAACTGTCAAAAGCATACTATGTTTTTCTTTCAATTATTATTTACATGAATTCTATGCTGCAATTTATGTTATACTATAATGTTTTACTATGTTAAATATAGGACAGAATTTTAAACAAAACACTTATTGAAATCATTTATCCAATCAATGGCAATCTGCCTATCTCTCATCTATCATTAATTTGCTTCTCTATACTAGAGTACTATGCAGAGAACAGCATGGGAAAAATATAGAGATGGTTATCTAATCAAGTCTTTAACAAAGCTTTATCTTTTAGAATTAAACATAAATCAGAAAATAAAATAAATTCTTTTACAAAACAGAGTTTGACTAAGCAAAAACATTAAGCTATAAACAAAGTAGGAACAGTGAAACATGGTTAAGTGTAGGTAAACAAACATCCCAAGGAACCTGTTCCACCCAACCAATTCCAGAAGACAGCCAAGTTACTTTCCTTAGGAACCCCGAGCCTGTTCACTTAACCACCAAGAGGAAGAAACTTAGAAGCTTAGGACCTCAACTTGCAGTAGCAATAGTTGTCCAGTCTTAAAAACTTAGCAGTTAAAAGGACCTGCACCAGCACCTCTACTTCTCCTTCTCAGAATAATTTGCAGACTTATAGTTGCACTCTCACATATAGCCTCCCTATTCGAATCTCTCAGTGATCACCTGATGCACTTGAGGAATATTTCTACAGAAAATATTGTGAGAAATGCCTGCTCAATTCGAATTTGCCTTATGTAGGCTGCCTAGGCCTTTTAGTGGTTAACTGGTCATTTAATGAGCTTCCTGCTCACTCCCACCACCTAGGGGATAATGCCACAATTTTAGGGGTAGTTGTCCCATAACCAACAGCTAGTGGTGAAGTGCAATTGCTGCCATCTGTCTCATGCATTCTAACAGCTTCCATTCCTCCTAGTGGGTTAGTGAACACTCATTTAACAGTTCCCTTGGGTGTTTGTCTCCTACTTTAATTTATTAAATAATAATAATCAGTAATTACATTCATCCTTGACCAAACTTGGTCATAATTACAAAACTTTGTAATTAAAATTTAACATAAAGTATTTTGCCAATAAAATAATATTTTTCAGAATTTGGGTAGGTGACATGTTGTTATATTGTTATGTAGTAGGTTAACATGTGAGAGATTTCATTTAATTTCATGTCTGGTCAATTATATAATGGTTTATGCTTAATCTCTTTTGCTTGCATTTTCAAAAGAGTCACTTATGAGACTATGCATAGTTATCAGTTCTTTCTACCAATTATTATTTTGCATCTTTCTAACTACATGAAATTGCCTTTAAGATATTTAACTTTGGATTTAAGTTGTATTTGATCAAATTAACTGTCACAGTGAGTAAGAGCATTGATCTGTAGTTTGTCAAGACTTAGTTATTTCCTACAAGGTTATCTTTCATATTAGAATAGAGTGTGAATTTTCATTTCAGCACAATGTGAATTTCAATTCATGTAAGGTGTGAATCTTATTTTTAGTATAGAGTGATTTCATTTTTTGCAATCTAATGTGAACTTAGCATAATGTTTATGTCTTGTATTGAGTGTGCTAATTAGCTTAGCTTTTGATTCCTACAATTTCATAATTCTATTCATTAACTTAATTTCTGCACTTTAAGCTTTAGTGACATATTTTCTTGCCAGAATACATATCTATTGCCATTACCAGTGTTATGAGTGAAAACCATAAAAAAAACTTCACAGTATATAGTTTGTTGTAAGGAAAACTATGACAAACCTATATATTGTACGGTAATTTGCAAGTTCTCATAAGACCTCAGGCTAACAATTTAATGCATTGAATTCTTGCTTTCCTTTCTATTAAATTATAAGGTAATTGAAAATCTCTTCAATCTATCACTATGGTTGCTAGATCTAAAATAATCCAATACTAACCCTCTCATGGCAAGAACAATTTAGAGAGCTAGAAAGAGTCTTTCAAAAAAATAAGCAAGGACCAAAGGAGGGTGTTTGTTGGGATTGACCAAAATTTCACCATCATAAAGGTGAAAATAATATATCTATGTATGTACAATATCACTAAAAACCTCCTTATATTCTTAGAGATAACTCATACTAGATGGCAAGATAGAGCATGGCCTTGCACGTGTCTAACCTTTGGGAAATGTTGCTTGACACTTGCACCCACATGATTTTTTGGGCCATGCTCAATCCAATGCATTCAATAGCAAAAAATAGGTGTAGAAATCGATGTAGCATGGTTCTTTTGGGGCATACTCAATCCCAATTCACCCAAGGATCAAATATAGGTTTAACACTCTAGTAGCTTATTAGAAACATTGATGTTCCACTCTTGACTTAGAGAAAGTTGTGCCTTGGACTTGATGACTTATAGTTTCTCAATAAGTATGCATGTCTTGGTGGAAAAATGCATGGACGTAAATTCATAAGTCTCATCCTAATTATGATCCACTCTTTGAGTTCATGTATAACAAAAATTGCTCATATACCCTAATAAGGTCTTTATAAATCCATATTTATCCAAATTATGAGTTACCCCATCTATATGGTGTAGAACCACATTCGATTTATCATATTCGTCATACATGCATTGCACCTTGAATGGGAGCTTACATATGCACTTCGAATACTCCATTAAATTTATACTATAAGATACATTTTCAATTTAAATTGGAGCCTCTGATTATGTGCCACTCATGATTTTGGAAGGGGGTATCCTTTGGTGCCAAAAGCGTTTAGTTTATCATCTTCCTCTTCATATCCCTCATGATGATGGTATGAGGATTATGTGCCATTTAAACGTCATCTCCCTCATTTATTTTGTAAAAATCATGTGACTCTCTTGTAAATATCCTCAACTAATATATTGGGATTTCCCTTTAACATGCTTTTGGTTGTTTTCTTTTAACATGCTTTTGGTTGTTTTCTTACGTAAAAAAAACATGAAGCTTACAACAAGAGATAAAGGTCAAATGGCTCGGCCCCTTATACATTGAAGGGTCAATCGAACCTCCAAATCCAAAAGAATGGAGGAATGAGTCTCTAATAGACATTAAGTTCCAATTGTTTATTTTTTTTATTTCCTTATAAAATACATAAGGAAGGCTTGTGGGAAAACCTCTTTTATTGACATTAAAGTGACAAAAACCCTAACTTGAAGTTGTTAATAAGATCCATTAGGCACTTTTTACTTCAAATGTTATTTTTACAAGTAAACATTATAAAAAAATCATGAGCATATACACATTAATTAACTCATACACATAGAGTTTTACACCTTATAATAAATATGTTGTGGTTAGGCTGGCATGTGGGATAGAACACAATGAGACAAGAGATTCTAAAGTTGTAAAAACTATTGAAAGATGCAAAACATGGTATTATACATAAAATAACTCATCCACATGAAGTTTAAAACTAAATAAATTTGTTATTGTTAAGTAATAAACAACAACTAATGTCGGATAACACTAAAAAAGAGATGATGTTTTATAGTCATATAAGACACAAAACATATCCACATCCATAGGTAAATTAAAATACAACCCCCCTACAAAAAATAAAAATAAAAATCTAATTTAATATTCTTGGATCTATGCCACAAATTGATTAAATGAACTCCCAATCATGTCAAACTTGCATATGGACTTATGTGAACACCTTTGCTAGCATAATGATCATGGTATGTTGAGACATATATGTTGTTGTAAAAAAAGCCACCAACTAATGTAGGTAACATGCAATATGAGAAGAGATTTTAAATTTATAGGAACAATTCCAAGACACCAAACATGGTCATGTTATTGACACACATGCACACTCGCATTACACATTCTATATAGGACAGGGGAGAAGGTGAACAAGAATTCAACATAAAGAACTCTGAGCAATTTTGGGGGTTGTTTCTAGAATATACATAACACACTTCAATCTTCTAGGACATCTCTCTATTTCAACAATTTACCAAGATGTAAAGCTATCTCTATGGCGATAACAATAGTATAATTACTTTTTTTAATTTTTACTTAGATGAAAGCTTGAGAAACATGTTATTGTTTGTTTAGAGACATAAGGGAATGCATCTATGTTATATTCAATAAAAAAATTTAAAACTTGAATGCCCAATTTGTATGGGGGACTTATCTATTTTATTGATTTCTTCATTTTTCATAATAATAATACACATAATATAAAACTTGATTTCTTGATTTCTTTATGTTATATTCAATAAAAATAAATAAAACTTGAATGCCCAATTTGTACGGGGGACTTATCTATTTATTGATTTCTTCATTTTTAATAAGTCTTGTGGTAAATGTATTATTAAACTTGATTTCTTGATTTCTTTATGTTATATTCAATAAAAAAAAAATTAAAACTTGAATGCCCAATTTGTATGAGGAACTTATCTATTTATTGATTTCTTCATTTTTAATAAGTCTTGTGGTAAATGTATTACTAGCATAATCAAAAGATACACTATTCACACTACCATCTATCTCACCAAATTCAAATTATCAATGTTACTATGTTTGTCTTAATGATTCATCCTCCTCCTTGATTGTTAGTGCCACTAGCTCCTCTCAATCTAAATCATTTTTTTGCAAATAGCATTATTAAACTAGATCCTCATAAACATTATGCAAATAGATTGTACAACTTATGCTACTAAAGTTATGTTTCCATCAACATGATAGTTTTTTTTTTTTAAATATAGAAAATTCGGTAAGTAGCTGATTATTGAGTAAGAGGTAAATTCAAATTTTGATGGTTGCCAATATAAACTTTAAGCTAGTGCCTAGTATGAAGCCTATGATTTAGCAAGGGCTCATACATTCAGAGACACACCTAGATGGGAGTACCACTCAAGGAAGGGTTTTCCTAGCTTTATCACAATGACCCCATATCTAATTACAGATTTGAACCCAAAATATTAAAAAAAAAAATATGAAAGCTTTTCCTAGCCTTATCACAACAAACCCATGTCTCATTGCAAATTTGAACCCAAAATTAAAAAATATATATAAAACTTAAATCCATACCCATACAACATATACAATAATTAACATAAACATATATATATATAAGATTTGAATCCTTTTTAATTTCACTTACTTGTATTAATGCATTTGCCATACATGACAAGGTCATTTACTTAGATTGGATCCCTTGTAGAATACTTTATTTACTTTATTTTTTTGGCTTGAACTTTATTGTGCCTTAGTCTTTTTAATTTCACTTGTATTAATGCATTTGCCACACATGACAAGGTCATTTACTTAGATGGGATCCCTTGTAGAATACTTTATTTACTTTTTTTTTGCTTGAACTTTATGTGCCTTAGTAATGAATTTTGTTATGATTACAATGTGGATTTCGGGATCATAATAGAGGAATCTTTTTGGAGAGAGCAAAACCTCGATTGATTGAATTTTACTAGAGAGAAATGAAAGTTTTCTATGATTACAATAGGGATAAGTAAGAGGACACAGATAGCAAAACGTTGAGTAAATGTACAAAGAATATAGAGATGTTGTGGTATTGAAAGTGGTATTCATAAATATATTATTTATTTTAAAAAATAATTTTAATAATTAATTAGTATAATAATAATAATTTATTTTAAATAGTACATTCAAGTTAAAGGTTAATTTTTTTTTATATTAATTTTTACATTAAAAAATATTATACAAATTTTATATAGGTGTAGTTTAAATATTTTATGTTTATGTTCTTGGTTTTAAAGTAATGTTGAAATAACTTGCCTACGTTGAATCATGATTCACATATCTATTACACTCTCTACGAGCAGAGCATATCTAAGTTTTGACTTAATAATACCCATACATACATACATACATGCATACATTATACATACATACATGGTTGTTCAATTTTCATGATCTAGACTCATGAGAATAATCTATACTCATCAAGATAGACTGGAACCTGTTATGAGTTCCTCATATGACTCCAAGTTGTTCCACAAGCCTATTGTATGGGTAAGACTACTTTCAATATTTGAGTATATTTTCCATGTGTTTTGTTCATATTTGTTCATATTAAATAGAATAAATAAAAAATTTATATAAAAAAATTATAGTAAGAAGAAGCATATATATATAATAATTATATTAAAAAATTTGTACTATTTCCGTGATTCATTGGTCCGGAAAGCCCGGCTTTATCTGGAGTTTTGAGGTCTGCACAATTTTTTCATTGAAGACTTTATGTTGCATACTGTACTGGATTGTCCGGCTGTATGAGCATATGGGGTCCAGGGTTATGGTCTCCAGTTGGAAGATAGAACTTCAGATTTTGTAGTGGACGCTTTCGATATTTATAGCAAACTGGGTCCAGTTCGTTCCAACGCGTCCTTCACCATGATGCCTCCCGATGCATAGAATATTGAATTCCACGAGAAAATTACAGAGCCATGATTAGCCATCTAATAATTCGAAATCGTTAGATTTCTTTTTCAAAGACGTGTGCAACTTCTCTGAAACATCAGCTTTATCAGATAAATTTGGTAAAGTAGTGCGGGCTCAGAAAATGTAATATAGAATGAATCCAGTTGATAATTGTGGTGCCCTTAGGCTTCACAATTATATTCTTCTCGGCGACAAATTTCGCACTCTGCCGAGGCCCGCAGTACTATTGCAGCTGCATGGTGGGCCTACAGATAATTGTAGTTTACCAATTCGATGTGTGGCAGTCACTTCCTACAGTCTGTCATGCATGGATTTCACAAGTTTGTTCTGTCATTGAGAAATGTTACAAAACCTGCCAAGGTCAAAAGATGTGAAGTTATGCAGTGCCATCATGTGATGCCTGTTCCCAGCGCTGTGATTGGAACAACCTGTAGTGCAAATTTAGGGCTACTTGGACCCAATGTCCCTAATAAGAAAAAGAAAAAACGAGTTTCGAGATAGGGATTACAATTATGGATGTGGGCATCTAGCTCCAACTGAAAGTCTGGGCCATTGTTATTAGTATTAGAAACAAAGACATCTTATCACAATTCATTACCATTGATAATTACTATTGATTTGGCCTGTTTCAGATTGAAAAATCCCAGATATATCAGTAATTTGTGAATCCTTCGTCAGTTTTGAACTTGTGACCTATAAGGAGATAACACATGTTCTTAACTATTAGGTCCACTCAGGTGCACTTCATGTTCTTCAAACTTATTATTAATATCACGGAAATATTTCTAAGATATGTATATCATCTCAACCTCTCAACTACTTTTATAACAACAACTTATACAGTAAGATTGTGAAATGTTAATACACGATATTTGTGATTTTATAGTTTTTTATTCCAAGACAAAAACACTATATTTATCTAAATGATTCCTACCCACTTTTCTTCTTTTTCTAATGTGACATGATATCTCATCTTCTTCTATTAGAAAACAAAAATATTCCATTAATTTAAAATGATTCTTATTGGAAAAGAAAAATACTTCATTAATTTAAAACTAGCACAATCATTTAATTTGTGGTGAGTGAACTCTTATAGGCCACAAGTTAAAAGCCAACCATTTAATTTGTGGTGAGTGAACACTTATAGGCCACAAGTAAAAAGCCATATTTTTTAAAAACATATTTGATGCTTCACCCCAAAACTCTAAATGATTCCTACAATTATTAAAATTAGTAAAATAACATTTCATCATTTTTTATTCCAAAACTCTATTCAAACTTATTAATGATATTATTAAATTATTTCTAACATATTTCTATTGTCTCAAGGGCTCTATTCAAACTTTTTTTTTTTAACAGAAATGGGTAAGTAGCTTTTGATTATATAAAAGAGACAGAGGTTACAAAAAAGTTGGAGAAGGATTGCTCCCACAGGAGGACTGAGTCCATGACTCATTGTTCATCCTTTGCTAATCTAAAATTGTCATGGAACTTCCCTAATCTATGGAGACTGTATCTCCTTACAAATTGTCCAAGAAGAAGTAAACATAAACAAAACATTGATGTAATATATGAAATGCCTTACTTTCCGAAAGGACTTCTAGAACATGCATCTACTTCTTATCAAAATGATGCGCCAAAACTCTGCAGTAGACTTCCCTATGACCTGAAGCAAAATCCTTATAACATAGATGAACACAACTAAAAAACTTCTACGAAGGAGAGCCATAACAAAAACCAGAAACAAAAGAGAAGACCCAAGGGTTACAACTGATGATGCACCTCCATTTTCCTAGGGAGGTTGCTAACCACAGGGTCCTCAGAACTGCCATTCGTCGAACCTCCACCAAATTTCGAACCCAAGAAGAAATGCCCAACATCAGCTCTCAGAATATCCACTTTCTTTTCAACTTCTTTAATATTACTAATTACATTGTCAAGTTTAGTATTCACGTTGACAACAGAAAAAAAAATTTCCTCATTTTCACCCGGATTGGCAATCCTTTTTTGTCCATGATTGCTATAGTTTCTCACCTCCAAGTGCATGGCTTGAGCGAGAGAGAAGAGGCGAGTGATAGCCCTCTTCATCTCTGAGTTCTCGCTACAAAGCATTCGAATCTGATCCTCCATTTCCTTAAGAAGATTTAAGACCTCATCCGGGTTGGAGTTTCTATCAAACATCAGAGGGGGACCGGGGCTTCCATAGTCTTTCTGCACCGGAGTAGGATTCCACTTTCCTTCCAAACCAATGCAATCTAGATAGCAAGAAACGTGACCAGAGGGGCTTACCAGGAGGTTTGAAGTCTCCTGGCTGTCATCCTGAACCGTGAAAGATTTCATGATATCCTGTCTTTTTAGTCCCTTATGCTTCCGAATGGTTTTTCTGCACCGCAGACACTGAGGCAGGGGAGGATCTAGACTACGAACCAAAGACGGACCCTTAGCACTGTGATCCCCCATTGCATAGAGGAGAATAGCCAGCTGCTTCTTCTTCGAGTGCCGAGCATCATAAAGTTTGAGAGTAATACGATCTACACTCCACCCTATTGAATTAATGCCATCCCAAGTTCTGACAACCATCGAGACTTGGCGCATGCAAAACATATGTCTCAGCCTAGAGACACTCCCCAATTCATTCAATGAAGCATCTAAACCAAAATTTACAAACATAACTATACCGTGAGGGTTTAAGAGATGAGTACAAACGCCATCTAGGATGTGGGCATTCTTGTTGTTCCAATGATTTCTATACCCAAAAATTCTTTTAACAAATAACTCAATACTAAGGAATCCAGACTCTTTCATAGACCTTTTGATCGCACACCAGGATGCCACCATTTAAGCTTGCTCCTTTGTTGGCCATTAAATCCGCTTGTTGATTGTGTGTTCTCATCACATGGAGGAAATTGATAGCTTTAAATTCTTTGACTATGCATTTAAGGAGATAGTCTTCTTGCAGTTCTTCATGAGGTTTCTTGCTTCTCTTGTGACCATTAGCGAGTCTCCAATCACCATCAGTTCTTCAATGCCAATTAACCAATTCCCCAAGCGTACTCCTTCTGCTTATTCCCCTTAAAGTTATAAATGACTCCACCCCTACCTGCCAACCAAACTCAAGGTCTCTAGGTCTCTATTCAAACTTATTAATAATATTACTTATTAATAATATTACTGAAATATTTCTATTATCTTAACGTCTCAACTACTTTTATAGCAACCTCCTGTATAGCAATAAGATTGTAAAATGTTAATACATTATTATTATTGTGATTTTATCATTTTCGATTCCAACACAAAAACGCTCCATCAATTTAAATGATTCCTATCCACTCTTAAGACAAAAAAGTACAGGTTTCCTCTCTCCCTGGTAATGTGAATAGCAAAACAAAAAGTCCTTTCCATCGTGAATACAGGCTTACAAGTTACAATCTCTATCAAATATGAAATCTACCGGCAGTTTTCATAGGAAGGCGCGGGTACACGTTAGGTGCTTCGTGTCTATACATATTTATGACAGAGCCCTCAGATGGGACGTTTAAAAGTAAGAAAGATATATTTAAATCTATAAAAGTTTTATTTTGCTGTTCTTCAACAACCACCAACAAGTGGAGATTACCGGGCGGTTCTGAACGTCGTCCACACTGCTCAGACGCCTTGAGATTGTTTCTGTCACAAAAGCGAGAAAACAATGGCCGCTAAAATCCGACGGGATCCACAGGAATGAACATTACTTGGAAACGGTTTTATGCTTTTCTTGGGGGAAGGTTATTCATTACAGCTGTGATAATTATTTGCCAAAAAAATCGTGCACGGCAAGTTTGGTTAAAGTTGTAAAGTGCCGTTTCTCTATAACTAGCACCCAAAATTATTTAGTACTCGCTCTGCGGCCAACTAGTTTTGGGATCGAGGAACCACTGCGCTTCATGAGATTTTCGTTTCATTTTCCGCCATGAATGGTGATGCGAGGACATTTTATGTGTCTGAAATGAGAAACGATACGGCTGCGAGTGCCTATGACGGAGCACATTTACGATGGCGCTCTCCAGCGCTGTATTTATTCGTTGGGGTTGCTGGCATGCTCGCTCTGATAGGCCTAGCATCCATGGTTCTTCTGTGCTTTTGGTGGAAGATAGGGGCTGGTAGTGTGGAAGCAAATGACCCAGAGCGTGTGAGCCCTGTAGCTACTGAGGGGAAAGAGGAGATTACGCCCTGTGACATTGATAAAGAGGAGAAAATCCTGGTGATTATGCCTGGTGATGAAAAGCCCACTTTTATAGCCAAGGAATTGTCCTCTGCCCCTGCTGCTGATTCTTCTGAAGTCTGAGGAATGATGTTTTGGATTGCTTATAGTCTTTTCCTCTGCATAAATTTCTTGCAAGTGAAACGAGAACCTCAGCGGTGGTATCCGGATCCATTGCTAGTCATTGCTGAGAAGATCAATATCAAATTACTTTTGCTATAATGTATATATTCTGCGGTGGACTTGTATATAAATGCAAAGATTTCAGACAGGACGTTAGTTTAGTAGAAGTATGACAGTCAGAACATAGAAATTTTGATTTTCTGTGGCCTTTTAATTTTCACAGTAAAGAGTAAAGAGCGTTGGTGTACAGACATTTTTAGTTCAATGAAGCTCTGTGTTGGCGCCGCAGCAATAACTTGTCTAGCATAATCATGAGATATCAAATGATTTATAGATGTTTTGTAAGTGAAAATCTGTTATTTGGGTACATGATTTTCATTTAAGCTTCGTAATGGGCCTATCGGTAGTATAAAACACATAAATATGTGCACAAGCAAAAGGAAATATGGAATTCATTCCAGGCCACTTAGGCAGTTCGCTTTACAGTCTTTGTGAAGATCCTCCCTGCTTATAT
This sequence comes from Larix kaempferi, assembly GCA_027924585.1. Taxonomy (NCBI): domain Eukaryota; kingdom Viridiplantae; phylum Streptophyta; class Pinopsida; order Pinales; family Pinaceae; genus Larix; species Larix kaempferi. The sequence goes on along the minus strand of BSBM01000796.1, from coordinate 3,101,516 downwards.
TCTATGGTTTAGGACTTTTACAAAATCTTTTCAAGCTTGGAAAGTATAGGATTTTAACAAAATATTTTCAAGCGTAGAAAAACAGCATTCTTTTTTTGAAGAGAATTCTGTAGATGATAGATCTATGATAATAAAAAATGGGAGCAGAAGACTCTCCTGTGCTATTCAGCATACACTGAAGGAATTATATCGGATTGAATCATCTGGTTCCATGAGTTCTGTTTACCAAATCTGCAGATTCATTCCATGTGTTTTAGTTTCCATATTAGCACTTTCTTCAGGCGGTTATGGATGTTCTTAATCTCTCTCTGTATATTATTTGATCATATGGTTCAGATTTTTTGGTATGATACCAGCTTTTAGAGGTAAGAATCACAGCTTTTAGAGGTAAGAATCACAGCTTTTAGAGGTAAGAATCACACCCCCCATTAATAAACCTGCCAAGCCTCTCCAAGTCCAATATGGAGGCCCCTTCCATGCGTTCTAAATTTTTAATTTTAGAATTCATGATTGAATTTCTAAATTGGCTAGACTGCATAAATTTTTAGTTTAAGAGCTGAAATTACAAACAACATAGATTGAAAAAACATACACAAAAATATATTATAGTTTCTACTAAAATTTTGAAGTTCAAGTCTTGAGTTGTTTAAGTTTTTATGCCTGAAGAATGTGCTAATATGGAAACTAAAACACATGCAATGGATTCGCATATTTGGTAAACAGAACTCATGGATGTTCTAAATCTCTCTGTGTATATTATTTGATCATTTGGTTTTGATTTTTTGTTATAATACCAGCTTTTAGAGGTAAGAATCACACCCCCATTAATAAACTTGCCAAGCCTCTCCAAGTCCAATATGGAGGCCCCTTCCATGCGTTCTAAATTTTTAATTTAAGAATTCATGATTGAATTTCTAAATTGGTTAGACTGTATAAATTTTTCCAATATGGAGGCCCCTTCCATGCGTTCTAAATTTTTAATTTAAGAATTCATGATTGAATTTCTAAATTGGTTAGACTGCATAAATTTTTAATTTAAGAGCTGAAAATACAAACAACATAGATTGAAAAAACATACACAAAAATATATTATAGTTTCTACTAAAATTTTGAAGTTCATAGATTGAAAAAACATACACAAAAATATATTATAGTTTCTACTAAAATTTTGAAGTTCAAGTCTTGAGTTGTTTAAGTTTTTAAAATTCAATCTACCAGTTATAATTCAAAGTTTTATAATCTTGTAACTTTTAGTTTTTAATTAAATTGAAATGAATGGTTTGAAGTTATCATCCTGTAATTTTTAGGTTTTAATTAAATAGATACGAATGGTTTGAAGTTCAAGTTTTGAGTTGTTTATATTTTTAAGATTCAATTTGAAGTTATATCTTCAATATTTTATCATCTTGTAATTTTTATTAATTTTTAATAATTTTTAATAATTATATTTTTTTATAAAACAAGTATCATCGTCCATCAACATCTTGATTTTTTATAATTTGATTTTTTTATAAAACAATTATCATCATCCACCCAACATCTCACAATGTGTTGTTAGATAAATATTTTTTAATAATCTTTATAAAACATTTATCATTATTCATTTTTTTTTCAATCACATCCATTCTCGAAAATTTGTTTAAATCATAATTTTGAACAATTATTTTTAAGTTTCTTTAAATTAATTTTATAATTTATAAATAAATTTTCATCTTCCACAATTTTTAAAAATTTATTGTAAATTATAGTTTTGAACCATTTTTAAATTTTAATAAATTGTAATTTTGAATTTATAATTTATAAATAAATTTTCATCATCCACAATTTTTAAAAATTTATTGTAAATTATAGTTTTGAACCATTTTTAAATTTTAATAAATTGTAATTTTGAACCATTTTTTTTCAAAATTATATTATCAAAAGTTATGACGAAACTTAATTTATAATTTTCTAAAATTATAATTTTAATAATTTTTTAAAATAAGAATATTATAATTTAGAATTTTGGATACGTTTTTCATTTATTAACTTTTTTTTTTCCATCGAAAAAATATAATTTACTATTAATATGGTGAAATAGTAAATAGGTCCAATTACATCAAAGCATCATAGCAACTGGGTATGTGAACCATACCAATCACACGCAAGAAATAGCCCAAAACTCATCGACAATAGTACTAGTTCTAAATCAAGTCATACAGAAGTGGCAGAAAGTTGCCAAACCAGAGCAACTATCACCAAGTAGCAGATCAGCCCACATATCCGGGGGCAATGTCATAATACCAAAGACCACAAATGTCATACATAAACATGATAAAAAGTCTTAAATACAATAGATAAAGTCCAAAACAGCCTATAGACTGGACACCAATGTCATATAGACACCAGATGAATATAGCCGCAAAAACAAAAGATCAAAATCCCAACAAGAAGTTGGTTAAAAGAGTCTATAAACCTGCAAAAATAATGCTTCATAATATAAACATAAAGTCACATATAGTCACATATAGATCAAAAAAACCCAAACCATTGAATAAGGAAACAATTTATTAACTTACCCCTTTAAAATTTAAAAAAAAAAATTCATAAACAAATGGGCAAAGGCGTCCTCCAATCATTCTAGAAGTTAATACAAAGTGTTAATCGGCGTCCTCCAACCATTCTAGCTGGTTCAAGAAGTTAATGGAAAGCATTCATCCCTACAGGTATCTCGCTGTTGCGTGAAGGTTAATTAAAGTACCCCAACTTCATTGGAATCCAGCAAACGATCAACATAAATATTTGATTTTTGGTCAAATATGTATTTTGTATTTCCGATAAATCCGGAAAATTTTTAATCTCTCATTGATCCGTTCTTGGAATTGTCATCGTATTTTTGAAATTCATGATTGAAATTTCTAAATTGCTTAGACTGCATAAATTTTTAATTTAAAAGCTGAAATTATAAACTTTCCAGTCGAAAACAACATACATTTATAAAGAAAAAAACATACACAAAAATATATTGAAGTTTCCTCTTGTAAATTTTTACAATTTTATAATTTCCTATGATTTGATAAATTTTTATAAAACAATTTTTTTATTGTTTTATAAAAAATTATCAGATCATAAGACAGAACGTTTGCAGTTTGCCACTTTCATGCCTCATGTATTTGAGTAGGAGCAAATTATAGTTTTTTGGTAAGCGCCATGAATGAAAGCATGAGATATATGCATCATTTGGTTTTTCTGTTTTAAATAGGTACTTCGTTTAATATGTATATTTTGACACAATTTTTTTCTTAATAAATGTTGTCTTTTTCTTATAAAAAAAATAAAACAATTACCATCATCTATTAATGTGTTTTTGGGACATAAAATTAATAATTTTTATAAAAAAATTATCTTTATCTATTAATATCAATTTCCAAATTTTTGAATAAAATTTATTGTAAATTATAGATTTGAACCATTTTTTTTAATTGTAATAAATTATAATTTTCAATCATCAGTTATGACGAAAGTGCTTATTAATTATAAATCATTATTTTCCAAAAAATAATCTTATAATAATTTGTGAAAATAATAATATTAGAAAATATAATTTTGGATATCATAAGAGGTAACTCAATTGATTGGAGCTTCCAAATCTTATCATTCTTATATATATAGAGGGAGGGAGATTAATAAAAAATTTCATTTATTAACATACCCCTTTACTCTTTTAATTAAAATTAAAACAAAATTCATATAAACAAATTGGCAAAGGCTTCTTTTGTAATTTAACCTAGTGGGTTAGCTCAAGTGGTTGAGTGTTGTAGTCGCAAGTAGAAGGTTTCGGGGTCAAATCCCCGAGTGGCTATGCAGGGCCTCACTTGATGTCCCCACCGGATTAGTCTCCGTAATGTGTTCCATTGAAAAAAAAAGATTTCTTTTGTAATTTGTTTCTTCTTATAATGAATTTAGAAGATGACCACCCTAGATATGGATATGGTAGTATTTCGTTGAGAGGAGGAAAACATTTTCAAATCAAGATCAAAATCACACAAGTTCTGCGAGGGAAGAGGCCGCTTCTTGAAACTAAATTCGTGTCTAATTCCGAAAATTCGTGCTTGGAAGTTGTCACTGCTACCACTTCTATACAACTCTCGTGTTCATGCAGGAACAGTACCGCGTGACGTGAAGGTGGAAAACATAATTCCTTACTCGTCTATTCAGAACAACGAATTTCTCCTTTGAGTCTCCAAACCATCAAAATACCTGGAATCCAGACTTTGTCCTGGCGCTGTGCGGCCCTCAGTACTCGCCAGTTCCTGTTATCCATTAGTTGCAGAATTTGAAGAGAATTTTAGGTCGTGGAGTGATTATGCTTCTGCCAATGGTTCCAATGGCCTGTTGGAGCTTCTGTTTAGTATAACTGATCTGGTATGCCGAGAATTTATAGAATCTCGTCGTGGTAATGAAGCATTTTCAGACTATTTGCAGGTAACGTTAGTTCAAGAAATTTATGTTTCTGTTAATAAATTCTCTTGTCGACACTAAAAAACGAGAATCAGGAACTCGTAAAGCTTAAATAATTGATTGTTAGGCTTTATTTTCATTTACTGCAGAGACAATTTCTGTTTTTTGTTAGAGTAAATTAAAATAACTAGCAAATCAAGTTGTTCATTGATCTCTTGCCAGTCTCATATTCATCTATGGGGAAGATTAAATTATTATTATTTTTAAACGAGATTTGTAATAAGTTCGCAATGAAACATTATGTGAAAAGCCAAGACTCTTTATAGGTTTGAAATTTCAATTCATAATGGTTTTGTTTCTTCTGCTGATCTGCAGGACTATACGTGCACTGAGGATGAAGACGAGGATACATTTCATAAATTTAAAGCAAGAGAGCGTAAAAAACGTTTGTTGCAAAGTCATATGTTGGACTGTATTGATACTCAATTGAACGACACCATAGGAAAACAACGTCTTCTGATGGTTAACTAGATTATGGAGGCAAGAATTTTGCACGATTTAAATTGAATTGGAATTTTGAAAAATTTCGTGGATGTTTCAATAATTAATTCGTAACTTCGGCCGTGGCGCAGTACACAGCCTCGTATTAGCTTCAGTGGGAAACACTCTTCTCAAGCACGAATTTACTAGACAGATTCTTGTCTAAAGGGACTTTTACAAACGATACTCATATACAGGTCCTGGGTATCTCCTGCATGACACTTGCAATCAGAATTCTTTATACAGGTTCAGATAATGGAATCCTATGCCATTTTTGCAACCTTCCTTTTTTATCCCAGTACAATTCATTTTTCCCAAGAAGCTGTGGATCTGTAACATGCATGTCGGCGACCACAAACAAGCTTTATAGAACCCACCAAGATGGGAAGATTCGTATTTGCAACTGTTCAAATACAAATGCGCATTATCATAAGCCGTATGCAGAGTACAAAGTGAACTGCATTCCTCGTGGGCTTAGCCCATGACCACGACCTACGTGAACTATCTCCTCTCTGTGGGGGTACTTATCAATTTGGGGAATGGAATCCAATACAATCCACTAGTCTCGAGCCACCATAGACTTGGGAACCTCCTCCTTCTTTTGATGTTGTGTGTTGGATTTTCTTGACAATGACATCCAGAGCCTCAAGATTAATTCCATAGAGAGTAGAGACGGTGTGGGGGTCAAGTCCTGTTTGGATTTGGTGTAGCGAATTTGGTGTGGCTACAGTAATTTTCATTTGAACGTAATTCTTCCTAAGTTAACAAGATACATGCTCAAGCGTATTGTGGTTTAAATAAAAGAAGAATTTGGTGGAGCTGCTGGGAGAGTGGTATCATCTCTACATACATACATTGTGCATTAGTGCATGGGCATTCTTCTAGGTATTAAAATACCTATTAACAATATAAGAACATTTTAATATTAATTTGAAGCAGAGGATTGTGTTCTTCTTGCCTATCATCATGAATTCCCCGATTGATCGAAGAGATGAATCCCACATTTCGAAACTCCGATATGCACACACGTCTCATTCATTTGGGATAGATAAGGCATTGGTTGGAGGTTGGATGGATTGATTGCGCCATTCCGAAGAAGGAACACCAACTAGATCAATGCCTATATGTCTACCTATAGAAGAGAGAGAGAATATGATTGTGAGCACCCTTTTTTGTTTCTTCCAATCTTTCAATTTATACCAATGCCCAAAGATCTTTACAAAATATCATGGTGAATTTGATCTGGAATTGAGTCGAGAGGAAGCACATTTCCTAATATCCTAGGAATCCATCAAGTCACTATAGTTGCACCCATGTTGAGAAATTAAGAATGTCATTGAAACTAGAATATGTATGGTTATTGCATTCCGATGCAACAATAAACCTATCAATTGGGGCACGACTGGGGAAATACTTGACTGATCATAGGAGGGCCTGAGAAGATTCTATCTATATCTCCCTACAGTTCTAAAGGTTTGAAACTCTAAAGATTTGGAATTGCAGCCATTATGACTTTGAAAGAGCTCTCTATTCTAAAAAGCTTAGTTGTACTCGAAGCCAATAACCGACGATAATGATCAGGAGAGAATGAAGAGTCCCTTCCTGTATGAGGTGATTTCTAGAATTGAACCTCGTCACTCCTCAGTAATAATGCATGATTTCTTAATAATCACAGGAGGGACAACACTCTAGGACTTCTCAATGAAAACTAAAAGAATGAATGGATGAAAAAAGAGAAAAGAACCTGAGAAATTGTAAACTACTGAAATTAAATTGAATTAACGAGATAATACATTATTAATGTAATGTTTTATGTTAACCAGGTACAACACTAACAGAGAGGCAGTCGACCTCTGACTTTCACGAAATATTAAATCAATCATTTTGAAGGAACAAAATCCATCAATTAACATAACAACAAACCATTCAAAAAAATTCCTAACATTTTATACAATAGTCGATGACAAAATTATAAATGACATAGATTATAGCTTGTAATGCAAAATTAAATTGAAAAATGAGGAAAAGTAAAGCACAGCAGTAGAACCTGACGAAGTTGAGGCTGAAAAATTTAGTATATGGACAAAAAATTAGGCTAAAACGGAAGATAGATAGGATTCATTCGATTGATTCAGACTTACAGCATTCATGTGACGTCTTGACTCGGTTCACATTCTAGAATTAAACTAAACTATAGGCTCGATCTGGTTTTATAAACTCGAATGATCGGTTCGGTTCAATGCCTTAACATAAGTATCAAAATAATCGGAGAAATCTTATCGATGGCTTGTGCACTCACTGCAAATGGAGCGGGTAAACTGGAGGTTTGAACTTGCAGCCATTACAAGTTAAAAGAGCTCTATTCCGAAAAGCTTCACCTTGTTTGTATGAGGCAGCTTCCAGAATTGAATTTGTGAGGCGGCTTCCAGAATTCAATCTGTAACTCATTGTTGATGTGTCAAATTCTTAAATGCACTATGTTGATGTGTCAAATTCTTAATATTTTTTTTACATATTTTTTAAATAATTTTTATATTTAAAAATAAAAAACCTCCACCAGGGATTTATGTCAAATCCAAGCTGTACTCTACCAATAAAAAAACTTGATTTTCTTTTTCCAAAAAATAAAAAAAAAAATTTCAATTTTTTGGAAATTCAGTTTAATTGTAATTTTTTTAAACATTACAAAACTTTATAACGAAAAACAAAAAAAAATTAAGAATTAATATAAGTCAACAGGGTTTGATTTTGGAACAAAAAGTATATTCTGCCTTGACAGGGACTAATAATAATATATGTTAATGTGTACATTTTTCCATTAAAAAAAATAAAATAAGGATGATATATGCTAATGATAATCCATTTTCATATAAAAACCAAAATAATTATAATATATACCTAGACATTTTCATATAAAATATAAAATTATGATAATACCTGTAAATTTATACATTTTTTCAAAAAAATAAAATAATGATCACATATATCACTTTGTACCTTTTCATGATTTTCGTATAAAAACCAAAATAATGATAATATATATACATTTTCATATCAAATATAAAATTATGATAATACATGTAAATTTGTACATTTTCCATAAAAAATAAAATAATGATCACATATATCACTTTGTGCTTTTTCATGAAAGAGGAGATTTACAATTAAAAAAATTATATCAATTTGTACATTTTGACATAATGTGAGAATGATAACATATATCACTTTTGTACTTTTTCATGAGATGAGATTATGTTTGTACATTTTCACCTAACGTGAGATTTATAATGGAAATAGATTATATCAATTTTTACATTTTTTACTTATAATTAATTGTAGTAGTGTTATTTGAATTTTGTTGAATCATTTATAAATTATTAAAATAGATTATATTGTATTAAAATCGTTGATTATATTGTATTAGTATAGGTTTATTTTAAATTTTTATTTACTTTTAAGGTGTTTGATAGAAGTTTAGATTTACCTTCTAAGTGTTTCATATATCTTTATTTAAGAGGGTTCTATAGTTTAAGATGGCAAATGCTATCAAATAACGTTAAAACTTCAAACCATGTATTATTCAATAGTTTTAATTATTTTTGGTCGCAATAACATCTTCACTATATTGAGAAAAAACATATCCATTCCCGAAATCAACATTTGACCTATATTATGCAATTTGTATACCTAAATTTTGTAATTCCATCTTTGACAAAAATATTTTTTCTCTAATTTATATGAAAATCTCTCTTGCAATCCCTTCATAAAGAAAAACAAGATAATTTAGTTAAACTCATTATTCTACTCCATATTGTATCTATAGCAAAACAAATTGCAATCTTTTTGAAAGTGAAATCTTCAATAAGTTCCAAATCTAATACCATTAGAGTCATTTTGATGGACCCCACCACCCTATGAAAAATGAGAAATATATTAAAATAACAAGTTACTTTTAAGTAATATGTTTTTAATGTATTTCTCGTTTTTCGTGGGGTGGGCTCCATCAAAACTATGAATTATGGGTATTTCTTCAATTATGCATCCAAAGAGTGCTCTTACTTGAAATTTGAATAAACCCACAAGGAGATAAATTGAATATACAAATTAAAAAAGTAATTTTTTATGACAAATAGGTCAACTCGTCGATTATCACTAACTCATTTTCTTGAAATTATATTGGTTCGTAAATTCCAACTCATAAATGGTTGTTTTTCTTATGAGGCCCATTTTAGACCCCAAATAGACTCTAATGAAGGGGGCCCTCCACCCCTTGAATACCAAACATAGTGGATATTCCCTTGATTTCTATAACAATGAATTGCAGTGTGGGTAATTGTTCAATTCCACATCCAACGAGTGCCCCTGCTCAAAATTTGGGTAAAACCACAGGGAGATAAGTTGAATATATGAACTAAAAAAATTGTTTTTTATGACAAATATGCCAACTCAAGTATTATCATTAACTCATTTTCTTGAAATTCTGTTGGTTCTTGAATTCCAACTCATCAATGGCTCTTTTCCTTAAGAAGCTCATTTTAGACCCTAAATTAACTCTAATGAAGGGGACCCTCCACCCCTTGGATATCAAACACAATGGATATTCTCTTGATTTTTCTAACAACAAAAACTCAAACAATCTAATGAATGATAACAAAATATAAAATGTAATTAAACAAACACAATTACAAGACAAAAAAAAAGGCATACCCTACAATATCTTATATCTTTTATTAATCGAAGCCAAGCTCTCAAGTCATTATAACAAAATTAAAAAATTACTACCATGTCTTGCTTTCTATGACACCACCACAACCATATTCAATCAAATCCAATTCACAAATCAAAGCTTCTCAACAACTACCACTTGAAGGATTATAACCTAGATAGAATGAACGATGCCTCTACCCACCATCACAAACATTCAATAGAGCTTTACTCTGGGTTGATAATTTTATACATGCAATTGGACTTTGAATAACTCCAACCTGCTAAGCTTTTCCAATGGTTTGGTGGACCAACGAATCATTGCCTCTCTTCAACACGCCCTTCATCTCATCATCTTTTCAAATGGTAATTAAAAATGGTTGTAGTTAGATTACTTCAGATTCACCATATTTATTTGAGTGGAATTAATTTTTTATATTTACACCATACTTTTTACTACTAAGTTTTGGTGGATGCATTATCCATTGCTTTATTATTAAATAATATTTTTCATTTCGTTTTGATGAAAGTAAAAAGGTTCTTTATGAGGATATCATGCCATTGAAGGCACGACGAAAGAATGATTCCCATATCCATGCCAAAATATTGCTATTATTTCTTTTAGGGTCAAAAATTTCTTTCACAACAACTTAAGTGGCAATAGAGTGTTTTACAATCAAATATTTATTTAGCAATATCTTTCTTAACAATTTCTTTCATGGCCAAAACCATGAGAAGTTTTCTCTTCTTTTGTAACACTGTTGAAGTAACTTCTATAAAAATAGCTGTAGCAGTTTTTATAACACATAATATCTACGAAATATGATGTAAACAACAACTAAACTACTTAAATAAAATGAGATGTTCAGGATATAGCTTTATGTGCTAGGAATGCTTATGTATTAGTTCCCCTTGGTTTGAAAAATTGAGCATTTTCTCAAAGATAGGATAACAAAAAAATGCACAAAGTAGACATCCTCCTCTACCTGTCGTTGTTGCTAACATCCACAACATTTATTTCAATGTCCTAACCCAACACTATTTTTCATCTACTCCACAATTTAGCATTTATTCATTTCCTTGTGAATATATTCCACAAAGTTGCACTAACTCATTTGATTTTACCCAGTGGTGCTTATTTCCTGACATTGCTCCCATCCAATGGTGCTCATTTTTTCCCCAACCTCCCTCTTATCCACGAACACCACTATTTAAACATACACCACTAATGCTTGTTGCTCAAGCATCTCCTCAATATGTTCTCCTTGGAATGCAACCACTCCTTGTCTATAACACCCATAGCTGTAACATCTCTAGAACCTCTCTTGTAGATATCTCAATAACAGATCCTTTACAACCGATACCCAATGCTCTTCAAGATTGGATTTGTATATCCTCTTACAACATCTACCAAATGAAACCACTAGAGGTTTTATTCATTACTCGTTTAGTTAACTCTACCTAACATTACACCTTTGTCGAATTCATTTATTCTTCTCTTTCTTTATTGCTTTGTTGCATTGTTACTATGTACCTCCACCTTATCATCATCTCTACTTGGGAAACATTCTTGTTGCATCTTTTTCTAGTTTACTTTTGCACTTCTTTAAACAATTGTTGCTTTCTTCAGTTGCAAATAGATCAACACTCAATAATTATGGAATTCCAAATTTCCTATCCACGTCTATTCCATTGTTACATCTATCTTAACATCATCTATCTGCAACTCCACTATTGCAATGCCATTCACTACAATACATTTTTTTCTCTACTCATGCAAGATACCTCCCTTAGTGTTCTATCTACATCCTTCCCTTCTCCACTCTTCCACATGCAGGCTATCTCACTCAATGTTCCATTTGCATATATCCTATTTCTTATGCAAGTTGTCTCACTTGGTGTTTTTTCTACATATTCACTTCTCCACTCTTTCTCATGTAAAATTTCTCACTCAATGTTCTATCTACACATACACTTCTCCACTCTTTTTTTATGTGGGATTCCTCACTCAATACTCTTTCTCGATATCCAGTCTCAACAAAATTAAATTCTCGAAGACATGCATTCAAAAATCTCCCTCATCCCCACTAAAGTATGCAACACATTCTCTTGCATCTATGTCATAAATTCACTAACATATTTGTAATATGCTCTTCCCCTCTTTAATCAATGTGTTCTTATTCTTCCACATCTTCTCTTCAACACCACATGATTTCCCAAGCATCGGTTCCGTGTGTTCCAAATACATTTCTTCTCCTCTTAGTGTTGTTACTACTTCTAATACAATATGATGAAAGGGGACCCTCTACCCCTTATGTATCAGACAAAAACAAAATTCTCCAGATTGGTATAACAATAAACATCTCAAGAATTCAATATAATGGTAACCATAGTCAGGAATTTAATTAAATAAGAAGAACCCAACAAAACAAATTAAGACACATCTCCATAATATTTTATTGCTTTTATTAATAAAGACCAAGATCTTAGATTGTTGCAACAAAATTTAGAAACTTCTACCATGGCTATGTCATTTGGATAAATTTTTGACGTTTCCCATTGACGTTTCAACGAACTCAAGTCGCACTTTCAACAAAACCTACAACATCTTTTTGTCCAAATTATTTCGTCAAACTTGCAACTACTCGATGCTTATTAAATTCCACATGTCTAGTCTAACAAATCCCAAATCATGTTGAAACTATGACCATGCCATAATTTCATCATTACATCAATAGCATAACTACCATCATTGGTTCGACAATCAAACTCAAATATTGGTGAAAAATGTCTTGGGTGTAATACCGCGATTGTTAAGCCTTGGACTTATGATTATTTGTTTGTTGACGTGACTATGGAATTTAATGTTAATATTATTGTTATTATTACCATTGTTGATGATTGTTATTAATTAAATAAAACTGACTCAACAGAGACAGCTAAAACAGTATGGGAGGCCATGGTTCGACAAGTGAGGGTGTTGGGGTTTAGGAGTTGTTTCTCACCCTAAAATTGTACAAAGGACCCTACTTTTGATTATTTTTGAATTGGGATATACTTTGGAGCTTGGATTATGGTTCAGTGGACCCCTTTCTACCTTATGTTCCCTACTTAATTTTTTTGTGGGTCCCACTTGGTAAGTGCACCCTCATGAAGATATTCTTTCCTATTTTCATGCCTCCTAGTCATTTATGAGCCTATATTCCGGCTAGTGCACCCTCTTGATGACATCCTTTCCTATTTTTGTGCCTCCATTTCATTAGCCTCCATCACTCCTCATGTGCCCCCCTTGAGTTATTTTTGGTTTCCACTCATCCATTTTTTTTGTAACCCCTACTCATCGAGCTATTCCGGGTTAAGTAACCTCCACTTAATCCTCCACTCTCCCTATTTCTAGTTCCTCCTTTATGATTGAGTGGTCCACATAGTAATTTGAGTTTCCTTGGTGGAATTTTAGTTGGATACCTTATGGTTGAGTTAACCCCTCCTCTTGACCTGGGTGGGCTTGCCTTGATTCGAATTGCCTCTCTCTTCTATAAATTCATGTGCTCTCTCCTGATGAGGCTAATACTATCTTGGATCACTTGACTTGTTTTATATCATTGTTTTGTGAATGTTTACAATATTGAGACTATGTTGGGACAAATTTCTTGTTGTAGGATTCCCCCACAGAGTAGTCTAGTATCCATTTCCAGAGAGTAGTCTGGCAGATATTGCCTTTGCTTCTATAGTGGGAACCACTATGCTAGTATATTTTCTCGCATGGGATGCATGGGAATGGGATGGTGATATACCGAAGAACGATTTAGTGAATCGAGTCACATCCCATATGCAGTAGAGACAAATGGGGAGCGGGTGGTAGTGGGAAGTATTGCGGTTCTCAGAAGAGGAGTTTCCGAGAGTTGCTAGACTGAGTGTGCACTGCTTGTGGATTCGTGGCATCATCTAGGGGGTGACCTATTCAAGTGATGTAGGCTTGAATATGTCCATGGATAAGAGCAACACTGTCCTGTTGGATCCAGTTTCCCAAATTTGAGATAAGTATTCTCTCATGTGATATTCATGTTATTTTATTCTGTATATGTGCCGTGGTGATTGATTTATGCTATCTTTATGTTCATGTTTTATATGTCAGGAAATGTATGCAGGATGGATGGCCTTTGTACATGATGAATCCGAAGTGTTATTATCCTTCTCTACCACCTATTCTTTCTCTTCTCCTTCGGGGTTCACAATTGTGGCCGTCACGGTGTTGGGAGGGGCGCAACCATATGTTCTTGTTCGCCTATTTATGATACTTTTTGGGTTGTGATATATATTCCATTGCATCTAGAGTGATATTTTTAGTAAGGAACACCTTTTTTTTCATTGAAAAATATTTCCGTATGACCAAGTTATGACCATTTTGGCCCGACAATGTTTCCGGTGCTGAAAGGAACGCAACTTGCCTTTTGATTGAGAGTAAATTTGTATGGAGATATGTTATATTGTTGCAGATATGATTATATTATTGTACATCTGATTTGTATTAATGATTGATGGCTGGAGGGAAGGAATCCATAAAATCTAAATCGTACTAGTGAAATATGGTTGTAGGGCACATCCACAAAATTTGATTTTGGAGGCTGTAGTTGGCAGCATATACCTTTGTCCTCGCTATGGTTTGTGTGTGGTTGTAGATGGAATAGTGTGGAAATTTTTTGATGCTATTCTTACTTACTAATTAACCATACTATCAGCACACACATAATAGAATTGATAAATAATCCTCTAATGAAAGATACTTATTATGCAAACCTCTGGCCTTAGTTTGAGGTCTGGGACATTACAAGTGGTATCAAAGTGAAGGTTTCAACACTGCAGCTGTTGGGATTCTGCAGAGTTCTATGAATATTAATTATAGATTCTATGCATTGAATAAACCTTAAATTAAATAATATCATGTATAGATGCATGCACTCTAATGTTGGTAGTTAAGTAAATTGTTATCCTGGGATGGATATGGACTTGATATCCAGCCAGTAAGGAGAAATCCTGTAAGGATTTCTAGATCCCTTCTTGTCCAAGTGACACCATTGTCCAATTACATGGATTATAATAAAAGAGTCTTCTTTATGCTAAATAGAAAAATAGTTTGAATAATAATGAACTTATAATCGACGTGTATTTTTCTAACAATAATTGTTAATTTTTTTCGAACAATCTACTTGAGCGAATGTGAGCACGATCTCCCTAGTCCAAGTGGATCTAGAACAAATAAAGAAAGAATATAAAAATACTTTCCTAAATCAATTAGAGATCGGGGTAATTAGATGCCTTACCTTCAGATTTGTAGATCCTTCTCCTCTTTGTTGCTCCAAGCTTTATGGTTGTCAGATCCGTGGCTGCAAAATTTGTCAAAGCGCACAGAGACAAACAAGCAGTAAAAGCATATCTAAACACTAATTGATCTAAGTAAACTATTAAGGAATTGAAATCTAAACATCATTAACAAAAAGACGTTTATGTAAAGAGATTATATTACTGTAAATGATTGGGAAATACATAGAAGAGTGATGATTACAACCCAAGCCTTAACACTGCAATCTTCCTCCAACAAACCAAGCCAATGCCTCCAAAGGAAATGTATGCCTCCTAAGAGATGGATAGGGATCACCTAGGTTAATTCCACCAGGATGTAAGTTCTATAGACTTCCTCCCTTTTGGAATGGGGAGGAGCTTCATATTTATAAGATCAAGTGGATAGAGTAGGTTGAGGATCATGGGGAGAGGACTAAGGGATCCTCCCCTGCGGTTAGGGAACCATAGGACAAATCACCTACATGTTAGGGATAGAGATCCACCTCATCTACTCTCTAGAATTCGCTCAAAATCCACCTTTATCCAATTTAACCAACATCGGTGCATGCTGTATGAGGAAAACTTGCGCCTGAGAAGGAAAGCACAGGCTACACAAAAGCAACCCAAGCCACCGGCGTAGTTTGCCAGGAGGCAATCTATGCCTAACCTAGTTGGGCGCTCCTTGCTAGAAGGCAATCTGCGCCGACCCAACTAGAAATTTTGGACAAAGGTCAACAAATTGCTCCAATTGATTGCTTGATCAGGAAGATTTCAGGGATCAAGGCACTAAGTGGACATGGGTCTCATGATGACGAGATTTATGTGTAACAAAATGCCCCCCAAAGCATGAAGCTAGAAGAATAATATAGGTGAAATGCTTTTAAAGATGGATGGAAAGGACTTGTTGGAATATGCTACTGCAGTACAACTGACTCTGACATACAAGTCTCACATGACTCATAACATGGCTTCCAACCAATACAATGCAGATCCATGGTAGTAAAGACCGACTGGACACAATCATGGCTACTAGACACAATTGTAGATCCATGATGAGATGATAACATAGCCACGACCAATACAAAGTGGATCCGTGTAATATGACTCAAAAAATATCCATCGCAACCTGGGTAAGATATGATTTTCCCCAGGGTCTTCAAGCTGATCCCACAATGATACGAATCTATCCATGTGATTACAATGTCTTGGAGTCGAATATGGTAGAAACCACTTGATTACCGGTCATTGATGTATACCGTTAACAAGTGCGAGGGAAATCACCATTGATGTCAATGATCCCCAAGGTATCAAAGTACATATCACTGAGTGTGAATCAATGAGTTGAGGTCAAATGCTCGATGAAATATTTCAATCAAGAGTCAATGATGTAAACTCATGTTGAAAGCAAGGTAACCTGCCATTAAGGCATGCAGGTCCAAGGTACTTGATTGGTTTCTAGATTCAATCTTTGGATGATGTGTTGAAGTCGACAAGGATGAATCCGTTAAAGGAGGACCATGATGAATCCCCCATCATCGACACGAAACTCGATAACAGATGTTCGGAGTAGATTGGACAGTAGAGTAATGTGCAAGACTGACTCACGGGAGACCGACATGATGGAAGGTGTACTGACCGTAGATGATGAGTAACAAACATCTCTTGAACATGGGCATGGCATGACTTGGCAGTATTGACTTGACGAGAATGATATTGACCCAAAATGCAGATGATGATGGAAACATTATTTGGATGACCCAAAGGAATGACGTGACTCATGGAATCAGCAGGACTCGAAGACAAACAGATTACCCAAGTACTTGAATGCAAATGCAAACGAGTGCCATGTTCAAGAGTAACTATGTATTGTCGTAAATTATAGTGTAACACAAAATCTTTTCCTTTTCCCCATCATGATTGATGAGTGCCTCTTTTGTTTTTTAATGAGCTTGAGGAGGGTAAGCAGATGCTCAGTATATCTCATCCCATGGATGAGTCCAATCCTAAATGTTTTAAGAACCTAGGATAGGAGTGGTTCGTCTCATGATGGGCCCTTCAAAGTTAAATTTTAACGATTCCATAGAAGGTAAACTTGACGTCATTTCATGTTGAGAGAGTCTGAAAAGAAATAAAGAAGACTCCAATCATCCTTTTTTGTAAAGTTAGTCTCTCTGCCCGGAAAAGGGTAAAACAACGCGAGAGAGAACTCTTCCAGTCATGATTGGATGAAGTATTCCTTTTTCGTAAATAGTACATCATGGTCCGAAAAAGGGGTAAATTATCACCAGGAAGACGACCGTTCAAATACATTTACAAGCATGAACGCATCAAGTTCGATTGGTGATCTTTTCATATTTCGAGAGCCTGACAAAATCTTAAAGAAAGACTCTGAGGGGTTCCTTTTTCATGGAAGTTTAACGAGCCCGAAAAAGTGATAAACTATAACTCGGTGACTTATTCTCATCATTTTACGAGCACAAGAAAGAAAAAAGAGTTAGCTCAGTGTCATTAATAATTGATTTTAACGAGCTGAATAATGACATAAAAATGCTCAATGAGTTGTTCATAGATGATAACATGCGTGAGATGACCACAATTGCAAAATCAATATTAATAAGGTACTTGACTTCACCTACAAGCTTTGAAACTAGGTCAAAGTGATTAACTGAGTATTCAAACATAGAAATAATCTCAACTATCGAAAAATAACCCACAATGGAATAAAATTAAAAAAGGAATATGCCCTTTTTTTATATAAAATGGGGTAAATAGTGAAAATCAATTACTATTTGTTTTTACCAAGTTGGAGAGGTGAAAAATACCGTTTGGAGCTGTTTTTCCAATGCTGATTCTGGGAGCTACGATCGACCATTTTTCATGCCATCAGTTCCAAGTAACCCTAAAATTAGCCTTCTTTCTTTCCAGTGGATTACATTTTTGTTTTTCTTGCATTTTCTTGGGTTTTGAGTGTGTTTGGTGGGGGATATTGCACTCGCGGGTCAACATAGTCTCCCCTTTCAGGAACTGCGCCGACACAAAACCCAAACTAGTACCTTGAGCTGGCGGTGCCCTGTCTGCAAGGATGGTTGGCGTCGGCAGAAGTGCGTATGGCATACTCAAAATCCAACCACAGAAAAGTACTTTTGATGAGTTGGAAATATTTTAATAGTGTTTTTATGGGCTATTGGATAGGGTTGGAGTGATAAAAAATGATCGAGTGGCATGAATGGGAACATGAGCTCGATGATGTCCAAGCAACGAATGACCCTCAGTGCATGGATGCATTGAGGAACTGTGGACTACTGAAGTACTTCCAGGTTCCAGGCATGAGCTCCCAAGTTGCAATGTTGGATTACCTGATTTAATGCTGGGATCCAGTGTAACAACACTTTCAAATCGGTGTGCACACTCTAACGATAGATGTTGAGGACATTTATTTCTTGACGAGGTTGTCCTGAGGGGGGAATCCTGTATCACTATTCGTATCATGAGGAGGTGATTGTACTGTGGATGATCTCATAGATCAGTGGTTCCATGCTGGTACACAGATGGTAGGTGGGAAAATTCCCATCAAGGAGGTGAGAGACCGACCTCTTCGGACCGTCCTATTCACCATTGTGCGAGTGGCTAGTAGTAGATCCCCTCATCTGGAGAGAAAGTCACAAATAATGTATGCCGAGGAGTGTATGGCCCCGACAATGTTAAACTGGTGTGAGGGACTTCTCACCAGTCTATGAGATCAACTGACCAAATGCTGACGTGGAGCGCTAAAGCAATTTGGTTATGGTTCTGTGTTGGTCTCATTTTTCTTGGAGCAGGTACTGCACCTGCATCCATAGGTTGAGGTCGATGATCGAGATGTACGAGACCCTCACATGATCCGATGGTTGGAGGTGATGGCCTGCCATGGAGGTAGTCGTACCTTTATTGGTTTTAGTATAGGTTTCTTCAGATGGTTGAGGGGCCAAATCCTCATGGTCGAGGATTTCCCCTACGATGGGACTGACTTCAGAGGTGATCCTGACCTAGTGCTTCCTGAGGGAGTGTAGTGGAGTGATATCAGTAAGAAAAACAACTTGACTATGTTTTTCATTTTATATGTATTAGATTTTTTTTGGATTAGTATTGACACATGTTTTATGCAGATGTGGGCCCGGTGCGACTGGTCAAAGCCTCTCCCATTGCACAGAGAGGAGCAGTGTTGGAGATGGGTCTTGCGGCACGGGATGTCATTGAGGAGATGGAGGAGGTGGAGGAGAACCTCTGGAGAATGACGTTAGGCATTGAGGATCCAACAATCCATGCCCTGCCTCGTCGCTACCAATGACTTAATATTGGCATATCTAAGCGTTTTGGCCCATTGCTCAGGAGAGTAGCGAGGGCCGTTATCTATTACCATGAGCATCTTAGGGACTAGACTCATGCTATGTATATACTGAAATCCATGAGCTTCATATTTTGTATCGGATGATTTCTACTGAAAGCTTATATGCTTCAGATTTTTGTATCAGCACTATCATTTTTGTATTATGATATATACGGACTCTATTGGCGGATTTATGTACTGTGTTCTAATGGTGATTGATGGGATCTTATCTATGTGTTTTTCTTATAATATGGATGATTTACATGTTATGTTTGTCTTTGTACTTTTAGATATTTTATGTGTGTGCAATGTACCAATCTAGGATAAAATTGGCCATCGAGTCGGAAACCCTATTCATGTCTCGTGGAATGTACTGGTATTGAACGGATTCAAAGAACCTCTCCAGGAGATGAACTCGTCGAAAAAGACGGATTAGAGTGGGGTTGCGGATAGCATAGATCCGGTTGAGGTGAGAAAACACTATCTGTGAATCAAGATGGATAACAATGTGGCTCATACCCAAGGAAAGAGCGTTGGTTAAGGTTCCAATCACCGCATGATATTCCGCGACGTTATTGGTTGTGTATCCTAGACAGTTTCCTCCTAAGATGATAAGCTCACCGATAGGGGAATAAAGTACCCAGGATGCCGAAGCAAGGTTACGGGTATGCCGACTGGCACCTTCCATAAATCCAAAACAGGTTTCCATCTGCACATGCCGACAGAACATGGTATAAGTAGAGAAACAAGATCCTGGCACACTTTAAACAAAGTGTCACACCACACACAACACATGCCATGTACAGTATATACAAGATACTTATGGCTGAAATACTAAGGCATAGTACCTCTTTAGGTAGATCCCATTACGAGGTTCTCCCAGAGATATTCCATCGTAATACTCTAGCTCGTATGCTCCCTTCTCCAGAACATGCTTTACGATGTATGGCCCATGCCACATGGACTCAAACTTACCTGCCCCCAACTTATCATACCTTTGGTCATACGTGAGGACCAAATCACCCTCGTTGAAGACACGAGGTTTGACCGACTTATCATACTGATATTTAATGCGTTTCTTATGTTCCTCATTGCCAAGAGCAGCATAGCGACAGGTCTCATCGAGTTTTGATAGGTGAAGGAAGCGTTCTTCCTCGGAAGTGGTGTTCAGGAGAAGTTCAACTACGAGTTTGAGAGATGGAATCTCGCACTTTATTGGTAGGACTGCCTCCAATCCATATACTAATTGGAATGGTGTGAATCTGGTGGCAGTCTTGATGGAGGTCCGATATGCCCATAGTCCAGAAAAGAGCATGTTATGCCAGTTTGATTTGTGTGTACCCACCATGCGTTGAATCATGGTTTTCAAGACCTTATTAATGGCCTCTACTTGTCCATTGGCCTGTGGGTAGTAAGGGGTTGAGTTTTCATGGAGAAAACCTAGTCTAGCGCTCAATTGATCTACCATGTGGTTTTGAAAGTGAGATCCATGATCGGTGACTATGGATTGTGGAAACCCGAAACACGCAATAACATGATTAAACATGAAGAGTGCAGCGATTTTGTCGCCCTCGTTGTACGTTGGAATAGCCTTGAGCCATTTAGTCAAATAATCAATGGCTACTATGACGTAACCATGCCCCCCGGTCGAGGTAGGATTACAGTGCATGAAATCTATGCCCCATTTATCAAAGGGGTTGATGGTAATAACCGGTGCAACAACCGTATCCGGTTGGATGTTAATAGTTGAATCCGAAAATGCAGCAACCGTATCTGGTTGGATGTTAATAGTTGAATTCGACTCTCATATTGAATGATAAAATGATAATATTATAGATAGATGATGAATGATTACAATTGGCGGCCACCTTTATATAAGGTGTGGGCAACCATGAATGAGGAGACGCGCCCCTTAAACTAGTGCTAATTATTATTTATTATTATTATTACATTTATACTTTATATTCGTTGCAACCGGGTGTAAAGGGGCTGGGTGGGAGCGCTTTTTAGATTGAAAGTGTTGGCATGGGGGACACTTCTTAACGGCCTCAATGTAATCTTTGAGGATTGAAGGCTAGTAATATCCCACGCGTAGTATCTTCTGGGCCATAGTCATCCTAGAGAGATGACTGCCACAAGCCCCAGCGTGACTGTCATTCAGTACGCATTCATCCTCCTCGTGTGTCAGACAATGTCGAAGAATGGAATCAACACTGCGACGCTGTAGGGTATCGCCAATAATTATGTAATATTTGGCGTGATGGCATATACAACGACGATCATCATGAGACAGTTGGGGGTTGAACTGTTGGGTTTGAAGATATAAGGTGATATCTCCATACCATGGGTCTGACGTGCTGATGAGAAACAATGACTCATTTGGGAGAGAATCGTTGGGCTCAGTTCCCGAATCAACATGAGGAAGGTCGCAAATGAGATCTGCAAAGACTAAATATTTCTTGGACTTGGCCTTCTCGAAGAGGAGATCGAATTCCTGAAGTATCACGATCCAACGTGAATACTTTCCCCCAAGAAATTGACGTGTAAGGACATGGTACATGGGGTTTGAGTTGGAAATTATGGTAGTGGTGCGGAGCAGTATGTAGTGCCAGAACGTTTGGACGTAAATAATGACCGCAAGAGCGAGTTTCTAGATATGCGAATATTGGGTTTCAGAGTCAATAAGACCCTTATTTAGGTAATAGATCACATGTTCCTGGGAGTTATCATCTTTCTGGACCAAGACCATAGCGATCGTGGTGGTGGAAGCGGGAAGATTAAGGATGTAATCCTTATAGTAATTGGGTGGTTGGAGCACAGGGGTGTGGGTAATGACATGTTTCAAACTGTCGAAGGATTTTTGCGCTTGGTCGTCCTAGATGAAGGGGACATCCTTCTTCAGTAATTGCATATACCCCTTTGTCTTTTCAGATAAATTACAAACAAAACGCCGTAAGTAGTTCCCCTTCCCTTGCAAACTTTATAGTTTTGGGATATCAGTGGGAGGTGGGAGAGAAACAATGGCTTCCACCATCAAGGGATCAATGCGGATCCCGTCTTTTGAAACAATGAATCCTAGGAGGCATCCTAATTTGATGTAGGAAATGCACTTGTGAGGATTTAGACGGACATTATACCGCTTGCATCTGAGTAATACTGCCATCAAATGATCAATGTGGAACTCACGATGCTGCGAATGAGTAGGGAGATCGCCGAGGTAGGGCTCCACAAAGTCCTTCAAATCATGAAAATCATATGACATGGCTCGCTGAAATGTAGCACCTGCATCTTTTAGGGAAAAAGGGAGTTTACGATAAGAAAACATACCCCAGGGGAAGATGAACGCAGTCTTATGTTGGTCGGCTGGGTGGATCTCAATCTGGTTGTAACCCGAAAATCCATCCATAAAGGAAAAGATGACACTTCTAACACAGTTGTCAATGATATGATCGATTAAGGGATTGGGGTAATTGTCCTTAGGACAAGCCTTTTTCAAGTCCCTATAATCGACACAGACATGGATGGTTCCCTACTTCTTGGCCACAGGGACGACATTGGAGACCCATTCTATTAAAGGATCAACAGGGTAGATAAAGCCGACCTTCAAGAGATTTTCAATCTCAGCTTTAATTGACTTAGTTTTTCGAGGGTGCATTGGTTGTAACTTTTGGTGGACTAGTTTAGAGTCGGGATAGGTTTGAATCTCATGCATAAAAATGGCAGGATCTATCTCGAGCATTTCCTCGTAGGACCATGCGAACACATTGCGGAATTGTTTGAATAAGGCTATGTATGTGGTGATCTCTTCGGGAGAAAAGTTCTGGACTAAACGAATATGTTCCACCACACTAGGGGTAACTGAGATGTCAATCAAAAAGGTGGGCTCAATGTTTTCCAAGTTTCCCTCAGTGACCGTATCAAAAGTGAGGATCGAGGATTGCGGGCAAGGATAGACATCTTGTGTGAAAATGGTTGTGATGCTGTTCTCCACAGAGCCTAAAGGAGGTAGGAAAGATGATCGATGGTGGAGGTCTTCTTACGGAGGGTCATCCGTACTCATAATATCCATAATGGAATCGTCGGAGTGAAAAGTATGGAGCAGAGGATTTGGGTAGGATGAATTCTGCTGTAGAGAACTCGATGTAGAGGCCACGACCAAGTGGTCCTCAGGGGTTGACTGGATAGCCTCATAATTAGCTTCAGCTGGTTAGAGAGGCATGGTATCTCCAATCAAATGCATGGTAGCCTCATCGGGTATGAGCCATGGATCTGGAGAGTTAGAAGATGATGGAATCATGGAGGATATCATGTTCACCATGGCAACATGATTAGTGGGATCCAGGGTTGGTAAGATGCCCATAAGAGATGAGTCTTTTATGAGGCCGACCCCCACGCTCTCATATAGCTACTAATATTGTCCTAGAAAAGGGACATTATCGCCAGGATGAGTAGCGGTGTCCGATGTACAGAAGTCCAGTTGGTCATATTTCTGTACTGGTAGTGGATGGTTTATTTCATGTATGTTCATTTGTCTATTCTAGAGAGCTGTAATCCTGTCTTTGTATTTGAGAACTGAACATATATGTCATTTATTTGTTATGCTTGGCCATTTATATACATACTTCTGTGTATGAGTCTACTAAAAACGATAAGGATTCACTCCCTTTATCTTTTATCAACCCTTTGAATAGCCGTAGTCAAAGCCTTGTCTGTCTAAACGTCTCTATGTATGTTTTGAGCATGTAAATTTTGATCTCTGTCATCCAACTTGATCCAAATAAACCCCTTCTTTCAAGATAAGTTTAAGTTACCAGGCATCTCTGAATTACAACCTAGGAGAGCTTCTTGGAGTGATAACACACCGTAAAGCTTGTGAGATTTTCATAATTATGGGTCCCATTTCTAGGATAATAACATCCTAGGTATTGTTTGAATTAGATGACAAGGTCCAAGTTCAGCTTACAGTTATTCTCTAATGATAGTATAGATGATTGGCCAAAACATGTGTTTGTATACTCAGGTTTCTTATATATGAATCATGTGCATAGTAATGCATTAACCGATCTCTTTTACCCGATATTGACCCGCTGCCAGCAGGCCTGTTCAGTACCCCCATAGGTTTATATTGGTACCATGCAAGCATAGTCCCGCTTCCAGCGAGCCCGTTTAGTACCCCAACGGGTTTACTTGCATTTACCTAGCTTCCTTGTTTAATATTTTACTTAGCATGGACCCACTGCCAGCAAGCCTGTTTAGTACCCCAGCAGGTTTGCTTCGAATAATGATGTATATGTATATATATATATATATTTTGTAAGGAAGCCGGTTGGCACTAGAGTGTGCTAAGACTTCTAAACAAATAATTCGAAATATTAGAACAAACCTTTATGAGCAACTTTTACTTATAATAGCCAAAGTTATGGATCATGTCAAAAGATAATAACCTAAAGTTGTTCTTTGATCTATATCTATCTCTTTCATAAGAATTCAGTAATGTTCCCCACCAGAATAAAAACAGTATTCACTTCTAAGTTACCTTTAAAAGATGCTTTAAGAGACAAGTTTTGATAATGAGTCTAGGATAAGCCAATGATCCATAGGTGTAAGATAATATATATATATATATATATATATATATATATATATATATATATATATATATATATATATATATATATATATTTGAGATCATAGCAATTAAGATAGGTCTTTTAAGCAACAGTTCTAAACGATAATCAGAAATGTGCATGCCTGAATCAAATACCATATTCAAAATCATAAATGAAATGGTTGCAAGATTATATAAAGAACACTTTATCTTTTGCTAAAAATGTCAACCAATAATTGAAAAAAAGAAGGGATTAGGATATATTGAAATTTTTTTCTTTTAAGTGCTTCCCTTTCAATAATATTGCATGAGCGGATAAGGTCCTTGTAATTAAACTGCAAAACCGTTGTTAGATGATTTTGATTTATTCAAAACAAAACATATGTACAAAAAAGTCATAAGAAATCTAAAAAGGAAGAAAAGTTTTCCTGTTTTTAATGGCAAAAATTTCATGAGCTAATCATACAAATGAATTCCCTGTATAAATACAATCAGCTTGTCAGAAATAACTCTTCATTATTATAATTAAAACAAAAACACAATATATTTACATATGTACAAATGAAAACAATCCTTTAGAAATTTTAGGGACTAGGAGGAGGAGGAATGAATTCCTCTTCTACCAGCTCCATCTCCTGCTGTTGTAAGGCATTATGCACAAAGTCTTGTTTAGATATAGGTTGGTGATAAAGTCTAAGTCTATGGCCATTTACAACAAAGGAAGTTTGAGAATCATCAATTGTTTTAATTTTAATAGATCCATTATCGAAGGCTGTAACAATTTCATAAGGACCCATCCAACGAGTAGTCAATTTACCTTTAAAATTTTTGTATCTCAAATAAAAAAGTAATGCCCAGTCTCCTGTTTTAAATTGTTTTTGTTTAATGTATCTGTCATGCCATTTTTTACATTGATTCTATATTAAGATTGTTTGGATAGCATCCTGTCTAATCTCGTCTAATTCATTTATTTGTGGGATTCGTTGTTTATGTGCTTCTTCTAAATTCATTCCTAACTGAGCAGCCATACGAAATGTCTTAACCTGAAATTCAATGGGTAGGAGAACCTATTTGCCATAAACAAGTTCATAAGGTGTGTGGCCAGTGGTGTTTCTCCAAGTTATTCTATAATCCCACAAGGCTTCTGGGAGCCTATCTTCCTAGTCCTTGTGGTGTAATTGAATGGTCTTGGTCATGATAGCTTCTAATACTTTGTTTTTGCTTTCTACTTGACCATTCTCCTGAGGATGATATGGTGAAGATTTACAATGTCTAATACCATATTTATTAGTAAGTTCTTTCATTAACTTGGAAGTGAATTGAGATCCTTGATCGGTTACAATTTCCCTAGGTACACCAAATTGGGTAAATATTTCTTCATACATAAACTCTACCACTGATTTCTCTGTGGTTCGGAATAAATCTTTGGCTTCTACCCACTTGGTGACATAATCTGTACTGACTAGGATGTACTTCTTCTTACGAGACATAGGGGAAATTGGTCCAATGAAATCTAGAGCCCATTTTTGAAAAGGCTTAATCATATATTGAGGTTGCAAAGGCATCTCATCAGATGGCGTAGGTATACCTATTCTTTGGAAACTATCGCATCCCTTGACATATTTGGCAGCATCCTTGAAGATGCTTGGCCAATAATATCCAGAATGTAAAACCTTATATGCTGTTCTTTAATCAGAAAAGTGTCCACTGCAAGGTCCACCATGACATGCATGAAGAATCTATGCCATCTCATCCTCTTGTACACATCTTCTAATAATAAGGTCAGGACCGGTACGAAAGAGATCATTATCCACCTAGTAATAGTTAGAGCTTTGAACTATAATTCTATGTTTTTCGAGTGGGGAGAGAGGGTTTGTTAGCTTTCCAGTTGCCAAATAATTGGCTATGTCTACGAACCATGGGGTTCGAATAGATACAACAAATAAATGTCCATCTGGGAAGCTATCATCAACATGACTATCATTATTATCAATTTGAATTCGGGAGAGAAAGTCTGCTACTACATTCTCTCAACCAAGACGGTCAACAATGGTGATATTAAACTCTTGTAACAGAAGAAGCCACCAAGTCACTCTGCCATTGGTAACTGGGTTATTCATCAAAAATCTAATAGCAGAATGATCGGTATGTATGCAAATTTCATATCCTGTGATATAATGACGAAACTTATTGATGGAATAGACTACTGCGAGAAACTCTTTTTTGGTAACAGTGTATTTTGATTCCACAGGAGTCAAGTTTTTACTAGCGAAATAAATGGCATAAGATAAGTTTTCCTCTTTTTAACCTAAGACTGTCCCTATAGCTATGTCGGATGCATAAGTAGAGATATAAAAGGGAAGGGACCAGTTAGGGCCCTAAGCACTGGTGCTACTGATAACTTTGCTTTTAAAGTTTTGAAAGCCTATTGACAAGGTTCAGTCCATTGAAATTCCGTGTCCTTCATGAGTAGTTTGAACATAGGTGCGGCTATCTTGGTGAAATTTTCTATAAAATTCCTATAATAACTTGCATAGCCAAGAAAGCTTCTAACTTCCTTCGGAGTCTTTGGAGGAGGAAGATTGACAATTATCTCTATCTTGGCGGGATCCACCTTGATACCTTGAAGAGAGACATGATGTCCTAGAACTATGCCCTCGGTTAATAACATCTTGCATTTTTCATGACTAAGGGCTAAGTTTGTGTCCTGACATCGAATAAGAACTGTCTCGAGGTTATCAAGGACTTCTTGGAAGGTATTACCATAGACTGTGAAATCGTCCATGTAGACCTCTACACATTCATGTATGAGGTCAGCACAGATACCTAGAACTGCACGTTGGAAAGTAGAAGGTACATTACAAAGGCCAAATGGTAACACTCGATAGGCATATGTCCCCCAAGAACAAGTAAAGGTAGTCTTGTCTTGGTCCTTAGGTGCTATTAATATCTGATTGTATCCACTATACCCATCTAGGAAAGAAAAGTATTGTTTCCCCAATAGGGTATCTAAGACTTGATCTATAAAAGGTAGAGGGAAATAGTCTTTAAGAGTGGCTTTGTTCAATTCTCGAAAATCAAAACATATACGCCACTTCCCTGTGAATTTATTTGGAACTAATACCAGAGGAGACACCCACTTACTATTAGAAATTGGGTATATGAATCTAGCGTTAAGAAGTTTTTGTAATTCTTCTTTTACTATATCTTTGAGAGCTGGGTTCATTCTTATCTGGGGTTGTCTGATGAGAGGTATATTTGTGTCTATGTAAATGTGGTGAATACAAGTATCTGGGTGTATACCCTTCATATCGGTGTATTCCCAAGCGAAAGCTCCAGTTTGACTTTTGAGAACTTTTAACAATTGCTTTTGCTGACTCTCATCTAAACCTGCATTTATATGTAGGAATTTTTCAGAACTAACCTCACATGGTACAGTATAAGATCCTAGCTGTTCTTCAATTCTAAAGACACAATGTGTACTTGTAAATGTTGAGAGACTCATGTTTTCTTGAAATTCGTCTCCAGAAATCTGGTCAAGTTGGGAAAAAGATTGAGGAAAGTCTATACATGTGGTGGAGGAAATAAATTGATTCAACACGTTTTCAATATTTTGTTCTTGAAGTGCCTAGGAAATATCACTAACAAGGGAAATTTCTTCCAGGTTTTCTTCTCCAAAAGGACAATCTAACCAAAATAAGCTTTCAGCTATGGGCTGTGCTGGTGGGTATAAAGCTATTCTTCTTGTAGATAACCCATCAGAGATAACCATTTCTCCATCCCTACATCCTATGAATGCATTAGCAGTAGCCAGCCAGGGTATTCCTAAAATGATAGGATGTCCTCTAGATGGATCTTTTGATTGTATAACCATGAAGTCCACGGGATATTCCCATGAGGATACTGATACCATAATATCGTCTAAAATTCTAGTAGGTTGCACCATAGTACGATCTTCTAGTTCTAACATTGTTGGGGTAGGGTGGAGGAATGGTCCTAATTGGAGAGCTTCTAAAACTGTAGTAGTCATTAGGTTAATAGCGGCCCCTAGATCAATGAGTGTGTTTCCTATAGCAATGTTGTTAATGAGAAAAGTTACTATAGGATTTCCTGGATTTGTATACTTTGGGATTCTAGGCTGTTCTGCTATACATTCTGAGATTTCACCTATGACATGTATTGTTGGAGGGTCTTTTTGTTTCTTACCTGGTCTATTAATGCAGAGTTCTTTTATCACTTTACCGAAGATTGGTATATCTTTAATGGCTTGTAATAAAGGAATCTTAATACAAATATTTTTCAATTCATTAATGATGTTATATTCTGGGTAAGTTATAGGTTTTTCTATTTTTAGACGCTCCAGATATGGAGGTGATTTATTTCCCGATATTACTTCTTTATGTGGAAGGTTATGTGTTGAAGATTTAGGAACAACCACATTTTCAAGAATGGCATCATTCAAAATTTCACTAGGTACATTTTCTTCTTGAATAACAACTGATGACTTAGGATGATCTTTCAAAACTCTTCCAGACCACAATTGAACTTCATGTATTGTTGCGGACGAAGTAGCATATGATGGAAGAGGTAATAACCCAATGTTATTAAGAGCTTGGGTTGGTTTGTTGTTAGGATTCGGTATCGGTTGTGTGGGTAATATTGTGGGTCTTGGAGGGTTCATATTCTGGAAATGATGAGGTTGATTTGGGATAGGGGGTAGTGAAGGAGGTGCATATCCAGACAAAAGTTGTTAAACATTAGGTGGGTAAGGATAGTTAGTCATAGGAGGAGATGGTTGAGCAAAAGCTTGTCCTCTCCATCCATGAGGCCATTGCTGCTGTTGAGCATTCTAAGAAGGATACTACGGTGGCCAATTCTGCCAGCCTGAAGTGTTCCATTGTTGCGGAGGTTGATAAGGATGGTAGTAAGGTGGAAATTGGAATGATGGATCCTGACCCGAAGGTTGATCCGTAGGATTCCAATGCCTCCTAGATGTTTCACCAAAAATTCCACTCTTGTATACAGCTTGCAACCCGGGCAACGATGGACAGCTATCAGTGGGATGCTCTTCTGTACAAAGGTGACAAACTGAAACATTGTTTAATGGACATTCTCTTTGAGGATGTTTAGTTCTACACATAGGGAAGAAAATACTCATTGTTGCATGCTCTTCATCCCGTCTCTTTTTAGCTTGTAGTGCATCTAGTTGAGAACCAATAGCTCCTAAAATATCTGTTTTGAAGTTTTCTAACAGGTTCCCTAATTCTACCCTTGTAACTCCACTAGGACCAGATGTGTTTCCTTTTGCATTGCTAACATAAGGTTCTCAAAAGTTTCTTCCACTTTTCCCTCTACTCCTGGAGTAATTCCTACATAGTTCACAAATATGTGAAAAACGATTATGAGAGATGTCTCCTGTTGCAATGAGATTAATGTTTTCTAAGAATTCTTCTGAGATTCCTTTAAGGAAGAGTGTTCTTACTGCATCTTCCTGAAGATCACCATATTTAGATTTGTGTAACACATAGTTAAATATTTTTAGATAGTCCTCCAGGCTCTCATCTTCAAGTTGTTGGATTTTGAAGATATCATTATGAGAGTCTTTCGGTTTGCAATAGTCCTGGTATTTTCGCAAAAATGCTTTCTTCATATCTTGCCAAGTTCTAATACTACATTCTCCTAATCCCATAAACCATCGGAGAGCAGAATCTTTTAATGTGGCAGGAATTTTTGTTTTGTTTTTGGCCGTCTTGTAGGTAATTGTAACTTCTACACAAGATGTCAAACTCAAATAAGAATGTGTCCGGATCCTCATTGCTTTTTCCATAGAAAGTTGGTAGTGAGGAGGGAGGGATATTTTTCATTGTAACATCTTGTGTAGTGTCTAAGATGGGAAACCCGAAGGTACCTTCAGTTCTATCCTCCTCTTCGTCTTTTGCTTGTCGGACTTGATCTTCATTTTCATCCCCCATGAAGATTCTATTGCCAAAGAGTGTATATCTAGGTGGTGCTTTCCTAGGTGAAGATGAAATGTCCCAACGCTCTGTTTCTAGAATATTATTCTTCTTTTTAAGAGGAGAATTATCAGCCACATGGGAATCCAGTTTTGAAAGTCCTACCGTTGTTGTATCAATCTGTGAGACAATTATGTTTGTAGAGTTCTCAAAGAGAGAATCTATTTGTGCAGGATTAACAAAATATGTCAAATTTGGACCACCTACAATTGAAAAAGTAGTGTCTTTG
This sequence comes from Larix kaempferi, assembly GCA_027924585.1. Lineage (NCBI taxonomy): Eukaryota > Viridiplantae > Streptophyta > Pinopsida > Pinales > Pinaceae > Larix > Larix kaempferi. The sequence goes on along the minus strand of BSBM01000796.1, from coordinate 3,070,275 downwards.
GGTTTTTGGACTAACATAGGGATAAGAGGTTCTGAATCTTTATCCTTCTGAGTTTCTTTTTGTCTAAGTTCAGTCTCTATATGAGTTTGAGGTTATTCTAGTGGAATTTCTTTATGAACCGACTGTTCTAATGTCCCTATAATTTCCCCTAAAATGTTTCCAGAAAAGGATTCCTTTGCTTTCCAAGTATGACTGTCCCCTTTAGGTGTCTTCCGATACCTTTCTGCTGAGTTAGTAGTTGGGGTGGCATGTCCCCCGTATAGGTTAGTAGGAATTTTAGTCGGGATTTTAGTTTTAATAAATCTACCTTGTGAATCTCTAGACCTATTCATGAAAATTAAACTACAACTGAAATAAATTTTAATTGCATCCTATAAGTGTTGGGTTTTGGGGATACCTGTTATAACATTTGCGTAGGTTCTTACCTCTCGTCTTACCATTCGCTTGCCACCAACCTATTACTAAGTTAAAAATGGAAAGGTTTCGAATTTCTCACTAAGTTTTGGAAGATAAACTGAATTCTACCTATTTTCAACTCCCCGGCAAAGGAGCCAAAATGTTGGGTGTGTGAGCTATCTCGAATAAAAACACCTAATATTAATTATCAACTAGGATCAATAAACTTAGAGTTGAAACAAAATATATGCCAAGGTAGAAAAGGTTCTAAAGTTCCAGGTTTGCCAGACCTAGAAAATATTTAGTAAGGAAAAAGATTGAAAGATCTTTCAAAATGAAAAACCGAGTTAAATATTTAAGAATACAATTAAATCACAGATCAAAATAGTACTATATCATACTACTCTACTTCTATGGTTAATTAATAAGAAAGATGGAAACAAATACTGAAACACAAATTACTTCTAGAAAAGTAAGAAACTACTAAATTCAACTTCCAGATAACAACTATGAACATAATCAGAGCTACGGATATTTAGATGTTTAATAGGGAGAACTTGTAAATGTAAATTATTCTAGACTAAACCATCTAATTCGATTCTTCTTGATTACGTACATCAAATGTAATAGGAACCAGAGTAAATGTATTGTAATGACTTTTAAATGTAATAAGGAAGTTAAATGGAAGTAAATCTAACTTAACTTCTACAAACAAATGTAAACTAAAAATCAACAAACTACCACTAACTTTAAACATTCTACACTACTGTCTATCCATATTTGAACAACATGAAACTAATCTAAGTTAGAAACAAATAGAAGAGCTTAACAAAGATGTTAAACTGAACTATATTAGATTTGGAGGCAAGTAGAAAACTTGATAAAGATATTTTATTATTATTCTAGATCTTGCAACATGAACATCTTGATTAAATAGAAACTAGTCTTAAGATTAACAAACTAAAACAACTCAAATAATAAAATTATCAACTATAACTTGAAAACAAACTATTTAGGAACAATTAATACATTATGAACAGTAACTAAGTAACAAAACAGGTTAAAGAACTAAAGTTTGGAAGAAAGATAAGGAGAGGATAAGGAGGAAATAATGATGAAAATTGAATTAAAAAAAAACTCCAAATAACATAAAACAAGATTAAATTACATCTCAAACTATTAAGGAGGAACATGAAGAATGATGATTAAGAGGCAGAAGAAATTAGATTCGAAAAAAGGCCTAAAATAATACATAAAACACACAGGTCCGAATGACGATCCGAACGCCGGTCTGAATGGCAATCCGAATGATGATCTGAATGGAGGAAAACATTTTAAAGTGAGGTAAATAAGAGATTTTGGATGATTTAATTACCAGATGGCTTATGCAAATGATCCTACTATGCAAAGGAAGCAGTAGAGAGATTATTAGAGGCTAAGAAATTATCTATGCGAATCATTACCTAAGAGGAAGAATTATTTTATAAGAAGTAGGAAGAAGGTTGGAATAGAAGAAGGAAGAATTAACCTACAACAAATAGGAAGAAGAACTAACAGAGGAGGAGAGAAAGAAAGGAATGCTAACTATGGAAGAGTTTGGAAGCAGTATCTAACTATGATGATGGAAGAAGGACTGAAAAAAAATTACAAATTGTTAAACTATTGAACTATTGGTCGACCATTTTAACTCAGAAGAAGGATTGTATTAACAACAGAATATTAATTACAGAGGAATGAAGATAATACACACAGGAAAACGAATTAGATTACACACACAGGAAATAAACTAGTTAATTGCAAGAAAAGAAATGCAGAAAATGTAAATAAAACCTCCAGTTGATGAGGGCCCCTTCCCAACAATCGGAGGGTGAACTAGCTCAACTTAAACGACTACCAGTAGAACATCAACGAGCTTCTACTTCCATTAACTTGAGAAAAATTACAGAACTCTGTCTTCCACTATCTATGACTGCGAACTAGCTAGATTCCAAAATTTAGACTAAGACTATGACTAACTTCTCTCAATCACAAAGACAACTGTTTATAAGTTACAATGGGTGAGAGGGTCGACAGAGTCGACCTCTCTAATAATAGAAGTCTTTAAATGACTGTAACTATTGATTTAATTGATACATGCCAATGCAAGGAGCGTCCTTCAGACTTTGACGGGGTTGGTTCCTTCACAGGGTAGCTACAGCGTCGATCTAACTCAAACGTGGACAAGCAGTGTGTTGGCGGACTGAATCGTGGGCAGGTGGACTCCTTCCAGAATGATAGTGTGAATGAACATGAGCAGGCTTGAACAAGTGTGCATAACTACCGGCCAAACAAATAAGAGAACGGGTGCGTTGGAGTGTTGACATGGGCACAGGAGTTACGTCGGCATACTGAGCGTGATTCTAGGATGAATGCACAAACGAAACGGAGGTTAAAGTGTTCACGTGGATGTGAGATGTGCTATTAGGCTTGGTGAGCATAAGGACGAATCTTATAGAGAAATAGCTCATTAACCAGTCCCATTGCGTGTCGAACAGAACCCATGTGTCCTTCTCTTCATTCAATGGTTTGAGACGTGTCAACCACGGATTTCGCGGGTTGAACGAAGGGATGAACGATGAGGTGAACGCATTTTAGGCTGAACATGTAGCGCATGGTTTGAATGATGGGTCATTTGAAAATCGTAGCCTGTCAATTAAAACCATAAGTGTTAAGATATGAAACATAACAAGATTTGCATGGTAAGTGAATTTGTGCATACTTGGACTGTTTGATGAGCTGAATGGCTAAGAAAACAACTTACTATAGAAAAAATGATAGAAATAACGCCACTTCGAGTAAATTGAATGATAAAAAATGGTGACAAAATTCGACACCGACAGTATCCCTTCACTTTGCTAGACAGAATAATAATAAGGACTGGCAATTTCAGTGTTGACGTAGCCCATCTTGGGTGAACCACGATATATCTGTGTCTCTCTTGTAATGTGTATGTGTGATTATATTTGCATTTCTGTTTATTGTTATTGCTCTGCGATCCTGTTTTTCTATCACTTGGTATCAAAGCCAAAGGTCTATTTAGAAGATAAACCTGCAGGAAGCTAGGGTTTCTGGTTCGAGTGGAAGCAATGGCAGAAGAAGGAAAGTTTATGGTCGAGAAGTTTAATGGCCAAAACTTCCAGTTATTGGAAGATGCAAATGGAGGACTATCTATACCAGAAAGATCTATTCCTGCCATTGGGAGGAAGAGCAAAGTAGCCAGCAGCCATGAAGGACGAAGAATGGGAGGTTCTTGACAGAAAGGCTTTGGGAATAATACGGTTGATCCTGGCTTCATCGGTGGCTTTCAATATCTCAAAAGAAACGACAACGGAGGGTTTGATGAGCACATTGGGTAAGCTGTATGAAAAACCCTTGGCCTCCAACAAGGTATTTCTAATGAAGCGTTTATTTAATATGAAGATGTCTGAAGGTGGATCTGTTACTGATCATTTAAATGAGTTTAATATGGTTACAAATCAACTAAGTTCTGTAAGTGTGAACTTTGATGATGAGGTTAGGGCTCTTCTAATATTGTGTTCATTGCCAGAAAGTTGGAATAGCTTGGTCATGGTTGTAAGTAACTCTGTCTTTGGTTCAAACAACTTGAAATTTAATGATGTTATTGGTGTTATTCTTAGCGAGTAAATGCGAAGAAAAAGCACAAGTGAGACATCAGGTAATGCATTGACCATGGAGAGTAGGGGAAGACAAAAGGAGAGAGGAAAGAGCCAAGGTAATCGTAGCAACTCTAAAAAGGGCAGATCCAAGTCCAGATTGGGAAAAATAGAGTGCTGGAACTATGGAAAGAAAGGACATCTGAAGAAAGACTACAGATCTCTAAAGAAGAAAGGAGATGCACAGAAGGAAACTAACCAGGAAGCAAATGTAGTAGGTGATGTGTTACAAGATGCTTTGTTTCTTGCATTAGATAATGCAAGTGATTATTGGGTAGTAGATTTAGGAGCTTCATGTCATGCTATACCCCATGGGAAATATTTTCATGATTATGTTCCAAGTGATTTTGGACATGTTTTATTGGGTGATGATGAGCCATGTAAAATTGTTGGAATGGGTAAGGTATGGATAAAAGTTAAGAATGGAAATGATTGGATGTTGAAAGATGTTTGGCATATTCCTGCTATGAAAATAAATATGATCTCAACAAGGCAGTTGGGAGATGGGGGCTAACTATCTACATTTGGAGAAAAGTGGTGGAAGATCACTAAAGGATCAATGGTGATAGCAAAAGGAGACAGGGTAAGTACGTTGTATTTATGTCCTCATAATACTAACCATTCTATCTCGTTAGCTTCCACAGGAACATATACAACATTGTGGCATCATAGGCTTGGCCACATGAGTGAGAAAGGGATGCAGATTCTCCACTCAAGGAAGTTGCTGCCAGATTTGAAGCAGGTAAGTTTGGAATTATGTGAAAACTATGTTTATGGAAAACATAAGAGACTCAGATTTCTCAGGGTTGGGACACAAAAGAAGAATGAAAAGTTAGAGCTTATGCATACAGATGTATAGGGACCAGCTCGGGTACAATCTCTTGGTGGCTCTCATTATTATGTTACATTTATTGATGAGGCAACTAGGAAAACTTGGGTTTTTTGCATTAGACAGAAATATGATGTGTTTGCTACTTTTAAGAAGTGGAAAGCTTTGGTTGAAAATGAGTCAGGAAAAAGGTTGAAGTGTCTTAGATCTGATAATGGCGGTGAGTACTGCGGAAAGGAGTTTGATAGTAACTGTTCATATCATAGGATTCGTAGAGAGAAGATAGTCCCAAGAACACCACAAGAAAATGGTGTGTCTAAAAGGATGAAAAGAACGATCATGGAGTGTGCAAGGTGTATGAGATTGCATGCAGGGTTTCCCTTACAGTTTTGGGTAGATGCTGTAAATACTGTTGTTTATTTAATAAACAAAGGACCTTCAAGTGCTTTGGATGGTGGTATTCTAGAGGAGGCATGGACAAATAAAAAGGTAAACTACTCATTTCTGAGAACGTTTGGTTGTGAAGCATTTGTCCATATTGATAAAGAAAATAGAACAAAGCTTGAAGCTAAATCCAAGAAATGTACTTTTATTGGATATGGGGTTAATGATTTTGGTTATCGTTTATGGGATTATGAAAATCACAAAATCATTAGAAGTAGAGATGTCATATTCAATGAAAAGGTCATGTATAAAGATCAGTTGCAGGGAAATAAACAGGAAAAGGAAAACAAAGAGTACACAGTACTTGATGAAATTCAAGAAAATGAAGTTCCAAAGGTGCCAAAAAATCAAGAACAACAGCAAGTACTCGAAACTCCTACAACTGCAAGAAGATCTACCAGGTTAAGTAGACTCCCTGAATGATACTCTCCTTCAATGTATTATTTGTTGATGACTGATGCTGGTGAACCAGAATGTTATGAAGAAGCAATGCAAGTGGAAACTAGAAAGAAGTGGGAGCAAGGCATGAATGAGGAGATGGATTCATTGGTAGAAAACCAGACTTGGGATCTGGTTCAGTTGCCTGCTGGTAAAAGATCATTGCAGAACAAATGGATTTACAGGTTGAAGGAAGAAGGAGGTAAGAAGCGGTACAAGGTGAGACTTGTTGTAAAGGGGTTTACACAGAAGAAAGGTATAGATTTTGATAAAATATTTTCTCCTGTTGTTAAGATGACTTCAGTTAGGACTATCTTAAGTCTAGTGGCGGTAGAAGATTTGCATCTCAAATAGTTAGATGTAAAAACAACCTCTCTCCATGAGGATTTGGTGGAAGAGATATATATGCAGCAACCACAAGGGTATGAGGTCATAGGTAAAGAGAACTTGGTATGCAGGTTGAAAAAGAGTTTGTATGGATTGAAGCAAGCTCCAAGGAAGTGGTATCTAAAATTTGACAGGTTTATGACAGGACAAGGTTATAGTAGATGTCATTCTGACCATTGTGTTTATTTCAAGAAGCTAGACAATGAAAGATATATTATGTTGTTATTGTATATGGATTGTTACAACGTAATTTTCCACCTTGTGAGCATCAGCATTCTTTGGCCTGTAGGATCCATTTCACTAACCCAGATCCACTTTATATCCTTCAGACACACTATTTCCTCATTTTTTCCCTTGTACGCTTGCTGCATCATTATAGCAGGCGTACCCGCGAGTTGCATCACTATAGCCCGCGGGTAGCATGTAAAATGGTAAAAATCACTAGTTTATTACTTTTTACTCCCAAAAAACGGTTATTGGGTGACCTTTGACCCTCCATCTGCCCAAGAAACGCCTGGATGTGTCCTTTCACTTACCTTTGGGAGGACTATATATTGAGCACATATGGCTTATGGACGGGAAGAGAAAGAAGAGCAAGAGAACTCTAGTGGATTTTTGCCCTATCTTGAGTCTACACTCATTTATCCTTGTAGTTGTGAACCCCTTATGTTCACCTTCCAAACTCCTACCATAGTTTGAGTTTGTCATTCATGGAGGATTGAAGTGGTCGAGGCACAAGTGGATTGATCCAGATCTTGGTTCAGATTGGTTGCCAGCAAGAGGTTGTATCGCATTGTACTTCTTCGTGTTTATTAATAGAAATGCTCATATTCTCATCCATTAATGTTGTGAATGTTGTTTATTCTATATTGGGTTGGATTTACTTATAATATCATGGACCATTGCTATTGATGATGTTAATATTGTTTATATATTATATGTACTTGTTGTATATTGGCTGTCAAGACTAATTTGCAGATTCAAGTGCACGGATTGAAAGCTCCAACGGGGATCTACATCAAACATTTGGATCGAGGTTGGTTACATTCTCCATTATCTTATCATTGTCATTTATAATAGCATAGTTCTGAGAATTGAGTTAATTTCTGGTAGTCAGCTGTCTGTAGTGGTCTACCCCAAGCCATAATGAGTTTTCTCCAATACAGAAATGGCGACTCCGCTGGGGAAAACATCCATGTTTGGGGATTTTTGAGCATTAGTCCTTAATTAGAGTTGTTTTTAGTCAAAGCTCTGTGTCATTGATTGGCTCCTGATGTTATAGGTCAAATCTGCACTTCTCCATCCGTGATCACCTTGAGTTGTCGATCACACAAAAGGACAACTTTGATTGAAGAGCATGATGACCTCAGATGAGACTTTGACCTGATTCACCTTCCTGCAAGCTGACAAAACCCTAAAAAGCATCATATTTTGGCATGGGTGCTACTCTATTTGAGCAAACCAGCGCATATGCGCTACTCCACAAGGCAATAGTAGCGCACACCTCCTCTTGGGAACTACTCCACTTCAGTAAACTAGCGCACAACATTCAAAAAGTGGGAAATGCTAGTTGTTAAACACTGTAGTCACGCACTGTGCGCTACTCCACTGTGAAACAGTAGCGCACATCTTAAAATATGATAAAAAAAATATTAATTTGACGAATGGGGATTAGTTGCAGTTGGCTTCCCAACTTCCACAACTTCCCCTGCAACTACCTCTCGACCTGAACTGCCTCCCTTTTCATATAAATACAAGGAGGATTGAAGATAGGGGTTAGACATAATTAGACATGAGAGCCATAGAGAGACTCTTCTATATGAGAAGCTTGTATTTAAGGAGGTTGTGCTGGAATAAATTTGAATTCAGAGAGGAGTAGGAGCCTAGGATCAGGTTACATGAGCATGCTGCAAAGTCAGGTATACTTTGTATCATTCATATGTTTTTGACAATAAAAGGTTGAAACATCTTTCTCGTCCCAAATCAAATGCTTAATGGACTATGTGTTTGTTTGGACCATGTTGGTTAATGCTTGATGTTTGAATTACTTTTCAATTCCATCATTATTATATTGGCCAAGATATGTTGAGAAAGGTCTTTGTATTGTAGGTTTATTAGATGGGGGATCGAGTAGAGGATTGAGCGCAAGGTTGGACAAAAGCTAGGATCAAACTTCATTCATAAGGTATGTCCTCAAGGTCTCTGATCTATTCCCCTTTATAAACACTTATGTAATGCAATTAGTATGTTTACATGTTACCCCCTTAAGTTGATAGTGTCTATTTCCTCACTATAGGGTAGTATTTCCCGCCAACAGACTGGCGACTCTGCTGGGGAGGTTGTTTTTTCTGCTCTAGGAAACCCTTCTTGATTGTCTTTCCAGTACCTCTTAACACCTTTAATCTTCAGAGAATCCCTGCAGGTTGTCCCTACCTGCTTCCCTTTGCTTGACTCAGTCTTTTTACACCTCTACAAGGTTAATTTTTTAACTCTTTAAGACCTATGCGCTACCCTACTGTACATACAGTAGAACCCATGCACTAGTTTTCCTCTGTATAGTAGCACCCACATCCCCAAATGTGCTATTTTGCCTACTGCACAGTAGGGCACATTCCTGTAGCTCTCTGTTTGAGTTAGGGTTGAGTTTTCTGCCTATTTGGGAGAGTTTCTAACTTTGTTTTTGGCCTTCTTGACTGGTCTTTGAGGTCTATAACCCTTCTTTGAGTCTCATTAGCCTTTTTTGAGTCCTTTAGGTCATCTTTTGGTCACTTGTTTACTTTAGAAGTGTTTGGTTCATTTGTGACTCTTTTTGGAGATTGGGCATTGTTCCTTAGTGAACATAGTTACTCTTTCCATACCCTGATAGTGTGTTGCTGACCTACAAACCTTTGCACTTAGCATTTGTTGTTTGTTGCAACACTTGTATGCTATTTAGGCATCTCATCCTTTGTTTTAGGGTTTGATCCATCTTTTGGAGCCTTTGGGGTGTCTTCCAAAACTTTTTGAGTCCCAACATTTCTTGACTTCGCTGTCTTTTCCAGTATCAAGTGAGTTTGAAGTGCTTTAGCTTGCTTCATCTTTAGTTTTTGTGTTGGTAAGGTTGTCTCTAGTTCGCTTTCCTACCTATTGCTTGGCATAGTGGTCTTGTTAGGGTTTGGTGCTTTGGAGTATTCTTTCGAGTTTGATTTCCAGTCCTAAGCATCTTTCCTCTTTGTTTTCTTCCCGCTTTGTTTCCAAGTTTGAGAGTTTTTTCTTTTGAAAAAACTTGTAGGACAAGTCTTTGTCGAACCATTGTTTTGATAGTTGTGAACTTTAGAATCATCTTGCCATTACTTACACATCTCTTATAGGTCTTATTTGCTTCCACTTTCAAGTTCTTTTTGTTCATATATAACAGAAAAGCAAAATAAGTTTGGTTGTTTATAATAGTAAGGCTTGTAATCTTTGCAACATAACATAGTTTATTTTGTTAAGAGTTAGAAAATAAAACAAAAAGAAAGCTTTGTTTAGGTTTGCTTACTCTTTACTTTGGAAATAATATTAAACGAAAATAAAAAGTCCTTTCGTTGTTGAAAGTTGTTTCATTTCATGCACTTTACTTTCTGTTGCAACCACATCACATAATGCACTGCCCCATTGAGTAAAAAGTAACCTTAAAAAGAATCTTAATAAAATCAATTAGAAATGATTTTCTTTCTAGGCATACACGACACCAACAAGTCTAGGCTAGAGTTTCGAGCTTAAAACACCTTTAACTACTCAAAGCTTGTTTCATTACTCAAAAATCACAGTGCGACTGTCATATAGGTAAACCCATATATATCAAATATTCCTAGGAAACTCTATTGAAACCAGAGCTAAGCATTGGGCCGTGGAAGATCAAAGTCGTTGAGGATACCTCCCTCATGTTCCTTTTGACCATAAACCAGGGTTGATTTGCGTACGGGGATCCATCTAGATTTCAGGCTTAGTTACCCTGCCCACGCATTTTGACAGGCTGACGACTGTCCCCCCAGGATATTTCGTATGTATGGTAACCTTAGTATCTGACCATAGGATCATACACAGGTGACAACGGAGGGTATATCTGCTGTACCTAGGAAAGACGTGGGAGGAAATCCCTTGCAGGTCTTTGGGAGGGCGGTTGGGTGATTCCAATGCTTTCACCCTTAGTCATTATATTGTGGACCCCGGGTAACTATTCTTCATCCTTCGTTGATTTGTTCTGGGCCCTCATCATCCCAGACTCTTCTTCGAAAGGCATCTTGTTGGACTGGTTCGAATACTTAGGATTTTTTTAGTGGTGTGCTATTTGCCCCATAGTCTTAGTGGCCACTAGGTTTTTTCTTAGTTTTTATTTTTATATATAATCATGGAAGACCAACAACTTTGTAGGTCTAGAAGGTTGCAAAAGCTTCTCCCACTTAGAGTGGAACCGCTACCGCCACCCGAACGACAGAGGGTAGACTCTAGTGTTCCTTTGGAAACTACTAGCGAAATAGAAGTTCCTAAGGAACTACAACCTCCAACAAAAAGACCTAAAATAAAGGTTCCTGAGGAACTACAACCTACAACACAAAGACCTAAAATAAAGGTTCCTGAGGAACCACAATCGGGGACTCCAGATCAGCAAGCTTTTAATACAATTGAGATTGAGGATCTCACTTGTAGTGAGTTCAGTACTCCATTTAATCCTCCTCTGACTAATCTTAACAACCCGCTTCTGTTACCCGTTGGTTTCCAACAACCTGATTATAGTGCATACTTGTTCACACCTGGGCATTTTATGACTAATACAGGAGGCGAACAGGGAGTTCCACAGACTCCCACAATAGGTATGAACACAAACACTATAAATCCTCCTCCCACTGCTACACTGAGTTCGGCACATATGACTTCTGTTTCTACTCTATCCTTTAGCTTTAATGTCAGTACCTTAGGCATGCCGAGTTCAACTACTGTGGCATCTGCCTCTACACCCACTTTTGGACCCAGTAGTAGAGTGAATCTTGTTCCACCTCCTGCAACTCAACAGCCATATCCTATACCTAGTACTTGGATTTCCACACCAAATGTAGGGCCAAACGCCTCTGCAACTGTTCCTGTCATGAGTACCATGACCGCGTCGTCCACCATGATTACCCCTGGTTTTAATGCCTTTGCAGGTTACAATACCAATCAAGGTAATGTACCTGCGGGAAACACCCCTTTTTCTTTGTTTTCTGGAGGAGGGGGGTAACATCCTTAATCAACAATATGGCCGGGCTAATACCCAGCCTCAGTGGACAAACATTCAGAGTACTAACCCACTTTCATTTGGATGGGGGAATTTAAACGACACTTTCACACAACAGCAAGTGGCTGGGGGCAACCCCTACCAACAAGTGGCTGGGGGAAACCCCTACCAGCAAGTGGCTGGGGGAAACCCCTACCAGTAGATGGACGGGGGCAATCCCTACCAGTAAGTGGCTACAGGAAATCCCTACCAGCAAGTGGCTGGGGGCAACCCCTACCAGCAAGTGGCTAGGGGCAACCCCTACCAGCAGTTTACAGGTCAAACTATGGTGGTTCCCCCTTTATAACCCCATCTTACCAAATGCCATCTTACAGACCTTGTTTCCCATTTTTGGCAACTCTGAACTTGCCAGACCTTTCCAAGTTAACAAATGATCTGGTATGCCATAACGCGGCTTGGCCACCAGTTCCTACTAAGTTACCTTCGGACATTCCAAAATTCGAAGGCAAAACTGGTGAAGACCCTGGTGATCATGTCACCACTTTCCATTTATGGTGTTCTTCGAACTCATTGAACGAAGATTCCGTTAGGTTGAGACATTTTCAAAGAACCTTAATCGGCGCTGCGGCTAAATGGTACATTGAGTTACCTGCAGCTACGTTTTTTAACTTTCGGGATCTCGCGACTTTTTTTCTGAACCACTTCCAGATTCCTATGCGGTACGATGCCGAGACAGATCTTTTGTCTACATTTAGACAGAATAAGGCCACTCACTTATCTGACCACATTAAGGAGTGGAGAAGATGGAAGAGGCTCATTAAAGCCAATATACCTCCAGAATTTCTTCTTGAGTGGTATCTGAAATCACTCCTTCCTTACATTTCTAAGGAAGTAGCTATTTATGGAGTGTCTACAGAGGAAGAAGCCATCTTACAAACCCAGCAACTAGACCTTGTTTATGCACAATCTCGGTTACTTTATGAGATCATAACAGATGCACCGCGATCAAATACTGATTTGAGTAGACCTAAACCTGGACCACATGCTGACGACATAGTGGGTTCAGTAGCTTCTGCAGCTTTCGAAGCATTGACCAAGTAGGTTCATGCCTTATCCGTCAAACAATCAACTGCAGAAGTAACCTCCGTCACAACCTCTCCTTCTACTTCTGAATTTGTGAACCAGGTTCAGAACAATCAAAAGGGCCCTCAGCAGCCCAAAAACAAAAAGAAGGGAAAGAAAGGAGAGGGGAACCAGCAAAATACCAAGAACAAAGAGAATGCCGAGGAGGGTAACAAAGAGAAGAAGAAGGTTAAGTTCTCTTGTAAGCTTTGCAAGCAGGATCACCTCACTCACCAATGCCCTCTACTCTAAGACGCCCAGAAGCTGCTTCAAGAAAAGAAACCTTTCGTACTTAAAGATCCATTTCCTAAGGGGTAGGGATCAGCTCCTGTCACCTCCAAAGCTGGGGGCACTACTCATGCTTCAGTTGATCAAACTTTCATCAATATGGTTAGCGCGGATGCACTTTTGCAAACGCGAGCAAGAAATTATACCTCGGATGCACAAAACAAAGATAAAGAGATTCTTGAATCTTCCATTCCTCTCCACATCATAGTGGATCCGCTGCCCAAGATCTCGAAAGGTGTCTTGAAATGGGACTCGCATAATCCCAATGCTCGAGCTGCTTCCAACTACAATGTGGTTGAAGATCTAGCCCAGACCCCTTGTGCTATGTCCACCTTAGAAGTTTTGCAAAGTTTTTCGTTACAACGAAATGCACTTCTGGCAGCGATTGGAAGTATGGAATCATCTAACATGACTGCGCGCTTTGGTATGTCTGATATCAAATATCGGTTGCCGTACAACGTCGCCCTACAGATTGAAGTGGTCCATGGTCCTATGACCATTAGACGGGATGTCGTAGATGAGAGCGCATCGATGTACGTGATGTCCATTTCTTGCAGGAAAGGTTTAGGCTCTTTCGAGCTAGCCCCCTCTAACACACTACTTACTGCCTTCGATGGCAGGACTTTCTGTCCACACGAAGTTCTACCATCCTTTGAAATTACACTTGCCGGTAAGACAATTGCTGTAGAGATTGAAGTTCTAGACGCTCCACTTGATTACAATATGTTATTAGGTAGGAGCTGGACATATGCCATGCGAGCCATTGCATCGGTAGTTTTTCAAGTTGTTATGTTCCCTTATGAAGGAAAGATCATCACGGTCGATCAACTTTCGTTCTCTCGGAAAAACATCCAGACTTCATCAGATACCACTATTCCTTTAGTTGATCAATCTTCCCTAGTAAGCGAGAGTTTAGGGGCAGGGCTTTACGGGTCGTTAATAGGCACTTTCAACCTACCCTCCCCTGTTCTTTTCATGCGTTCTGATGTAGGTACTTCTACTGAAACTTTCACGGTTGGTCTTAGGACTGATCCGTGGATCCTTCCTACTATATCAAAACCTTCAGTTCCTTTAACCATTGCAGAGATAGCATACATGGAAGCACATCATGCTGCAATGGAACATATCATGACTTCACCAGTCTCTGCTGAGTCAGATATGGACTATGCTCCTACATGGTCATTGAATTCTACCCACTCTTTCAACTATTTAGATACGGTCTTACCATCTGATGAAGCCATTTTGGAAGCTATGATGGGCCTGGACCAACCATGGGAACATATGCATCACAGGTCTTATCTGCATCCAAACCTAGACAGGATAGAGAGAGGAGAATTCTCTATGAGACCCGGTGGATTTGTAGATCTGTCATCTTTTCCTTCTACTTCAAGAGCTGTTTACGCTGAAGGGAATAAGGCTAATATATCGAGGACAATCCCGATTAACATTTCCACCCAACCCGGGGTCGCGGAAAACATTTTTATTGGTGCAGACTACTCTCCAGAAGATATAGCTTTGTATACCAAATTTTTTAAAGAATTCCATGAAATTTTTGCTTGGTCCTATGAGGAGATGCCAAATATCGATCTAGCCATTGTCGAGCATGTCATCACTGCATACCCTAATGAAAAACCTGTGAGACAGAAGCTCCATCCTGTGAATCCTAAAAAAGCGGCCGCTATTAAGGCAGAAGTTGAAAAATAGCTTAGGGCCGGATTTATCTACCCGATTGACATGACGGAATGGGTTTCAAACCCCGTTTCAGTTGATAAAAAGAAAGGTACCATTTGAGTTTGTACTGACTTCCGGGATTTGAGTAAAGCTTTCCCGAAAGATAGCTACCCCATACCATTTATCGACCAGATCATAGATGCATGTGTAGGACACGAGATGCTTTCTTTCATGGATGGATTTTCAGGATATAATCAAATCCAAATCAAACCCGAAGATCAACACAAAACAACTTGTTGATGTATATGTAACTTCAGAATGTATTTCATATATGTATGTTGTATGTGCTCCTATAGAGATGGTATTATTCCTCTATACGGAAGTGTCGTCATTTATATTGTAAATGTCGTAACTTATACTTGATGGGTTATTAGACCACCTTGTTGGGGTCGGCCCTGTATAAGTCATGTGGGTCAAAGGGTTATTAGACCACCCTATTGGGGGTCGGCAATGTGGGTCGAAGGGTTATTAGACCACCCTATTGGGGGTCGGCAATGTGGGTCGAAGGGTTATTAGACCACCCTATTGGGGGTCGGCAATGTGGGTCGAAGGGTTATTAGACCACCCTATTGGGGGTCGGCCCAGCCAGCATTATGTTCTGTGTTTAAGTTCGAGCATACATGATTTATGTAAAAGGCAAGTCAAGTCAAGTATAAATAGAGTGCGGGAGGCACTCTATTTTATCACTCTCACTTCTCACTCATGCACTCAAGGAGGAGTGGCACACTTATGGAGGAGGAGGATCTGCTGCTAGGATATGTCTATCTCTTATGGTTGGGTTGTATCATTGCTCTATCTATCTCTGAGGAAGTTATTAGGGTTTTTCACCTTTATGGTTTTCCCCAAGTAAATCTTTGTGTCTCTTGTGTGCTTACATTATTGTATCCATGAATGATATGCTGTAGATTTGCTGTACATGTTGTTCTCTCACGTAAGATCCTAGATCATATTGAAGTAAATTCTGAAAATTTAACATGGTATTAGAGCTAGCCCGAAAGAAGGCGTGATCTGGCATGTATGACACTTGTTGCACTTACGATGCTAGGGCTTGATATAGAAAAAACCAGACGTCATAGCACTTTCGCTATAAATCCATTTTGGCTACGTTTTCGGATATGAAACCTTTAGAGGTCGAATATTAAATCCCCATGTACCTTGTGTCCAAAGGACAACCTCTAATTCGTTGTACTTTGTGATTTATGATCTGTACAATATAGGGTTTCTGCTTCTTTCAGATCTGAGTCAAAATCAGGCGACCTTGGGAAAAAGGTCATAACTTGGGCTAGGAAGCTCCAAATGAAATTTCATAAAATCTGACAGGTAGTACACAGATTGCACCATCTCAGGAAAAGTTTTCAGAAGCCGAAGTTGAACCAGTGACACGTGGCATGCCGTACATGTTCAATCTCCTATATTATCCCATAAACAGGTCACGTTGCGACACTTGGCATAACTCTGTCTCAGAGAGTCCAATTGAGGTCAGACCTATCAGGATGGAAAGATAATAGGGTGATCTATCTCAAGAAAATTTTTCAGATGCCGAAACTGAAACAGTGACACGTGGCACACCGTACAAGTTCGCTCTCCTGTATTATCCCATAAACCGATCATGTTGCGACACTTGGCATAACTCTCTCTTAGAGAATCCAATTGAGGTCAGACCTGTCAGGATGGAAAGAAAACAAGTCGGGCTATCTCAGGAAACGTTTTCAGACCCTGTGGATCAAAAAGTTCAAAGTTACACCAGAAACAATCAGGTACATATTTCTGTCAAAACATAATTATTTTTGAGTACCTTCATTCATGGCTTCCGGAATTTAGGGCTTTGGAGAAAGTTGAAATTTTTGTAATCGAAGACCACGGCTAGATGCTACTCATCAAAATAGAAATTTAGAGACCAAGATCAGAATTTTTGGTCGGGAAGAAGGCTGGGCTTGATCAGACCCTAGTTCGAGACTTTGATCAGAAAAGTGGAAAATTAGGGCTTCTGTAAAAATGGAAATTCTTGAAATCTGTGACCACGGCTGGAAGCTCCTTAGAAAAATAGAAGCTTAGAGCTTTGGATCAAAACTTTTGATTGGGAAAAAGAGTGGGCTTCATCAAACCCCAGTTCAGGGTCACGTCTACTGAATCCGGAAGTTTCAAAGGCAAAATTGAGGAGTGAAACTTTGCAATTTTCAAATTCTGAATATACCAGCTTGATCAGCTCATCAAGGCGCATATTTCTATCCTTTCGGAAGTTTGAAATTCAAAGTTTGAATTTTGGGGGTTTCTCTGACAAACCCATATCCAGCTCCAGGTCCAGTTCTTGCAAATCAAGTGGATTGGGTTAATCCTAGAAGAAGATGGATTGGTCACCTGCATAAGTAAAGAAGTTCCTGTTTCATAGGGAGATGAGGCTAAGGCCTTACATAAGAATATTACAAGCGATCTCGACAGATATGACTCATTGAGGTATGTTTCGATATTTGTTCATGATTAAGTTTATGGTATGTTTGTCTTCATGTTATTATGGTTAGTACAATCTTGATTTTAGATTTGTCATATCACCTTAACAAATTTATGAATGCATGATAGAAGATATTCATTGATTAGGGTGTTGACACTTATGATTGTACTAATGCATTATGGTGTTGTATGAGGTTTATGTTGTCTACTAACATGAAAGGTACACCAAGAAAGACAAATCATGTTTTGGTTCAAGAACATATGATCATGATGACATGAGGACAAAGATTCATCCATTGTCATGGATCTCATAGAAGATCCATTTATGAGGTATGTATAACTTGGTTTTATAATGGTTAACCTATGAGATATACAGGTTACTAGCACAAGTCATTGAAGAAGAACAAGAAGACATCATGTGAGTATGTTAGACATAACTAGCTAGCATGCTAATCCAGATATGTTTTTCCTATATCAAGATAGAATCCTACCTTGTGTTAGGATCTTATACTGTTGTGTTGTTGATAATGATTATTCATGAAGTCATAGGTTTGAATAGTCATGGTTGTATGCATATTATGTTTCTTGCCATAATTGATGATATGACTAACCAGAAGAATTATGAAGGTATAGGTTTGAATAATCATGGGTTTTATGCATATTATATCTCTTCTCTTGATTGATGATTTAACTAACCAGAAGAGTCCTATGATTAAATAAGAATATGTATGAATAAAAGAAGACTTCCTTGAAACCTTGAATACTAATGTTTATTATCTATGTTTGAATTGATCCTGACTATACATGCTTGAGATTATTGTGTTTTGATAATATTAAGATTATACTAATGAATTATGTATGAGACCTAGAGGATAACACAATGATGATACTAACAAGCATGCATAGGGATCGAGAATGTATATAAGTTCAAGGACAGGTAATCCAGGAAGCAAAGATCAAGAGGGAGCACACTGTAGTAGTTTCTACAAGGATGTAGATATTCAGAGGGAGTTGACCATCTCTCTACATTCCACAACAGAAAGGTGTAGAAGAAGCTACTTCAGATTAGGACTCCAGTAGCTCCTGCAAGGAAGCGAAGACTCAGAGGGAGTCCACCCAACGAACAAACAAAGATAAGTATTTGAATTGTCATTTCTTAAATAATACTGTTCAATAATGTATATACTGATGTTCCTAGAATTAGGTTGTGTATTATGCATATTAGAATAATTGCATTGATAAACAGTATACTACTAATATGCATGGGTAAGTGGCCTATGGCACTGTACAACATTCCATTGCTACTTATCTAGAATGAAACCTCTTTGCTGACATGTTGGGAGTTGTGCACACTCTTAACAATGTTCTGGTAGAGATTGGAAGGAATCTAGAAAGTTACGGGATATGGATAAATGTTGTATTGAAGCATTGGCTAAGATAATTGCATGACTGTATGACATATTTCTTTATGTGTAAGAATTTGTTCTGAAAATTATGAGATGTTTCTAATCATGCAATTTAACCTGTTTTGTATGAAAGACCGTATATCTTCACCTACAAAAGGACTACAACATTTGTTCCAGCAAACAAAGATATCTATTTAAGATATTGAAGTTCCCAGGATCTGGGATGAAGAAATGGAATGCCATGATCCGTCGATCATGAAGAATGATGTTTGGGATGTAGTCCCAAGACCTGAAGGGAAGTTTGTTATGACTTCTATATGGATCTATCAAGATCAAGCATGCTGCAGATGGCAACATAGAGAAATATAAAAGTGATGAAATAGAAGATACACCAGATGGATTCAAGACAGCTTTCTTGAATGGTGTAGTTGAAGAAGAAGTGTATGTGGAGCAGCCACTTGGTTTTGAGACACATGACAGGGAGTCATATATGTGCAAAACTTTGGTATGATGCACCACTTTCTAGGTATGGAGGCATGCAGTAGAGATCTTGAAGAGGTTCGGGATGATGGACTGCAAGGCTATGGCATCGAACTTGAAGCTTCTGTGTGATGCTTCATCTGAACCAGTTGATGTCACTATGTATTGTCAGATGATTGGGTCCTTGATGTACCTGACGAACATGAGACCAGATATTTGCTTTGCGGTGGACACATTGAGCCAGTTCCTGACAGATCCAAGGAGTGTTCACCTGCTTACTGTAAAGCATATTCTGAGGTACCTGAAAGGTACAGTGGATTATGGGCTCAAGTATGAAGCGAAGCAAAAGTTTAACCTGCAGGGTTATGTTGATTCAGATTGGGCAGGCAGTGCTGCAGATAGGAAGAGCACATCTGGGTGCTGCTTCAGTATGGGATCAGGTGTGATCTCTTGGTTTAGCAGGAAGCAGTCCTGTGTAGCACTGAGTACAGCTGAGGCAGAGTATGTTGCAGCCTGTTCAGCTAGTTGTGAGGAAGTATGGCTACGGAAGCTACTGTCTGAGTTATTTGATCTCCCGTTGGATGCTACTGGTATCTTCTGTGATAACCAGAGTTGTGTGAAGCTGTCTGAGAACCCAGTGTTTCATGACAGGTCAAAACACATAGAGATCAAATATCACTATATCAGGGATATGGTGCAGAGAGGATATGTGAAGCTCCTGTATGTTGCGACAGACGAGCAGATTGTAGATGTGCTGATGAAGCCACTAGCCAGGGTGAAGTTCGAGTAATTTAGAGAGAGGCTTGGTGTTCTTCAGATCGAGGACACTTCGAGGAAGAAGTGATGGACACATTTGCTGAAGCCATTCCAAGCATGTTGGAAGGAGGATCCTTCACATGGCTGTGGATGTAAGCGCTGGATGATGAGCATCAGGATGATGTTCTAGTTTCTGCTTTGTATGATCAGTTGGATCATTTATATGTATATGTATGTACGCATCATGTTGGATGCTGGATATGATCAGTTGGATCATTTATATGTATGTACGCATCATGTTGGATGCTGGATATGATCGGTTGGATCATTTGTATGTATATGCATCATGTTGGATGCTTGGACCATGTATCTGTATATGTATCAGGTGGATACATTGTATGATCAAGTAGATCATGTATATTGATATGTATTAGGTATGATCAGGTAGATCATGTATGTTGATGGATACATTGTGTGGATCATGTATCTATGTATCAGGTGGATACACTATGTATGATGATATGTATCAGGTAGATACTTGGTGTGCATCAGATGGATGCATTGTATGATCAGGCTGATCGTGGATGACTTGCTTCTCCAGATGACATGCAACAGGATGTTGCAGTGATGACGATCAGGGTGATCATGTGTACATCAAGATGATGTATGATGAGTATCAGATGATACTTTGTGGCCGTGGATCAGGTTGTGCAGGTAAGCATGTAATTTGTGGCCTGGGAGATTTGCAGATGGTCTTTCGAGGTTTTGCCTAAAGCATGTAATTCGTACCCTGGGACATCTGGCAAATGCTCTTTCGAGGTTTTGCTTGGGAGGACATATAATTTGTGCCCTGGGAGATCTGCAGATAGTCTTTCAAGGTTTTTCCTATGGCATGTAATTCGTTTCCCTGGGATATCTGGCAGATTCTCTTTCGAGGTTTTGTCCTATGGCATGTAATTTTCTCCTGGGAGATCTGGACAGGATGAAAAAGGCCTCAGATGCTTCAGCCAGGTTTTGCCATGACCACATGTAATTTGCTCCTGGGAGATCTGGATAGGATGAAAAAGGCCTCAGATGCTTCAGCCAGGTTTTGTGGTGAGATCACATGTAATGTGCTCCTGGGAGATCCGACAGGTAGAGCCGTGTGCTCGTAACAGCCTAGGATGCTTTAGCCAGGTTTTGTGATGGGTCACATGTAATGTGCTCCTGGGAGATCCTACAGGTAGAGCTGTGTTGTCGTAATAGCCTGGGATGCTGCAGCCAGGTTTTGTGACACACGTAATAAGTCTTGAGGTTTCCACAGTATGGCCAGTGATGATGAAGACTTGCAGGTGGTGGGCCTACATCCAATATGAAAAAGGACTGGCTCTGTAGAACTTCCTATGATGAGTAGATTCAGATATTGATTGAGATAGCAGTAGCAGTGACGATGATGATGTCTCGATGGCGATTATCCAGTGATGATGATCCAGAGAAGAAGACTTGTGCTAGAAGACCTGTGCTAAGAAATACCTTCCTAGTTAAGAGGGAGTGTTGATGTATATGTAACTTCGGAATGTATTTCATATATGTATGTTGTATGTGCTCCTATAGAGATGGTATTATTCCTCTATACGGAAGTGTCGTCATTTATATTGTAAATGTCGTAACTTATACTTGATGAGTTATTAGACCACCTTGTTGGGGTCGGCCCTGTATAAGTCATGTGGGTCAAAGGGTTATTAGACCACCCTATTGGGGGTCGGCCATGTGGGTCGAAGGGTTATTAGACCACCCTATTGGGGGTCGGCCCAGTCAGCATTATGTTTTGTGGTTAAGTTCGAGCCTACATGATTTATGTAAAAGTCAAGTCAAGTCAAATATAAATAGAGTGCGGGAGGCACTCTATTTTATCACTCTCACTTCTCACTCATGCACTCAAGGAGGAGTGGCACACTTATGGAGGAGGAGGATCTGCTGCTAGGATATGTCTATCTCTTATGGTTGGGTTGTATCATTGATCTATCTATCTCTGAGGAAGTTATTGGGGTTTTTCACCTTTATGGTTTTCCCCAAGTAAATCTTTGTGTCTCTTGTGTGCTTGCATTATTGTCTCCATGAATGATATGCTGTAGATTTGCTATACATGTTGTTCTCTAAGTTAAGATCCTAGATCATATTGAAGTAAATTCTGAAAATTTAACACAACTTTCATCTTCCTGTGGGGAACCTTTGCGTATCGGAAGATGCCGTTTGGCTAAAAGAATGCTGGAGCTACGTTCCAGCGAGCCATGAATTTCGCTTTTCACGATATCGAACACATAGTTGAACCTTACTTGGATGACCTCCCGGCGCGATCTCGAAAGA
The DNA here is from genome assembly GCA_027924585.1 of Larix kaempferi. Taxonomy (NCBI): domain Eukaryota; kingdom Viridiplantae; phylum Streptophyta; class Pinopsida; order Pinales; family Pinaceae; genus Larix; species Larix kaempferi. The sequence continues at coordinate 3,048,255 of BSBM01000796.1, read as the reverse complement.
GACTGGATCATCCAACTCATTTGAGACTTGTGTTTGACAAATGCAGACAATATAAGATTCGTTTGAATCCTAATAAGTGCATATTCTGCATCGAATTGGGACATTTACTGGGTTTTATTGTATCCAGTCGGGGTATAAGGGTTGACCCGTTAAAAGTTGAGGCGATTGTAAATCTTCCTCCTCCTTGCACCTTGCGACAACTCCAGAGTCTACAAGGCATGTCTAACTTCTTGCGATGCTTTATCATAAACTATGTTAAGATCAAGAAAGGTTTTATGAGACTACTTAAACAGGATACCAACTTCTTGTGGGATGAGGCTTCTCAAGCATCATTTGAGGCCTTGAAAAAGGCACTACTTTCAGGCCCCTTGTTGAGCCCACCAGAGTATGCAAAAGATTTTCTCTTAGATTTGGCAGCGTCTCTTAGTACAATTGGCATAGTACTAGTTCAGGAGGACGACATGCTCCAGGAGCATGTTGTTTACTAGCTTTCTTGCACACTGATAGCTCCTGAGGTTAAATATTCGCATGTTGAGAAGCTAGCGCTTGCTGCGGTCTATGCAATACAGAGGCTTCATCATTACATACTTTTACGAACAACTACTGCGATAGCGGAAGTCAATCCTTTTCAGTATGTTCTCACTCGACGCATCATCGCTGGGAAGTACAATAAATGGATTGTAATCTTACAAGAGTTTGATTTGGTCTTTCAATTGGCCAAGTCAAAGAAATCACTAGTGTTCGCTGAGTTAATCTCAGAGTTTTCGAGTGACTTAGAGCATGTCGAGGAAGAATCATCATTCCTGGATGAACATATCTTCCTTATTTATTCCTCTAACCCATGGTACGGGGATATCTTAGTATATCTCCAGACTTTGAGGTGTCCTACCACTTTTTCTAGAGAAGAACGACGCAAACTGAAAATTCATGCGAAAAACTATCTCATCATCTCAGATACTTTGTATCAACGTGGGATAGATTCCATCTTACGACGTTGTTTGACTTTGAAAGAAGCAGAATCAGTATTGAATGATGCCCACAGTGGAGCTTGTGGGGTCATCTTTCTGGGATGGCAATAGCCCAGAAAATACTACGTGCCAGGTATTTTTGGTCCACAGTCTTTAAAGATTGTGTGGAAGCTGTGAAACATTTCCATCCATGTCAGTTTTTCACTAGGAAAATGAGAGCACACCCAAATCCTCTTCATCCTGTGATTACAACAAGTCCCTTCACAAAATGGGGGGTTGATTATATGACTTGCAATCCAGTTTCAGCTGGAGGACATCATTATATCATCGTTGCCGTTGACTACTTCACCAAGTGGGCCGAGGCAATGCCTATTGTCAAGGAAGATGGAGAAACTTCCGCTTATTTCGTATTTAATCAGATTATTGCAAGGTTCAGCATACCCAAAGAGATTGTGAATGATCACGGTAGTCATTTCCAGAATAGCATGATGACTGATCTATACACAATGTTAGGTTTTCAGCAAGAACATTCGTATTCATATTATCCACAGGCGAATGGACAAGTCGAGGCAGTTAACAAAACTTTAAAGGTAATACTGCAAAGAACTATCAATGCCAGTCAAAATAACTGGCACATCATGCTATACCCTGCACTTTAGGCTTACCGAGCGAATGTAAAGATTGCTACTGGGTTCTCTCCCTTCCAGCTTATGCATGGGATAGAAGAAGTGATTCCGATTGAATGAGAGATTCCTTCGTTAAAACTGGATGTTCAACTACTACCAGATACTTCAGCACTGGAAGAACGTTTGTTGCATTTAGAGCATCTAGATGAGCAGCGCCGCAACGCGCTCACAACAAACGAAGTTCACAAGAAATGAGTCAAAGGACAATATGACAAGTCTGTCAAACCTAGGGTGTTCCTTGAAGGAGATCTTGTTCTACTTTAGGATCAGGACAAGGAACCTCTAGGACCTTGCAAGTTCAAGTCCATGTGGCTCAGGCCTTATATAATTTATAAAGTACTAAAGAAGGGTGCTTATGAGCTAGTAGACTATGAGGGTAATAAGCTGCCTGAGCCTAGAAATGGGCTCTACCTGAAGAAGTACTATGCCTAGGCAGTTGTGCTTTTTCTTGTAACATAGCTGTATATTTTGTAGAGCTAGTTTTTGCTTGTGTTTGCTTAGTTAACCTTATGTGTTTCTTCATTTCGTGTATCAGATGTCGACTGAACATTTCTTAGGATTTGCTGATGGCACCAGTCGCCACACTCGACAGTTGGCCTTAGCAGCTTGGGTCATTTACTCACCTGCTGGGCAACTGGTCTCTTCGGGGGGGTTTGTTTGGGTCCCACTACGAACAATGTAGCTGAGTACAATGCGGTTATAGAACTTCTCCGAGATGCTCTTATTCATGGAATTTCACATTTGGAGGTAATACTTGACTCGCAACTAGTTGTATTTCAGTTAACGGGTGTTTACCAGATTAGAGATCTTGTGTTGCTACGATAGTTTTTGCGAGTTAGATTATTGGAAAGACAGTTTGATTCCATTATATATCAACACATTCCAAGAAATTTAAATGCATTAGCTAACTCATTTGCAAATTATGTCTTAGATTGGCATTTGTATCATACACTTCCATAAACAACATTTCACACATAAAGTTCAAACACATACACATGTAAATAACTAATACTGTATATATATCCGATACTGTATAAAAAAATATGAGTTTTGGATAACAAGTCTATCACAAGTCATGTCATAAAGTACAAAACTGGGCTCGGTGGCCTCAAAAATATACATAAAGTATCCATCTCCTATGGAGAAGGAGGGGCCTCATCATCATCTACTGCATCCCGATAAAATATGACCAACCTAGCTATCTTCCGCAACACCCTAAGCCATGCTGGGGGCACCCGAACTACATCTTCCTGCATATCAATAGGTATTTGACCCATGCGGCATGCAGGAACATCATGAGTCAACTGACTTACTTTCCTCTCTATGGTCCCTAACATAGCATCAGCTGCAACAACATCAACTGGCCTCACGAAGATAGTAGGATGTCCCTTAGGACAGATAGGCCCAATATCTGCATATGACACTTGTTTAGTACTTCAAAATTCATTCATAAAAATCAAATACTTGAACGTTTGAAAAAATTAAATAATTCTCAAAATAAAAACATACCAATAGCTCCCCAGGCTCCACCTAGAGGAAGCACCAGCTCTAGATCATGCGGAAATCCAATCCAGCATACGAAAATAGCTTGAATGCCAGCACCTGCCTCTCCCACCACCCCCATAAATCATCAGTATGATAACAAAAATGACTTTCACCACCACCCTGACGGATAAATATGTCACCCCACCGACCCAATCTAGGCTCACGGAGGTTGACTGGAGGTAGAGGCATCCCCAGGCTAAGAGCAGGCACCCTCTCAAAGAAGGAAGGTACATAGAATGCTGCTGTATCCAAAGTTCTTCATACTTCCGGATTTGCAACCCGTGAGTTGAAGCTTCATATTTTCCATTAAACTAGTGCACCAATCGTACACATGTCCCTGCAAGCATCTAACATCAATATGCATGGAATGCCTCGAAGTTGGGTGTTGTGTGGCACTCCCTGCCATCCGGTTTATCACACTCACAATAACCTTTAGAGGGAGGATTTCAATGGTAGAAACAAGGATTTGACTTCCTGATTTCTCAGCTCCAGCCACACAGTATGCATTTAAATATTCTTGCATCGATGTTGCACCCACATTGCGAGAAGATCCCTTCAAATTCACTGCATCTCCCCTCCTGGAGAGTCCAGTAATAAAGTAGATATCGTCGACAGTAAGGTCCAAGGTTTGTCCTCGGATAACAAATGCATTAGTATCTACATCCCAGTATTGAACGAGTCTTCGAAGCAATCTATTGAGTGCCCTCATGTTCACAGTTCGGTAAAAATTTAACAAACCACATCTTCGGAGGGCATGAAGAGTGGCCGGGTCTTGCATTGCCACCCTATCCATATCCTCATGTTCTATCTCCCTCCAAAAAAGAACCATCCTGCCACAAAAATGTCAAATTTTACCATCTCGACACTTTTTTCCTCATGTTCAGATGTGTGCGCTACTGTTTATGCTACACAGTCACGCATGGGCGCTACTGTGTAGAGGCAGAGTAGTGCACACCTCCAGTATGCACTGCTTTGCCTACTGCATATTAGCGCACACACTTCTAATGATGTGAGCATGGCCTTAAAAGTGATTTTAAGCTAAAAAATTGACAAAAAACCAATGAAAATGCAAGTTGGGATGATTTAAACTTACTTGGTGGAGGCAAAATGTTGATTGGTTGCTTGAGTTGATCACCACAGAGGATTGAAATCCAAGGTTTGCTCCCAAATTGTTTGCCTACAAAACCAAAATGAAATTTGAGTTTTAATTTTGAAATTACATATATGAATTTGATTTTAATCTTTACCCACTTTGGTAAAATGTCTATAGTTTCAAATTCTACCAAATTGTTCTATTTAATCAATTAATAGTCGCACATGGTATAAAGATAATTTCACCCAATGGTTCTCATTTTTTCACTAAAATTTTGTAGGATCAATCCTTTAAGACTAAATTTCTTGATGGTAGACCTTTTTAACTAGCTCATGGTTATAATTACTTATCATTTAAGATTTTTTATCGCGATCACTAGTATATTTTTTTTATTGAAAACCTAGTTTTGGTAGATTATGAGTCATGATCCTAGAAGCTATCTTTCAAGTCATTTTAAGCTCTTGTTTGGGCTATTTAAAACTAAACAAGATTGTCGAGCAAACTTATCCTCTTCAAGCTCGTTAAAGGAACTGAAGGCTCATCCACTCAGGTATAGAATTACCCCTTTTCCAGGCCTTGGCGGATAATTTACGGAAAAGGTATACTCTAGGTATACTTTTGTATGCGCTAGAAGAGTTCTTCTTCCATTGTTTTATAATTTTTCGAGGGAGGAGACTAAATTTATGAAAAATGACCTTTTGGAGCCTTTCTTTAGGGTTTTCAGGCTCTCTAAACATGAAAACACCAAGCGAGCATTCACCTACTCGGGCTCGATGTGAAATCCACGAGAGGGTAAATAGAGGATTGTTTAAGTTTTTCAACTCTATAAACAAGAAAACACCTCCGAGCACAGACCAATCCGGGCTCGATATAAAATCCATGGATAGGTGTAAAGAGGATTGTTTAAGTTTTTCAAACTCTATAAACAGGAAAACACTAGTAAGCATTAACCTGCTTGGGCTCGATATTAAAATCCATGAGTAGGTGTATGGAGTTATTGTTTAAGTTTTTTAGACTCCTTAAAATTGAAAACACCGGCGAGTAGGAACAGATCTCGGCTCGATATTAAAATCCAGAGATCAGTAATATAGAGTAATATTCTATCTCTTCTTTGAACTCTATAAACAATGAAGAAGGTCCTGAGTCTTCCTCCCATGGGCTCGTTAAAATTTTTACATGGTTGGATCTATTGAGTTTTCATTCTTTCTTGGACTCATTAAAACAACAAGAAAGGTATTCTTTTATCTAAAAAGAATAAGGGATGAGAAAGATGTATCGTATCTTCAGTGTCAAAGGTAGTTCAGTCAATTCTATCCTTGAACACAGCACCTACTTGAGCCTATCATGTCAGTTGGGTTTATTTTTTGACTTTAGGGTGAACCTAATCTCCGAGTTGTTTACTCCCCCATTTGGTTATTCTTCCAACCATATGGAGGGTCTGCTAATGTCTCCTACATTACAGGCTTATATCATTTTCCCCATTTTGTTGAAAACTGCCTAAGTCACTTTGTGTCGTGCTCACTATTGAAGGATATACCCTGTGTCGGCCATTCTGCAGTTTATCTTGACCTCATGTGTCAGCCATCCTAGTGTCAGTCTTGTTACATATATTACTCCATATCATCTCATACCACTTGAGTGTCCCTCGTGTTGAATGATGGAGGATGCCATAAGGATTCCCTTCCAATGGACTTCCTCCCATTGACATCAACTCATCTTGCTCTGGGAATGAAGTTTAGAGTTCCGGTTAGTACCTTGGAGATTGCAGTCACCAGTGGCAATTTTTCTCGCTGTTGAATTATGAGAATACATCAATGTCTCTTATTCGACAGGATCCTCAAGTGTTTGACTCCAAGTCCACTTATTCACACTTGTTGGATCGTACTAGGTACCTTGGGCCTCATCATCATTATCGATGGAAGTCCTCGCGTTTGTTAACGGTATGCATCAATGACCAGTAATCAAACGATACCCCCCATGTTCGACTATCAACTCATCTATTCACATTGTTAGGGTTTGTACCTTGGGTTGTTTTGGATGAAGACCTTGGGATGATGATGACATTACCTCATTATGTTATCACCCAAGTTGCGCAATATTGAGCCTCACTTATATTCGGCTGTCCATGAGACATAGATCCAGTTTGGTGTTATGGCTATGATCTCTTAGTTTGACATAGATCCACGCTTGTATATCAAGTGGCCATGCTATATATACATCTTCTCATTATGTATCGAAGATCATGTTGTATCACACTACACATCTATATGATGTCAAGATTGTAATTGCTCGTTGACCTTGATCTTTGTTTCAGGTGTTCTTGTGACTTGGTTCTACGGTTTCTTGCTCCTCCTCTGGCTTTGGATTATAATGTATTTCGGCCATCGTTTCCCTCTGACCCCACACATTAGGGGGCATCTATTATAGGTCAAATTTGCACTTCTCTGTCCATGATCACCTTGAGCTGTCGATCACACAAAAGGGCAACTTGGATTGAAGAGCATGATGACCTTAGATGAGACTTTGACATGATTCACCTTCCTGCAAGTTGACAAAACCCTAAAAAAATCATATTTTGGGATGGGCGCTACTCTATTTGAGCAAACCAGCACATATGCACTACTCCACAAGGCAATAGTAGCACACACCTCCTCTTGGGCACTACTCCACTTCAGTAAAATAGCGCACAACACTAAAAAAGTGGCAAACACTAGTTGTTAAGCACTATAGTCACGCACTGTGCGGTACTCCACTGTGAAATAGTAGCGCACATCTTAAAATATGATAAAAAAAGTATTAATTTGACAAATCGGGATTAGTTGCAGTTGGTTTCCCAACTTCCCCAACTTCCCTTGCAACTACCTCTCGACCTGAACTGCCTCCCTTGTCATATAAATACAAGGAGGATTGAAGAGAGGGGTTAGACATAATTAGACATGAGAGCCATAGAGAGACTCTTCGATATGAGAAGCTTGTATTGAAGGAGGTTGTGCTGGAATAACTTTGAAGTCAGAGAGGAGTAGGAGCCTAGGATCAGGTTACATGAGCATGCTACAAAGTCAGGTATACTTTGTATCATTCATATGTTTTTGACAATAAAAGGTTGAAACATCTTTCCCAAATTAAGTATACTTAGTATACTTAATGGACTACGTGTTTGTTTGGATCATGTTGGTTAATGCTTGATGTTTGAATTAATTTTCAATTCCATCATTATTATATTGGCCAAGATACACTGAGAAAGGTCTTTGTATTGCAGGTTTATCGGACGAGGGATCGAGTAGAGGATCGAGCGCAAGGTTGGACAAAAGCTAGGATCAAAATTCATTCATAAGGTATGTCCTCAAGGTCTCTGATCTATTTCCCTTTATAAACACTTTTGTAATGCAATTAGTATGTTTACCTGTCACCCCCTTAAGTTGATAGTGTATATTTCCTCACTATAGAGTAGTATTTCCCACCAACACTTGAGATACACTATAGAAAACTTGCTTTTTTCTGAGCCATTGGACTCTTTATTTTCCCATTTTCCTTTCCTCGCCCCCAGGCTAGCTTAGCTCTGCCCACATCTACCCACCTCTGTTTACTCTACTGCTCGCGGGCACCCGTAGGAATTCCTTCGATAGTAGCGTACAACTCTAGCTTTGGTTGATTTATGAATTTTGGTTGTTGCTAGGTTGGCTTTGGATGATCCTGAGTCTTTGTTGGCCTGTTTCTTGACTATTCCATGCCTTGGTTGTGACCATAACTCTTCTTTTCTCTTGGTTGAGCCTTGTTGGTTTTTTACCCATCTTTGGATTTAGCCTTGTTGGTTTTTTCCTTTTGAGCTCATTCCTTTGGATGAGTCTTACTGTTTGGGATCTGCTGGATTGTCTTAGTGATCTTCTCGACACTTCAGTGACTAAATAGTAGGATTTTGCTTGCATTTTTCATTTCTTTATATTGAAAAATACAAAAAAAATACATATAGTTTTGCATTTTCCTTTTTGCTTATAAGAGAAAATACAATTTTTTTTTACTTTCATGTACTGCATCTTGCATTGAGTGCTTGCTGCCTTCATTTAGGTTCTGCTTGTGCATCGAAAATATAAAAGGATTGCATTTTTATTTTGAAATCGTTGGGTTGATTTTGCATGTTAGTGACATTGTTTTATTGGATAGATGAGTCTAGGATTGGATGATTTTGCATACTATTGAGTCATACACATCACTAGTTTCACGACCATATCCTTTGAGTAACCACAACCATTGAAATTAATGCTTAATTTTAAAATTGATTAGACCGATTTTATTTATAGAGTACACAACTAGCATAGGTTTAGAGTCTTGGAATAGATCATTGTGAGTTAACAATCCAAGACTACTAGACGAAACATTAGGTGTCTGGCTAGGGAGTGGAGGAATACATGGTATATATTGGTGTTCTCAGGAAGATCTACTCAAACAAGAGTTAAGCATGAGGTCACGGGAGGTTGGTTGAAGGGATATCCCTCTGATACCGGATGAATGTGGGAGATATTTACAGGGTTTGTTTGTATCTGGGGGTATCGGAGGTTCATCCACTTGTGCTTCGAGCTTAGCTACCCTACCCATACGATGGATCCCACCTGCGACTGTCCCCGTGAGCATTGGTTATATTGCGGTGACCATAGTTTCCTTACCTAGTTAGCGCATAGGGTACTTGCAGTGGTTATGTTGTTTGTGTCCTGAGTTAGATAGGGATTGGACAGCACAATTGTGTTTGTACAGTGGACTTGACCCTGTGCATGCAGTGAAGCCTGAGTGTCTCTATAACTAATTCTATTACCTCCGGCTATAGTTTGGGAGTCTCAAGCCTCTCCTAGGCGAGACATACTAGCTCTAGTGTCGGGAGCTCATTTAGCCTCTCCGTTGTCTTCTCTTGGCTGTAGTTTCTCTAGGTGTGTGCTTTTGATTTATTGTTTTTGATCGATAGTTTTCCATGGGAGACATTGTGATTTGATGTTCTCTCGACAGATATCATGGTGCGAAGTCCTACTCTCCGCCGATCCCGTCAGTTAGTTGGTTTAAAATCGGATGAACTTTCACACCGTGTTGCTTGGGGACGCTGGCAGGCTCCCTCTGAGTCTTCGTATTCTTAAGAGACATACATAGCCAACGTCATGACCATTGCACAATCTGACACAGGAGAAATACCTACTAGTCCATCAGGTAGAGTTGAACACACTTCTGACACCCCTATGCCTCGTGAGGCCTGGGGGGGTGATCCACCTGAGACTCAACCTGGTTTGATTTGGCCCAATCCACTTGAGAGCGATCCGTTCGATCCTTCGAATCCAGATAATTATCTTTATGGGATGCCAACCTTACCTGAAGACAAAGACCCTGCGATCAACGTTAACCCGTTGTCATGTAGTATGCCCGGTTTCAGCACAGTTGATCCTCCCATTGCTTTTGGTAGTCATGCTGGCACTAGTCATGGTGTTAGAAACAATGCACCCACTGGGGGCAATACCCTCATCGAGGGCACCACGTTGTCCACTCACACACGTAATATGGAGACTAGTCATAGTCCTCCTAACAATGCTAATGTTGGAAGATGACCACCTCCTAGGACTGCCCAACCTAATAGGAATACTATTCGAAACATGACTCGCATCCACCACCTAACACACATATCGCTACCCATCAACCCAGGATCACTTTTGCAAATGTTAATGCTCCTCCAAACCATGGGGGTGGACATATACTAAACACTTTTGCATCCACCACCACTACTAGTAATACTAATGTAGGAGGTGGGAATATATCTTATCCATATGGTCATAATGCCACCATTCCTTCTACTAGTACCACCAACGTTGGGGTTGGGAATACTTATCATGCTTTGGGTCACCACATGACTACTCATGCTAATCCTAATGCTGGGGGTGGGAACATACCTCACCATTATGGTCATTAAAACTCGGTTCCCGCTACGAATAGTATGTATATGCCCCATACTTATGGTGGCAACCCTTACTACAACACAGTCGGTGTTGGCCACCAGTTCAACCCACCTCAATATTGTGCCCAAAACACTTATATACCTGCTTACTCTCATATACGTCAGGTCAGAGGATGTTATCAACCTTATGGCCATGGTCAAGCTTATGGTCCGTCAGGTCCTCATTATCAGCAGTTTAATGCTCGTGGTCAATCTTTTGGTCCACCTTGTAATTCGGTTCCGTTCAACCAACCTTTTATGGTAGCTTATAATAAAGCTTTCCAGCCACAGCTCCCGTTCCTTGCACGTTTGAATCTTCCAGATCTTTTGAAGCTCACGAATGATCTGGTGTGTCATGACTCTAATTGGCCCCCGGTCCCTACCAAGCTCCCTTCGTAATTTCCTAAGTTTGATGGGAAAGGTGGTGAGGATCCGGGTGATCATGTCACAACATTTCACCTTTGGTGCTCCTCCAACTCATTGAATCATGGTTCCGTTAGATTATGATTATTTCAATGCACCCTCATGGGGGCAGCTGCGAAGTGGTATGTGGAGTTTCCTGGGAACACCTATAGGGGATTCAACGAGATTGCTTTGGTTTTCTTGGACCATTTCCTGTTGCTCGTTTGTTATGACACTGGTACTAAACTGTTGTCTACCTTCCATCAGAATAAGGCCACACATATTTCTGACCATGTTCAAGAGTGGCACCGACGGAAGAGATTAGTGAAAGCCAACATTCCTCCAAAGTTTCTGTTAGAATGATTCCTCAAATCTCTACTCCCATACATTGCTAAGGATGTTTCAATGTCTGGCATTGTGACTGAGGAACAAGCCATCTTGAAAGTCCAGCAGTTAGACCTACTATACTCTTAGTCTGGCATTTTATATGGCATTATTCCTGACACACGAAGAACACGACATGAGCCCACGTCAGTTCCTGGACCACATGCCGATGGCATCGTGGGATACGCAAGCACTCGCCCTATATACTTGGTAGCTAATCAAATGAAAAAGTTGTCGCTAAACCAGTCTACTCCCAGACAGGTTCACACCTTGTCCACTTCCACCCCGTCGTCTAATGTACACAATGTGCAATCAACAAAGCCATCAGGTGACTAGCAACCTGGTGGTAAGAAAAAGGGGAGAAACAACCATAAGGGTGGAAACAATGGAAATAACAATAATAGCAATTGCAATACCCCTTGTAAAGAGAATTTCAACCCTCCTCAGGAAGGCGAAAATGTTGGTGAGGATCATAAACCTAGGTGTAAGGTGAAATTCCCTTGCAAGCTCTGTGGGGAAGACCATCTTACTCACTTATGTCCTTGAATCGAAGAAGCATTGAAGCATTTGGCACAGATCCCAGCTGTGTTAAAAGATCCCCTTCCTCATCATCAAAACATGGCTTCGCATGCTCCCACCACTAGTTATGGACCTATTGAAACGGCAACGTCTTCTTCCAATACTAGTGGTTATGGATGTGTGAATATGGTTCAATCGGAGGTTAGTGTTGCTACTCGTCAATGTGATTATGGTGCACCACAACCTAATATGGGGAGTTAGCCTCCCCCTCCTCCTGACAATTCCTTTCATATCAAGAAACCCTCTAATATGCCACGGATACCAAAAGGTGTTCTCAAGCACTCTACGCATAATCCTAATGCTCGAGCCACCCAGAACTACTCCATTGTAGTAGATTTGGACCAAACTCCGTGTGCCATGTCGTCTCTTGAAGTTTTGCAGGCCTGTCCTTCTCAGAAGCATTCCCTTTTGAGTGCGTTAGGAGTTTAGGATGGGGGAAATCCCAATGTTATCAAGTTCGATACTACTGATGTTCAACCTTGCTTACCTTACCACATGGCTTTTCAAATCTCGGTGGTGTGCCTTCATAGTTTTTTCAAACGTACTATGGTTGGCGAAGGTGCTTCTGCGTCAGTAATGTCATTAAATTGCTGGAAATCTCTTGGCTCTCCTCCTCTACTCGCATCTAGAACCACGCTCACTGCATTCGACGGTTAGTCTTTTAAGCCGCATGCAATTATCCCTTCCTTTGTTGTTTGCTTGGGAGGTAAGTTTGTGCCTATCAAAGTCGAGGTGGTTGATGCCCCCATCGACTACAACCTATTACTGGGTCAGAATTGGATGTACTCTATGAAGGCTGTCGCGTCCACTGTATTCAAAGTTATTTGCTTTCCCCATGAAGGAAAGATTGTGACCATCGATCAGCTGGATTTCATTAACACTCCATCCACAGCATCCACCGGATCCATAGTCCCTCAATTTACTGATTCTCAACCGGAAACTGGGAACATAGGTGTTGGTATGTACCCTTCATTGATGGGGACTTATAGTTTTTCTGCACCTGTGAACTTCATCAGAACCATTTCTGATGATGCGTCTCCTCCTTTGCATGGTATGCCATTCCGGACTTCCTATTGCACTGATCCATGGACTTTACCGTCCACAAGTTCTACATTTGGAGACATTACGCATGTCGAGATGTCTGTGCCATTGTCTGTAGATGAGATTGCTTATGATCATATTCAAAAAGCTGCTACAGAACCGTATCTGTCTTCTTCTCAGACAGTCGAAGAAGATCTTGTTACCTTGCCAGTTTGGGCAGCCAACTCATCTTGTTCACACAACTGCCTTGATGATACTTTGCCATCTGATGAAGCTATTATGGAGGCCATGTGTGATAGTGAGAGGCCTTGGGAAGATATGCATCATCGCTCTTATTTCCTTCCCAACCTCGAGCTCACTGAGCAAGAAGAGTTTAGGATGACTCTAGCAGAGATGGTTGGCCAACCTGTGGCTCTTTTGGAGTTACATGATGTTTTTGCAGAGGGGAATATGGGCAATATTTCCCACACCATGTCGATCAACATCTCTCGTACTCCTGGAAAGGTGGAGAATGTCTACATCGGTGTTGATTGCACTCCTGAGGAGATTGCTATTTACACTGATTTGCTTACAAAACTCCAAGAAGCTTTCTCCTAGTCATATAAGGAGATGCCAGGAATAGACCCCCGCATTGTTGAACATGAGATTAGAACGTACCCTAATGATAAACTGGTTCGACAATGCTTACGTGTTGTGAACCCTAGGAAGGAAGCTGCTATCAAGGTAGAGGTGGAGAAACTGCTCAAAGTTGGTTTCATCTACCCCATTCCCCTTACCGAATGGGTGTCAAACCCCGTTCCTGTTGTTGTTCAGGAATTCTACCTTATAGTGAGGAAAGGGACACTACCAACTTCTGGGGTGACAGGTAAACACATTGATCATATTACATAAGAATCTATGAAAGGAAAGAGATCAAAGATCTTGAATACATACCTTATTAATGACGTTCGATCCTAGCTTTGCTCGATCTTGCGCTGAATCTTCAACTTGATCTTCCACTCAATAGACCTACAATACAAAGATACCTTCCTAAGCGTATCTTGACTGACATAACAATGATGAAATTGAAATACAATTTAAACATCAAGAACAATCAAGCATTTAACCAAATAAACATACAATCCATTAGACATTTGATTGGGACAGGAAGGATATTTCAACCTTTATTGTCAAAAGCAAATAATCAGTACAAATTATACCTGATCATTCAGAGTGCTTGTACAACCGGATTTTGGGCTCCTGCTCTTCTCTAACTTTGGAATTCTTCCAGCATAAAAACCCTTAATGCAAGTTTCTCCTCTTGTGAATGAGAGTCTAAATATGTCTAACCCGTCTCCTTAATCCTCCTTGTATTTATGGGACAAGGTAGGCAGTTTAGATCGAGAGGTGGTTGAATTGGGAGGTTAGGGAAGTTGCAAAACCAACTTAAACTAATCCCAATTTGTCAAATTAATATATTTTTGATCACATTTTAGGATGTGCGTGAGTTTTTCATAGTGGAGTAGCTCTCAATATGCATCTTCAGTACTTTACAACCAACGTTAATAGGATTTTTGAAGTGCGCTAGTTTGCTGAAGTGGAGTAGGGCATACTAGGATGTGTGCGCTACTTCTATGCCTGTGGAGTAGGGCATGTGCACTACTACTATGCCGGTAGGGTAGCGCACATGTCATAATGTGAGGTTTTACAGGGTTTTTCCAACTTGCAGAGGGGTAGGTCAGGTCAAAGCATCATCTAAGGTCATCATGCTCTTCAATCCAAGTTGTCCTTTTGTGTGATCGACAGCTAAAGGTGATCACGAACGGAGAAGTGCAGATTTGACCTATAACAGATACCCCCTAATGTGTGAGGTCAAAGGGAAGCGATGGCCGAAATACATTATAATTCCAAGCCAGAGGAGGAGCAAGAAACCACAGAACCAAATCACAGAAACACCTGAAACAAAGATCAAGGTCAGCGAGCAATTACAATCATGACATCATATAGATGTGTGGTGTGATACGACATGATCTCCGATACATAACTAGGAGATGTATATATAGCATGGCCACTTGAAATACAAATGTGGATCCATGTCAAATTGAGAGATCATAGACATAACAACAAACTGGATCTATGTCTCATGGAGAGCCGAAAATGAGCGAGGCTCAGTCTTGCACAACTTGGGTGATAACATAATGAGGTGATGTCATCAAAATCCCAAGGTCTTCATCCAAAACAACCCAAGGTACAAACCCTAACCATGTGAATAAATGAGCTGAAAGTCGAACATGGGAGGTATCGTTTGATTACTGGTCCTTGATGTATACTGTTAACAAACGTGAGGGCTTCCATTGATAATGATAATGGGGCCCAAGGTACCTAGTACGATCCAACAAGTGTGAATAAGTGGACTTGGAGTCGAACACTTGAGGAACCTGTCGAATAAGAGACATTGATGTATTCTCATGATTCAACAACGAGGAAAATTGCCACTGGTGACTGCAATCTGCAAGGTACTAACCGAAAATCTAAACTTCATTCCCAGAGCAAAATGAGTTGATGTCGATGGGAAGAAGTTTATTGGAAGGGAGGCCTTAAGGCATCCTCCATAAACCAACATGAGGGACACTCAACTGGTATGAGCTGATATGGAGTAATACATGTAACAAGACTGACACTAGGATGGACGACACATGAGGTCAAGGTAAATTGCAGAATGGCCGACACGAGCTATATCATTGAATAGTGAGCACGACACAAAGTGACTTAGGTAGTTTTCAACATAATGGGGAAATGATATAAACCTGTAATGTAGGAGACATTAGAAGACCCTCCATATGGTTGGAAGAATAACCAACCGGGGGAGTGAACAACTTGGAGATCAGGTTCAACCTAAGGTCAAACACTAAGCCCAACTGACATGATAGACTCAAGTAGGTGCTGTGTTCACGGATAGGACTGACTGAACTTCCTTTGAAACTACCTATATGATACATCCTTCTTATCCCTTATTCTTTTTAGATAAAAGAATACCTTTCTTGTTGTTTTAATGAGTCAAAGAAATAATGAAAACTCAATAAGTCCAACCATATGAAAAGTTTAACGAGCCCATCGAAGGAAGACTCGGGACCTTCTTCATTGTTTACAGAGTTCGAAGAAGAGATAGAAGATTACTCTATATTACTAATCTCTGGATTTTAGTATCGAGCCGAGATCTGTTCTTGCTCGCCGTTGTTTTCAATTTTAAGGAGTCTGAAAAACTTAAACAATAACTCCATACGCCTACTAGTGGATTTTAATATCGAGCCCAAGTAGGTTAATGCTCGCCGGTGTTTTCCTGTTTATAGAGTCTAAAAAACTTAAACAATCGTCTATTTACCCTCTCGTGGATTTCACATCGTGCCCGAGTAGGTGAGTGCTCACTTGGTATTTTCATATTTAGAGAGCTTGAAAACCCTAAAGAAGACTCCAAAAGGTCCTTTTTCGTAAAGTTAGTCTCCTCCCCAGAAAAATTGTAAAACAAATGGAAGAAAAACTCTTCTAGCGTATTCCAGAGTATACCTAGAGTATACCTTTTCCGTAAATTAGCCACCAAGGCCCAGAAAAGGGGTAATTCTATACTTGAGCGGATGGGCCTTCGATTCCTTTAACAAGCTTGAAGAGGACAAGTCTGCTCGGCAATCTTTTTTAGGTTTCAATAGTCCAAACAAGAGCTTTAAAATGACTTAAATGACAGCTTCCGAGATCACGACTCATGACCTGCTAAAAACTAGGATCTCAACAACCATGTTAATAGTGACGACAAAAAGTATTTAATGATATATAATGCTAACCATAAACTACTTGAAATGGTATATCATCAAGAAATTAAGTCTAAATAGATTGATGCTATGAAAAACTCGTGAAAATTTGAGAAATATTGGTTGAAATTACCTTACTAACATTTATAATTGTTCAATGATTAAATAGAACATTTTGGTGAAATTTGAAACTATAGAGTTTTTACAAAAGTGGGTAAAAATCAAAATCAAATTCATATATGTAATTTCAAATAAAAAACTCAAATATCACATTTGGAATTGTAGAAGAATTTTTTGGAGCAAACCCTTGATCTTCAATCCTTCATAGCGATCAACTCGGGCCACCATTCAACTTTTTTCCTCCACCAAGTAAGTTATATTCATCCCTACTTGCATTTCGATACTCCATTTGTCAATTTTTATGCTCAAAATTGATTTTGGGGCCATGTTCAACTCGTTGAGTGCGTGTGCATTACTCTACAAGAGGCAAAGTAGGGCATACTGGAGGTATGTGCTACTATTGCTCATGAACAGTAGCGCCCATGCATGACTGTGTGGCTATAGAGTAGCGCACACCCCTGAACATGGTGAAAAAAGTGTCGAGACTCAAAAATTTGATCTTTTTGTGGCAGGCTGGTACTTGTTTGGAGGGAAAGAGAACATGAGGAGATGGATAGGGTGGCTATGCAAGACCCGACAACTCTCCATGCACTTCGAAGGTGTGGTTTGTTGAAGTTTTATAGAACCGTAAACATGAGGGCACTCAATCGATTGCTTCAAAGACTCGTTCATTATTGGGATGTAGATGCCAATGTATTTGATATCCGGGGAGAGACCTTAGACCTTATCATCGATGACATATACTTCTTTACCGGACTCTCTAAGAGGGGAGATGTGGTAAACTTGAAAGGATATTCACGCAATATGGGTGCCATGTCAGTGCAAGAATATATGAATGCATACTGCATGGCGGGAACCGAGAAATCAGGAAGTCAAATCCTAATTTCTACTATTGATAGCCTCCCTTTGAAGGTTATTGTAAGTATGTTGAACCGAATGGGGGGAAGCGCCACACAAAATTTAGCCTCAAGGCATTACATGCATATTGATATTAAATGCTTGCAAGGTCATGTATACAATTGGTGCACTAGTCTATTAGCAAATATGACGCTTCAACTCTCAGGTTGTAAGGCCAGGAGTATGAAGAACTTTGGATATGGCAGCATCCTTTGTACCTTCTTCTTTGAGAGGGTACCTGCTCTTAGCTTGGGCATGCCTCTACCTCCAGTCATTCCTCGTGAGCCGAGATTGGTTCATTGGGGTGACATTTTTCTCCGCCAGGGTGGTGGTGAAAGCCACTTTTTCTATCATACTGATGATTTCTGGGGATGGTGGGAGAGACAGGTGCCGGCATTTGAGCAGTTTTCGTATGTTGGTTTAGGCTTCCGTCATGATCCAGAGCTGGTACTTCCCCCAGGTGGTGCCTAGGGAGATGTAGGTATGTTTATGTTTTGAAAATTATTTAATGTTTTCAAATTTTCAAGTATATGATTTTTGTGATGAGTTTTGAAGTACTAAACAAGTGTCATATGTAGATATTGGACCAATTCGTCCCAAGGAAAATCCTACTTTTTTCGTAAGGCCAACAGATGTGGGTGCAGCTGATGCTATTCTAGGGACTACAGAGAGGAAGATGAGTCGGTTGACTCATGACATTCCCACATATCGCATTGAGTGGATGCCTCTTGATATGCAGGAGGATGTAGTTGGTGTGCCCCTAGCATGGATTAGGTTGCCGCAAAAAATAGCTAGGTTGGTCATATGTTACCGAGAGGCAGTAGATGCCAATGAGGCCTCTCCTTCTCCATAGGAGATGGATATTTTATGTATATTTTTTAGGCCACCGAGCCCAGTTTTGTATCTTATGACATGACTTGTGATAGACTTATGATCCAAAACTCATATTATGCTTTTTGATACAGTATCAGATATATATACAGTATCAGTTATTTACATGTGTGTGTGTGTTTAACTTTATGTGTGAAATGCTATTTATAGAAATGTATGATATAAATGCCAATCTAAAACATAATTTGCAAATGAATCAGCTAATGCATTCAAATTTCTTGGAATGTGTTGATATATAATGGAATTGAACTGTCTTTCCAATAATCTAACTTGCAAAAATTGTCGTAGCAAAACATGATCTCTAATCTAATAAACACCCATTAACTATAAAACAACTAGTTGCAAATCAAGTCTTACCTCCAAATGTGAAATGCCATGAATAAGAGCATCTCGGATAAGTTCTATAACCACACTGTATTCAGCCACATTGTTCGTAGTGGGACCCAAACAAACACCCCCCCTGAAGAGAACAGTTGGCTAGCTGGTGAGTAAATGACCCAAGCTGTTGAAGCCAACTATCGGGTGTGGCGACTGGTTCCATGAACAAATCCTAAGAAATGTTCATTCGACATCTGATACACGAAATGAAGACACACATAAGGTTAGCTAACAAGCACAAGCAAAATTAGCTCTACAAAATATACAACTATGTTATAAGAAAAAGCACAAATGCCTAAGCATAGTACTTCTTCTGGTAGAGCCCATTTCTAGGCTCAGGAAACTTATTACCCTCGTAATCTGTTAGCTCGTAAGCACCTTTCTTCAGTACCTTAGAAATTACGTAGGGACCGAGCCACATGGACTTTAACTTGCCAAGTCCTAAAGGTTCCTTGTCCTAATCCCAAAGTAGAACAAGGTCTCCTTTGAGAAACACCCTAGGTCTGACAGACTTGTCGTACTGTCCTTTGACTCGTTTCTTATGAACTTCATTTGCTGTGAGTGCGTCACGGCACTGGTCATCTAGATTCTCTAAATGCAACAAACGTTCTTCCAGTGCTGAAGTATCTGGTAGGTTTTGGACAACCAACTTCAACGAAGGAATCTCGCATTCAATCGGAACAACTACTTCTATCCCATGCACAAGCTGAAAGGGAGAGAACACGGTAGCAGTCTTTACATTTGCTCGGTGAGCCCAAAGAGCAGGGTATAGCATGATGTGCCAGTTATTTCGACTGGCATTAACAGTTCTTTGCAGAATTATCTTTAAAGTTTTTTTGACTACTCCAACTTGTCCATTCGCCTATGGATAATATGAAGACGAATGTTCTTGCTGAAAACCTAACATCGTGTACAAATCGGTCATCATGCTATTCTAAAAATGAATGTTGTGATCAGTCACAATTTCTTTGGGTATGCCGAACCTTGCAATAATATGATTGAATACAAAATAAGTGGCAGTTTCTCTATCTGCCTTGACAGTAGGCATTGCCTCGGCCCACTTGGTGAATTAGTCGACGACAATGATGATATAATGATGTCCTCCAGCCGAAACTGGATTGCAAGTCATATAATCAATCCCCCATATTGTGAAGGGACCTGCTGTAATCATAGGATGAAGAGGAGCTGGATGTGCTCTCATTTTCCTAGTAAAAAACTGACATGGACGACAGTGTTTCACTGCTTCCACACAATCTTTAAAGATTGTGGGCCAAAAATACCTGGCACGCAGTATTTTTTGAGTTGTTGCCAACCCAGAAAGATGACCCCCACAGGCTCCACTGTGAGCATCATTCAATACTGATTCTTCTTCTTCTAAAGTCAAATGACATCGTAAAATGGAATCTATCCCACGTCTGTACAAAGTATCAGAGATGATGAGATAGTTTTTCACATGGATTTTCAGTTGGCATCGTTCTTCTCTAGAAAAAGTGGTAGGACACCTCAATGTCTAGAGATATACTAAAATATCCCCATACCATGGGTCAGAGGAGGCTATAAGGAATATATGTTCACCCGGGAATGATGACTCTTCCTCAACATGCACTAAGTCACTCGGAAACTCTGAGATTAACTCAACGAACACTAGTGATATCTTTGACTTGGCCGATTGAAAAACCAAATCGAACTCTTGTAAGATTACAATCCACTTATTGTACTTCCCACCGATGATGCGTCGAGTGAGGACATATTGGAAAGGATTGACTTCTGCTATCACAGTAGTTGTTCGTAAAAGGATGTAGTGACGAAGCCTCTGCACCGTATAGACCGCAGCTAGTGCTAACTTCTCAACATGTGAATACTTGATCTCAGGAGCTATCAATGCGCGTGAGAGATAATAAACAACATGCTCTTGGAGTGTGTCTTCCTCCTAAACTTGTACTATGCCAATTGTGTAATCAGATGCCGCCAGATATAAGGGAAAATCTTTTCCATAATCAGGCAGGCTTAACAAGGGGGCTAAAAGTAGTGCATTTTTCAAGGCCTCAAACGATGCTTGAGCAGCCTCATCCCATAAGAAGTAGGTATCTTGTTTAAGCAGTCTCATGAAACCTTTTGTGATTTTAGCATAGTTTATGATAAAGCGTTGCAAGAAGTTAGACATTCCTTGCAGACTTTGAAGTTGTCTCAAGGTGCGAAGAGGAGGCATATTTACAATCACCTCAACTTTTAATGGGTCAACCATTATGCCACGACTAGATACAATAAAACCCAGTAAACATCCTGATTCGATGCAGAATACACACTTATTAGGATTCAATCGAATCTTATATTGTCTGCATCGTTCAAACACAAGTCTCAAATGAGCTGGATGATCCCGTCTCTTTCGAGATCGCGCCGGGAGGTCATCCAAGTAGGGTTCAACTATGTGCTTGATATCGTAAAAAGTGAAATTCATCGCTCACTGGAAAGTAGCTCCAGCATTCTTTAAGCCAAATGAGATCTTCAGATAAGCAAAGGTTCCCCACTGAAAAATAAAAGTTGTTTTGTGTTGATCTTTGGGTTTGATTTGAATTTGATTATATCTCGAAAATCCATCCATTAAAGAAAACATCTCATGTCCCACACAGGCATCTATGATCTAGTCGATAAATGGTGTGGGATAGTTATCTTTCGGACAAGCTTTATTCAAGTCCCGGAAGTCGATACAGACTCTGATGGCACCTTGTTTTTTATCCACCGGAACAGGATTTGAAACCCATTCCATCATGTCAATCGGGTAGATAAATCCGGCTTTAAGAAATTTTTCAACCTCCGCCTTAATGGAAGCCGCTTTTTGAGGATTCACAGGATGGAGCTTCTGTCTCATAGGTTTTGCATTAGGGTATGTTGTGATGACATGCTCAACGATGGTTTGATCGATGCCTGGCATCTCCTCATAAGACCAGGCAAAGATGTCCCGGAATTCTTTAAAAAGCTTGGTATACAGAGCGATCTCTTCTGGAGAACAGTCTGCTCCAATAAAAATGTTTTCCACGACCCCGGGTTTGGTGGAAATGTTAATCGGGATGGTTCTCGATATATTAGCCATATTCCCTTCAATGTAAACATCTCTTGAAGTAGAAGGCAAAGAGGACAAATCAACAAATCCAATGGGTCTCATAGAGAACTCTCCTCTCTCTATCCTGTCTAGATTTGGAAGCAAGTAAGACCTGTGATGCATATGTTCCCATGGATGGTCCAGTCCCATCATGGCTTCCAAAATGGCTTCATCAGAAGGTAAAACCGTGTCTAAAAAGTCAAACAAGTGGGTAGAATCCACTGACCATGCAGGAGCATAGTCCATATCCGACTCAACAGAGACTGGCAGAGTCACGATATGTTCCGTTGTAGCATGTTCTGCTTCTATGTATGCTATTTCTGCAACGGTTAAAGGCACTGATGGTTCTGATAAAGTAGGAAGGATCCACAGATCAGTCCTTAAACCAACCATGAAAGTTTCGATAGATGTACCTACATCAGAACGTATGAAAAGAACAGGAGACGGTAGGTCAAAAGTACCTATTAATGACCCGTAAAGCCCTGCTCCTATACTCTCGCTTATTGGGGCAGATTGATCAACTAAAGGAACTGTGGATTCTGATGAAGTCTGGTTGTTTCACCGAGAGAATGAAAGCTGATCGACCGTGATGATCTTACCTTCGTGAGGGAATATAACAACTTGGAAAACTGCCAACGCAATAGCTCGCATGGCATATGTCTAACTTTTTCCTAATAACATGTTGTAGTCAAGTGGATCGTCTAGAACTTCAATCTCTACAGCAACTATCTTACCGACCAGTGTGACGTCAAATGATGGAAAGACTCCATGTGGACAGAAAGTTATGCCATCAAATGCGGTAAGTAGTGTGTTAGAGGGGGCTAACTCGGGAGAGCCTAAAACTTTCCAGCAAGAAATGGACATCACGCACGTCGACACGCCCTCATCTACAACAGCCCGTCCAATGGTCATGGGACCATGAACTACTTCTATCTATAGTGAAACGTGGTACAGAAACCGATATTTGATATCAGACATATCAAAGCGTGCAGACATGTTGGATGATTCCATACTTCCAATTGCTACCAGAAGTGCATTTCATTGTAACGGACAACTTTGCAAAACTTCTAAGGTGGACATGGCACAAGGGGTCTGGGCTAGATCTTCAACCACATTGTAGTTGGCAGCAACCCGAGCGTTGGGATTGTGCGAGGCTCGTTTCAGGACACCTTTCGGGATCTTGGGAAACAAATCCACTGTAATGTGAAGAGGGGTGGAAGATTCAGGAATATCTTTATCCTTGTTCTGCACATCCGGGGTATAATTTCTTGCTCGCATTTGCAAAAGTGCATCCATGCTAACCATATTAATGAATGTTTGATCAACTGAAGCATGATTAGTGCCCCCAGCATTGGAGGTGCTAGAAGCTAAACCCGGCCCCTTAGGAAATGGATCTTTAAGTACGGCGGGTTTCTTTTCTTGAAGCAGCTTCTGGGCTTCTTCGATCAGAGGGCATTGGTGAGTGAGGTGATCCTGCTTGCAAAGATTACAAGGGAACTTAACCTTCTTCTTTTCTCTATTACCCTCCTTGGCATTCTCTTTATTTTTGGGCTTTTGTTGGTTCCCCTCTCCTTTCTTACCCTTCTTTTTATTGTTGGGCTGCCGAGGGCCCTTTTGATTGTTCTGAATCTGGTTTACAGATTCAGTAGTAGAAGGAGAGGTTGTGATGGAGGTCGCTTCTACAGTCGATTGTTTGATGGGTAAGGCATGAACCTGCTTATTCAATGCGTCGAAAGCTGCAAAATCAACTGAACCCACTATGTTGTTATCATGTGGTCCAGGTTTAGGTCTGCCAAGATCAGTGTTTAATCATGGTGCATCTGGTATAATCTCAGAAAGTAGCCCAGATTGTGCATAAACTAGGTCTAGCTGCTGGGTCCGTAAGATGGCTTCTTTCTCTGAAGGCACTCTAGAAGTAGCTACTTCCTTAGAAATGTAAGGAAGGAGTGATTTTAGATACCACTCTAAAATGAATTCTGGAGATATATTGACTTTAATGAGCCTCTTCCATCTTCGCCACTCCTGAATGTGATCAGATAGGTGAGTGGCCTTATTCTGTCTAAATGTAGACAAAAGATATGTCCCAGCGTTGTACCGAACAGGAAGTTGGAAGTGGTTCAAAAAAACTGTCGTGAGATCCCAAAAATTAAAAAATGTGGCTACAAGTAACTCAATGTACCATTTGGATGCAGCACCGGTTAGAGTTGCCAGAAATGGTAAACAAGGTCTATAAGATGGCATTTGATAAGCTGGGGTCATAAAGGGGGAACCTCCCTTAGTTTGACCCATGAACTGTTGGTTGGGGTTTCCCCCATCCATTTGCTGGTAGGGGTTGCCCCCAACCATCTGTTGGTAGGGGTTTCCCGCAGCCATTTGTTGGTAGGGGTTACCCTCATCCATCTACTAGAAAGGTTTCCCCCAGCCATCTGCTGGTAGGGATTGCCCCCTGCCAGTTGTTGTTGTGTGAAAAATTTATTGAAATTCCCCCATCCAAAGGAAAGTGGGTTGGTACCCTACGTATTCATCCACTGAGGCTGGGTGTTAGCCCCGCCATATTGTTGATTAAGGATGTTACCCCCTCCTCCAGAAAACAAAGAAAAATGGGTGTTTCCTGCAAGTACATTATTTTGATTCATGTTGTAACCTGCAAAGGTGTTAAAACCAGGGGTAGTCGAGGTGGATGGCGCAGTCATGGTACTCATGACAGGCATAGTTGAAGAGGCATTTGCCCTTACATTGGGTGTGGAAATCCAAGTACTAGGTATATGGTATGGCAGTTCAGTCACAGGAGGTGGGGTGACATTCACTGTATTATTGGGTCGAAAACTAGGGGTAGAGGTGGATGTCAAAGCTGCTGAGCTTTGCATGCCTAACATACCAGCGTTAAAACTGAAGGACAGAGTTGACGCAGAAGCCATCTATGACGAAGTCAGTGCAGCAGTGGGAGGAGGATTTACAATCCTTGTATTCATCCCCATTGTGGGAGTCTGTGGAACTCCCTGTTTGTCTCCTAGGTTAGTCATAATATGCCTAGGTGTGAAAAAACATGCACTATACTCGGTTTGCTGGAAACCAACACGCACCAGAAGCAGATCGTTAAGTTCTGTCAGAGGAGGGTTAAAAGGAGTGTTAAAATAACTAGAAGTAATATCCTCAACCTCTACAGTATTAAGAACTTGTTGATCCGGGGTTCTAGGTTGTGGTTCACCAGGAACCTCTATTTCACCAGTAGTTTCAAAAATACCACTGGAGTCTGTCATCCTTCGTCATGGTGGCGGTAGCTCCACTCTAAGTGGGAGAAGGTTTTGCAACCTTTGAGACCTACGAAGCTATTGGTATTCCACAATTATATAAAAATAAAACTAAGTAAAAACCTAGTGGCCACTAAGACTAAGGGGAAAACATCTTACCACTAAAAAATCCTAAGTATATAGACGAGGCAAACAAGATGCCTTCCGGAGAAGAGTCTGGGATGATGAGGGACCATAACAGATCAACGAAGGAAGAAGGACAGTTAGCTAGGGTCCACAATACAATGACTAAGGGTGCAAGCGTTGGAATCACCCAACCGCCCTCCCAAAGACCTGCAAGGGATTTCCTCCCACGTCTGTCCTAGGTACAACAGATATAATCCTCCGCCATCACCTGTGTATGATCCTATAGGTCTAATACTAAGGCTTCCATAAGTATGAAATATCCTAGGGGGATAGTCGTCAGCTTGATCAAAATGCATGGGTAGGGTAGCAAAGCTTGAAGTCCAGATGGACCCCCGTATGCGAATCGACCCTGGTTTATGGTTGAAGGGAAAGTGAGGGGATATCCTCAATAATTCCAATCTTCCATAGCTGATCCAAATCTTGGGAGATGAGAACCAGAAGGCTTGAATGCCGAGAGAGGAGGAGGTTAAGCATGCAAATCTATCATAAAATTCACATGAAAAACACTAATCTTGCATGAGATTAAGCATGAACAAAAACATATGAAGTGAATGGGAGGTGAGGCTCAAAGAGGAGCCCCACCTCTAAAACTAATTACCAATAAGTCACTAAGATCTAATTAATCTCATAATGAACAATAGAAAATAGGAGAGAAACCAAATGAGTATCTTGTTATTATGAGAAGGCTTGCTAGGCCTTTATATAGCATTATTACAATGTGTCTTGAGGCCATACCATGGGCCAAAACCATGTGCTACCAAATACCATCGATATGAGAGGGTAGCCTATCCATTTAATGCTTTTATGATAAATGGGAGAGGGTGGCCTCTTCATTTAATGTTTTTATGTCTTATACATCCGAATTTAGACCATATGCCCCCTAAAATTTGGATCATTCCTCTCCCCTTAGAGAATGATGGTCCCCATCATTTCATGCTAAAAAGAGACCCATGATTACAATGTCCTAGTTACCAATAAAGAGAAGGGTTTTGTGTGGTTGACCCATAACCGTGGGTTTTGTGAGGTTGACCCATAACCGTGATGGCAATGGCAAGCTTGATTCCAATGAAGAGAAGATTTTGTGTGGTTGACTCAGAACCATGGGTCTTGTGTGGTCGACCCATAACCGTGAGTTTTATGTGGTTGACCCATAACGATGGTGGCAATGACAAGCTTGTTTCCACTGAAGAGAATGGTTTTGTGTGTTTAACCCATAACTGTGGGTTTTGTATGGTTGATCCACAACCATGATTACAATATATAACTGTGGGTTTTGTGTGGTTGACCCATAACCATGATTACAATACATAAATGTGGATTTTGTGTGGTTTCCCCCATAACCATGATTATAATACATAAATGTGGGTTTTGTGTGGTTTCCCCCATAACCATGGGTTTTGTGTGGTTGACCCAGAACCATAGGGTTTGTGTGGTTAACCATAACCATGATTACATTAAGATTTAAAAAAATTGAAAATTCATGATCTTTGATGCAATTGATGTCTTGCTGCAAATCCATTCATAGATTCTGATGCATGTAGTGAAATTGAATTCTGTTGCACACCCATTTCAGATCTCAAAGAGACCTTTCCATCCATATAACATACTTGCTCTGGGGTGGCCTAGAGATTGAGAAAATGTTTGTTGAAGCTTAAGAGACATGCGCACACTGTTTTGCAGACATATGTTGCTTCAATCGATGATATCTCTCAAAAAATAAATACAAATGGAAAACCACGAAATACCCATTTTAGCTGACAGAAAGAGCTTTCCAATGATCTATCGTAGAGCCTCTGATACATTATGTGGAGTCTGTAGCACTTGTTTAAAGTTGTTGTACGTCCGGCCGCATTATGCACAAACATGTGCTGCTTCAAACAAGCATATCTCACAAACCAGGAAACAAAATGAAATTCCGTGAAATACCCATTTGAGTTGACTGAAATATCTTTCCGATGAGCTATGATAGAGACTTTGAGACATTCTGTGGAGTCTATAGCACTTGTTTAAAGTTGTTGTACGTTCGACCGCATTATGCACAAACATGTGCTGCTTCAAACAAGCATATCTCACAAACCAGGAAACGAAATGAAATTTCGTGAAATACCCATTTGAGATGACGAAAATACCTTTCTGATGAGTTATTGTAGAGCCTCTGAAACATCCTGTCCAGTCCATGGAAGCTGTTCAAAATTTTATGAATGTGAGAGTGTTGAGTGTACAGATGCCAAGGGTTTGTAGAGAAGCATGGGTTGTAGAGGTTGTGGAACCTCCGTTGAACCCACATCATGCTTTAAAATATTGTCCCGATGGAGAGCATACCTGCCCTGATACCAATGATCTAGATCTTGGAAGCTGATAACTGGAAGGCTTGAATGCCGAGAGAGGAGGAGGTTAAGAATGCAAATTTGTCATAAAATTCACATGAAAAACACTAATCTTGTATGAGAATAAGCATGAACAAAAACATATGAAGTGAATGGGAGGTGAGGCTCAAAGAGGAACCCCACCTCTGAAACTAATTACCAATAAGTCACTCAGATCTAATTAACCTCCCAATGAACAATAGAAAATAGGAGAGAAACCAAATGAGTAACTTGTTATTATGAGAAGGCTTGCTAGGCCTTTATATAGCATTATTACAATGTGTCTTGAGGCCATACCATGGGCCAAAACCATGTGCTACCAAATACCATGGATATGAGAGGGTATCCTATCCATTCAATGCTTTTATGATAAATGGGAGAGGGTGGCCTCTCCATTTAATGTTTTTATGGCTTATACATCCAAATTTAGACCATATGCCCCTAAAATTCGGATCAATGGCCTCGTGCTTAGCTCTAGTTTTAGTACATTTTCCCAGGAATATTTGATACATATGGGTTTACCTATATGAAAGTCGCACTACGATTTTTGAGCAATGAAACAAGCTTCGAGCAGTTTAATGTGTTTTAAGCTCAAAACTCTAGCCTAAGCTAGTTGGTGTCGTGTATCCCTAGAAAGAAAAATCGTTTCTAATTGATTTTATTAAAGTTCTTTTTAAGGTTACTCTTTACTCAACGAGGTAGTGCATTGTGTGGAATGGTTTGAGAAAAGTAAAGTGCAAAAATGAAATAACTTTCAAAGCAACAAATGACTCTTTTTATTTTTCGTTTATGTTCTTTTCAAAATGAAAACTAAGCAAACCTAAACAAAGTTCTCTTTTTTCATTTTCTTTTCAATTTCACAACAAGGTAAACTATGCTACTCTGAAATGATTATAAGCCTTACTACTCTAAACTACCAAACTCATTTTTATTTTTTCTGTTATATATAAACGAAAAAGAAATTGAAAACAGAATCAAGTAAGACCTACAAAAGAGATTCAAATAAGGAAAAATGACTCTAAAGCTCACAACAGTCAAATCAATGACTTGAGAAAAAGACTTGTACTACAAAGTTTTTTTTTATAAAGGAAAAAAGCATTACACTTGGAAACAAAGTGGAAAGAAAACATGGATGAGAGATGCTTATAACCGGTAAGCAAACTTAGAAGATTGCTCCAAAGCACCACACCCTAAACAAAAACACTAAGCCAAGTAGAAGGTAGGAAAGCGAACTAAAGACGACCTTACTAACACAAAGACTCAATGGGAAGCAAACTAAGATACTTCAACTTACTTGATACTGAAACTGACAGTGAGATGAAGAAGTGTCGGGACTCAAAAAGCTTTTGAAAACACCCTAAATACTCCAACAAATGGGCCAAACCCTAAATCAAAGGACAAGACACCAACAGAGCATACTAGTGTTGCAACAAACAAATGTTAAACACAAAGGTTTGTATACCTACAACACACTACTAGGGTATGGACGAGCAGCTATGTCCATTAAAGAACAACGCACGGTCTCCAAAAAGAGTCACAAACAAAAAAGACACCTCAAAAGTAGTCAAGCAAGCAAAGCAGGACCTAAAGGACTTAAGAGAGGCTAACGAGACTCAATGAAAGATTACAAACCTCAAAGACTAGTTAAGAAGGTCAAGTACAAAACTAGAAATCAAACCAAACAGGTGGAAATTCAAACCCCACATCAAACAGAGAGTTACAGGAGTGTGCTCTACTGTGCAGTAGGCAAACTAGTGCATTCTGGAAGATGTGCCCTACTGTGCAGTAGGGAAAGTGGCGCACAAACTCAGGTATGCGCTACTATATATACATAGGAGTAGTGCACAAGTCAGGAGAGGTTGAAATCAAGTTTTTCAGAGGTGAAAAGGTCTGAGTCAGGAAAAGGAAAGTAGGTAGGGGTGACCTACAAGGCCTCTCAGAGGATCAAAGAGATCAGAAAGTACTGGAAAGAAAACAAAATGGGTTTCCTAGAGCAGAAAAACAACCGATCCCCAACGGAGTCGCTAGTTTGTTATTCAGGAATTCTACCTTATAGCGAGGAAAGGGACACTACCAACTTCTGGGGTGACAGGTAAACACATTGATCATATTACATAAGCATCTATGAAGGGAAAGAGATCAAATATCTTGAAGACATACCTTATTAATGACGTTTGATCCTAGCTTTGCTCGATCTTGTGCTCAATCTTCAACTTGATCTTCCACTCAATAGACCTGCAATACAAAGATACCTTCCTCAGCGTATCTTGACTGACATAACAATGATGAAATTGAAATACGATTCAAACATCAAGAACAATCAAGAATTTAACCAAACAAACATACAATCCATTAGAGATTTGATTGGGACAGGAAGGATGTTTCAATGTTTATTGTCAAAAGCAAATAATCAGTACAAATTATACTTGATCATTCAGAGTGCTTGTACAACCAGATTCTGGGATCCTACTCTGCTCTAACTTTGGAATTCTTCCAGCATAACAACCCTTAATGCAAGTTTCTCCTCTTGTGAATGAGAGTCTAAATATGTCTAACCCCTTGTTGACACTATATTTGAAAATACTCAAACCCTAAAAGATTTGTCAAAAATATCCAAAAGAAGTGAATTTACTACGGATGGGTTGAAATAAAGGGTCATAATACAAAATTAACAAAGAAAAAACCTACATGTGCAATAGTCCGAAAATAATTATTGAAGAGGTTAAGTCTTGGGGAAGTTTCAACGACGGAGATGATAATAATAAAGATCAACGGCTGTCATGGTTTCCCACACCGCCCAAAAGATTGTTTGCAAACGTTGGTGAGTGGTTGCGGACATAATACCACCGGGTACGTGTCACATTCTCATTGATCCGCATCAACATGATAGTGGTATCACAAACCACTACAACGCCGTGCGGAACCACCAAAGGATAATACGCGGTGGGCCATAGCATGTGGCAGATGCAGAAGGCACAAGGGAATACGCCACATGTTGACATAAATCGGAGGGACGATATACATTGGGACAAAATCTACGGCCAATATTCATCCGCATCATGGGAAGTGTGCACTCAATAGAAGAAAGAGTGGTTGCAACAATTAAACGACTCTAACAGGTGTCAGAAAATGGTTGATCTACACACAATAAAAACCAGAGAAGAAAACCGTTATTGGGATTGCGGATACCACCATGGGAAATAAAGGGACGCAAGATCTAACGGCTCAAATCAAAAGGCTCGTGATCAACGGTTGGAAACTCTTTGAGAGACGAGATGTTTTGAAGTCAACTTTTTGATAAATAAAAGGCCATACAGTGGAAATACCTACCTTTTGAGACCAGAGATTTATGTGTTGACCATTTATACAGTCTATTTTTCCCTTATCTTTATATGTGCATGTCTACTTTCTTTGTTATATCTTCCATTATGTTCTTCTTCTATACTTAAATGAACGTTTGAAATAAATCGGGATTCATACTGGTTATGCCTCATTTTATCGCATTTAAGTATCCACTATTTCTCCAAAGTTGACAATGGATTCATCCTAGTTAGATGCCTGTTGTTGATGGACTATCATTATTTCTTTCTATACCACCTGCAAAATCAAATTGACTGTGATATGGTTTCTATATTGCCTCTGTGGAAATCTGTTTGGTATAAATCTCTTGCTGGCATGTTAAATATTTGAAAGTTGACTCCATGCTTAATGTTTCTTGTTTCCTTTTCAACCAAGTAAATCCTTTTGAGAAATTTTGAGCATATTTCTATATATTTTTAGCCTTTACATATATCTTGTGAGAGAGCCCTCTCTGGTGGAAAGAATGGCTAAGTTTTCTACCTAAAGTTTGGTTTGAAATAAGTTACCTTAGGTGTTATTCTTTTACAACTGGGATAAAATCTAAGTGCTAACACCCCTCTCCTTAATCCTCCTCGTATTTATGGGACAAGGTAGGCAGTTTAGATCGAGAAGTGGTTGAATTGGGAGGTTAGGGAAGTTGCAAAACCAACTTAAACTAATCCCAATTCGTCAAATTAATATATATTTTTATCACATTTTAAGATGTGTACGAGTTTTTCACAGTGGAGTAGCGCTCAATATGCAACTTTAGTGCTTTACAACCAGCGTTTGCAGGCTTTTTGAAGATGTGCGCTAGTTTGATGAAGTGGAGTAGGGCATACTAGGATGTGTGCACTACTCTTATGCCTATAGAGTAGGGCATGTGCGCTACTATTATGCCTCTAGGGTAGCGCACATGTCAAAATGTGAGGTTTTACAGGGTTTTTTCAGCTTTCAGTGGGGTAGGTCAGGTCAAAGCATCATCTAAGGTCATCATGCTCTTCAATCCAAGTTTTCATTTTGTGTGATCGACAGCTAAAGGTGATCATGGACAGAGAAGTGCATATTTGAACTATAACACCTGTGGATAAGAAGCAGGGAATGATTCACGTATGCACCGATTTTAGAGATTTGAACCGTGCATGTCTGTGTAATGTCCCCATTTTGACTCCCTTTGCATTAAATCGTAAATGATGTAAATATTGTAATTTAATCATGGTGAAGAGCTCAAGGCCAAGGCCCCACCATTGATTTAGCATTTTATGTATCAGAAATTAAAAACAGATGCCTATGGTTCTTGTGCTAGATAGGCACAATGTAAAATAAAACATCATGTAAATACGAATTTTAATGAAAATACCCACAACTAGCTATGCAATGCAACAAAGAGATGGGGGCATGATTCTACAAGGAATAGGGAGGGAAAATTATTCAAACCCTTGAGCCAATGGTGTTAATCCATGTGTCAATGAGAAAACCCATAAACTACCAACTACCCATTTTGGGTTATGGACCCAATCATTTAATTCTTCCAGAAATTGGTTGAGGCAGTTAATGCCTTGGGAATGAAGAGGTATGGAAGCCAATTTCGTGCATGGGCAAGCCATCAACTTGGGAAATCGTATTTTGTCTCCTTGGGCAAGAAAACACCCAC
Organism: Larix kaempferi; assembly: GCA_027924585.1. NCBI lineage: Eukaryota > Viridiplantae > Streptophyta > Pinopsida > Pinales > Pinaceae > Larix > Larix kaempferi. Next base: position 3,015,628 of record BSBM01000796.1, on the reverse strand, counting down.
GAAATGGTGCCCAAATCCATTCTGAACCCACAGTCTTTCCTCTCTCACGCAGTCTGAACTACTGGGTCTTTTCCTCATCACATGTTTATCATTTCCCTACATTCTTCCATGGCTGGGAGCTCGTTTTTGTGTTACACAGTGGCTGGGGAAGGAGGAGCACGATTTGGGACTATTATGGAGGCCGTTTTTGCCCCAAAATGTCTATGGACATTTTTCTGAAAACGGATTTGGCTTCCCAGGGTTATTCCCCATCTTCCAGTTTCGTTTTTGGGTTTCCCACGTTTTTCTGGGCTGGTAGAACCCCCATCTTTGGGAATCTCACTGTAAAAACGTTTTTATCATGCCCAATAATTGTGGTTCTGCTATTATGTGCATCCTTGTTTTGGTTTGAACTTGTGAGCAAAAGATGGGGAGTGGTAGTGGACAGAATTGGCTTGATAAACCTAGTGGGGAGTAACCTCTCAAGAAGATCAAGAGGGCTGGCTACTCTTCTATGCACACCTTAGACACTCTAGAATTGGAAGGTATGGCCCGAGGGAATATGAATTGGTGAAGGGAATACTTCCTTGAGTGGGGTGTGTAGGCATTGTGGGTGCCAAGCTAGATAGATCTTGTAGAGGTATCCATAGCTCTGTGGTTGAGCTCACTAGCTTAGCAATTCTTCCTTTCTATTTTCTAATAGCCTGATAAACCCAACTGTAGTTTGGCTTGGCTGATTTGGTGTATCTTTGGGCTATGTGTGAGTCTGCTGTTCCCTGATTCCTTGTAGAGATCATGCCCAGCTCAGGGGTGGTAGTGTGTGGAGATATTGATGACAACAACTGGCCTATGGTTGGGTGGAACATTGCAGTTGCATAGCCAGTTGCTTGAGACTACTTTGTTAAGATAAGTATTCTCTTTTATAAATGTTGCAATGTCTTTATTTAATGGCCGTCACAGAAATGTTGAATGTATGTTAGATATTAAACATGATTTTTAATTCCGCTGTGTTTCTATAACATGTACATGTATATGTATTTTTATCAATGAGTTTTTACTTAATGGATATGGGGCTAGATGCCCGGTTTTAGTGTCACGTCCTCTCTATCATGCTGGTATGATGGGAGGGGACATTACAGTCCGAAAGACAACTTCCCCATGCCATTCATTGATCAGATCTTGGATGCTTGTGCGGGAAGTGAGATTTTTTCGTTTATGGATGGATTTTCAGACTATAATCAGATTCAAATCAAACCCGTGGACCAACATAAGATTATGTTCATTTGTCCATGGGGAATGTTTGCATATTGGAAAATGCCCTTCAGCCTTAAAAACAACAGAGCTACGTTTTAGTGAGCCATGACCTATGCCTTTGACGATCTTAAGAAGATTATAGAGGTTTTCTTGGATGATCTTGTTGGCCATTCTCGCAAGAGAGCGGACCACCCCAAGCACCTATGTATGATTCTCGAATGATGTATACACTAAAAAATTAAATTGAATCCCAATAAATGCATATTCGTTGTTAGGACTGGTCGCCTTCTAGGCTTCATAGTTTCAAAAGAGGGTATTAGAGTCGATCCTCTAAAAGTTGAGGCAATACTTCGGTTGCCTCCTCCACGCAATTTGTTACAACTTCAGAGCCTCCAAGGGAGAGCTACTTTTCTGCGTCGATTTATAGTCAATTATGCTAGTCTTACCAAAGGTTTCGCGTGCTTATTGAAGAAAGACCCACCTTTTATCTAGGATGAGTGAGCCTAGTAGTCTTTCGATGCCCTTAAGAAAGCTTTGGTATTGGCTCCTGTGCTTAGTCCACTAGACTTCACACGAGATTTTATCCTTTATGTGGCCATGTCTCAAGAGACGATTGGCATGGTCTTGGTTCAGGTTGATGACGTGCTCATTGAGCATGTTATCTATTACCTCAGTCGAAATCTAGTAGACGCTGAACTGAGATATACTCACGTAGAAAAGCTGGCACTTGCGACTGTCCATGCAGTCCAACAGTTACGACATTACATTTTTCTTAGAACAACCACAGTTGTAGCTCACATCAATCAATTTCAGTTCGTGTTATCATGACGCTTTATAGGGGGGAAGTATAATAAATGGATTGTGATCCTTCAGGAGTTTGATCTCGATTTTGCTTCGGCGAAATCGGTGAAATCGTTGGTGTTTGCTGAGCTTATGTCGGACCTCCTGAGACTTGATGAGGATGTCATTCATGAATATTCCTTTGTGGATGAGCACTTATTTCTTATCTCGTTCGAGGACCCTTGGTATGGGGATGTCATTGTATATCTCCAAACTTTGAAGTTTCCTCCACATTATTAACGAGGCGAGCGACGACATGTGAAAAATCACGCTAAATATTATACTATCATTGGTCACACTTTGTATTTCCGAGGAAAGGATTCTATTCTCCGTCGTTGCTTAAATCACGAAGAAGTGGAGCAGGTGCTTAATGATTGCCATGCAGGGGCATGTGGCGGTCACTTATCCGGACTTGCTACAGCCCAGTGTATTATGCGAGCTGGTTACTTTTGGCCTTCAATCTTTAAGGACTGTGTTAATGCTGTGAAGAGATGTCACCCTTGCTAGGTGTTTTATTGGAACATATGCTCGCATCCAGCACCCCTTAACCCGATCGTCACCGTCAGTCCCTTCACTAAGTGGGGGGTGGACTTCATGGATTGTAAACTAGCTTTGGCTAGGGGGCATCACCATATCATAATGGCTGTGGATTATTTTTCCAAATGGGCTGAGGCCATGCCTACTGTTAAAGCCGACGGTGCTACTGCAGCCCATTTCTTGTTCAATCAGATTATCACTCGGTTCGGTATCCCGAAAGAGATTGTCACTTACTATGGCAGTCACTTTCAAAACAAGATGATGGAGGATTTGTCTCTCAAGCTTGGGTTTAGTCAGGAACACTCATCTTCTTGTTATCCCGAAGCGAATGGTCAAGTTGAAGCAGTTAATAAGTCTTTGAAGACCATTCTCTAGCGTACCATCCAACAAAGCAAGAACAACTGGCACATCATGTTATATCTTGCTTTGTGGGCATATTGAACCACAGTCAAGACTGCCACCGGGTTCTCACTGTTCCAGCTAGTTCACAATGTGGAGTCACTTTTACCGATTGAATGTGAAATCCCTTTGCTTAAACGGGCCATAGAGCTCCTCCCTGATACGACAGGTATTGAGCAACATTTAATCCACCTTGAGCAACATGATGAGCAACATTGAGATGCCGCCATGGCCATAGATGCCAATAAACATCCTGTCAAGGTTCAGAATGATAGGTTTGTCCTTCCCCAACAGTATGCTGAAGGTGATTTGGTCCTCTTATATGACCAAGCTAAAGAACCACTGGGGGAAGGAAAGTTCAACCCCATGTTGCACGGTCCTTACATCGTGAGGCGTGTCCTGGAAAAAAAATCCTATGAATTAGAAGACTATGAGGGGACTATCTTGAAGGAGCTTAGAAATGGGCTCTACCTCAAGCGATATTATGCTTGAACATTTGGTTCAGGCTAGTACTTTGGTATACTGTTGTATAGTTGTTTATGTACATAGTTTAGCTTTCTTTTGGTTTTCGAGTCTGCTGATTAGCTTCCGTTTGATTGACAGATGTCAGCAGAGTTTCCTACATTCTTAGGGTTCGCGAATGGTGCTATCCGGCATACACAGCAGCTTGCTTTTGCTGCCTGGGTTATTTTCTCACCTAACCACCTAGTTGTGTCCTTAGGAGGTGCTTGTCTCGGTTCTACATCTAACAATGTGGCCGAGTATAGTGCCGTGATCGAGCTACTTCAGGATGCTAATTCACATGGTATCCAGTCTTTAGAAGTCCGCCTGGACTCACAACTAGTTGTGTCTCAACGGAATGATCAGTACATTGTGAGGGATCCTACGTTACTACGGAAATTCCTAAGGGTAAGACTCTTGGAATGACATTTTGTTTCAATTACATACATACATGTTCCGAGAAGTGTTAATCATATATCTGATGCATACGCTAACTATGTATTAGATTGGAAATTTTCACATTCATAATGAAGCACACAAGTACAAGAAGACATTCATACATTTGTACATACACACATATAGTAGAACCGGAGAACCAAGCTTTTTTATAAATATGTCCAAAAATGGTAGTGTCATACAAAAATGGAGCCCGTAGCCCTAAAAAATATACATATCGATACAAAATGAGATCCTGGGATATCTACTCCCTACGAGGAGGCTTAGTTGCTGCCCCGACAGGATGTGTCTCATAGAAATAATGAACTACATTGGCTACCCACTGCAGTAACTGCACCCAGTCACCAGGAACCCTCACTACTTGGCGCTACATGGACTTAGGTAGTCGCGCCACCTCTATCTGTGGAACCCTGGAAACCATCCGTGATAGGTTGCGACACAACGTTTGTAGAGTGCACCCTGCTGCAGTATCACCTACCTCATCACCCCTGCCCCGACGACCATGTCTTGGGAAGCCATCGGGTCTCACTAGGCCTTTGTTTGTGAGCAAACAGTCAACCATTAGCATTTGATACTACCACCAAAAATATTTTTGCATTCACATCTATAATAAAAAATCCATAAAAATTTAATATACACAAAAACCTAAAAAGAGTACTCACCAATGTCTCCGAACGTTGCGTCTGGTGGGAGTGGCATGTCCTGATACTAGCAGAAGTCTATCCCTGCATAGGGATAGTCCTCTATGGCAATGACCTATCGGTCCCACCAGTGGAAGAACTCCTTAGTATATGGTGATGCCAGATGGCCACCACCCTGGCATGTCAAGATCTCATCCCACCAGGTCAGAGTTGCATCGCGGAGACTATGAGGAGGGACATCCACCCTTGGATTAAGCCCCATAACTCTCTCAAAAACGAAGCTGCACAAAATACTGCCATACTTGAAGTTTTTTGCCTTCCCTAATTTGCATTCTGTCAGTTGGGTCTTCATAGACACCAGTAGTGTGGTACACCAATTGAATACTATAGGCTGCATGCATTGTGATGCATAGAACATCACTGGCCTGGATTCTTGGTGTAGAGATTTTGAACCCATTATCTGCACTAAGGTAGGCACAATGATCTTCATGCTAAGATTGGCTATGGCATTGATGGGCACCTGAATTCCCACCAATCGTGTGTCTGGGGGACAATACCGCGCTATGTAAGCAAGTACGATGATCCCACCACCCACAGTACGAGACCGAAGACTAGCCACCTCAACTCGACGGGACAAACCGGTAATGAAGTAGATGTCTTCCACTTCTAGTGTGAGGATTTTCCCATTGAGATTGAAGTTCTATGCATCAACATCCCAGTAATCTATAAAGCGGCAGAGTAGAAGGTTTTGGGCCCTCAAACCCCCTATACTCTAGAATTTGTACAACCCACATGCTTGCAATGCTTGCTGTGCTTGAACATCGTTGCACACGGCCTCATCTACTAGGTCATGCTCCCTCTCCCTCCACTCTAGAACCATCCTAGAGTGAGAAAAAACAAATATTTTGGTCAAATGCTTTTGCAAAATCAACTTCACGGCCATACCCGTGGGCTAATTTGTATACAGTGGCAGGTACCCGTGTTCAACCTGTGCGTTGACTACGAGTATCGTGCCCTACCTGTGACCCACATAGTAATAGCCCGCGGGCAGCGCTGAAGCCATTTAGGGCTTGGCCAAACTAGAAATCCCACCGCTGAAAACTAAAATGAATGCATTGAAATTAAAGGTATGGATGAGACTACCAACCTACTCCGGATGGTTCGATGAACGGACGCTTGTAGCTCCCAGAATCGACAGTTGAACTTCAAGGTGAAAACTAACCACAAAGCTCCAAATGGGTCAATAGTAAAAATGAATTGTAAATTGCAAATTTTTATTACTATTTATAATTTTTAGGACCCACTTGTCTATAGTTTTTACCATTTGATGCCGTTATGGACTAATATAATGTCATGGAGTAGAATTTTTAATCAGATTTCTTCGGCGAAAGTTGTTTTGGACCATTTCACACCTACAACAGGTACGTTTCACACCTGGCATATAGGTTAGATTCCATTTACACATGCAGTATGCATTTGACCTTTTGACCATTTTCACAAACCCTAGGTGCAACCCTGCTTCGTAACTGACACAGAACCTTCACACTACTATAGAAGTGTTGTTATGTTTTGGTAGGGATTTTCCGAACATGGGTATCCTAGTTAGAACTCCTTTGTGCATTATGGTGCCCATGCCGTTGTTTGTCCTTAGGATTGGGAGTCCTTTGTAGTTAAGCCATGACTTTGCGATGAAGATTCATACTCTACTTTGTATTATGCTGGCCATCTCCCTTAAGGACTCCCCTCAGTTATATCATGTTGTGATTGCATTGCATCATCCTGCTTGCCACTTGAGCCTTGTGCCGGCTCCTGCTTACTTAGTTGTTAGCCTGGTGCCTGAGCACTTTTTCCTGTCAAGCCTTGTAGAGCTTCCATTTTTCCTTGACAATTTGATGACCTTCTGACCCTAAGAGAACACACCCCTGAGTGTCCACATCCTACATGCACTTCCTTGCATTGATCATAGGTATGTTCCACTTCTTGGGACTATTCTGCTTGCTATTTGACACTCTTTCCCTCACTTGTTGTACTATAAGCAATTTTATTCTTTTTCAAGCTTTTCCCAAATATGAAAAAGACCAAAAAAATCAAATATTCCAAAAAGCCAGACGGGATTATGATTACTACTTCTTGTTGGCAGCTGTTGTGTCGCCTTTGAACAGAGCATTCATTCCACTCCATACACTATGAGTCGGGATTATAGTTGGACCTTAGGAGCTGTACTTGTTTCTCAGTTTCTCCACCGATTAGTTAATCTTCCAGTCATTATGGAGCCCTTTGTGATGCCTTTTGCATCGCACAGTCTATATCAAGTCTATGCTACCTACCTCTATCCATCTGCTCATGCTCTTGTTCAAAGGAAGTCCTGAAACCAGTGTCGGCCACTCCTCAGATCTCTTGACTATTGCATGTCGGCCATCCTTATTGAGTCAGTTCGTTTCACCTAATTTCTTCCGAATCTTTCATCATAGCTAGTACCTCATGTTGGTTGATGGGGGATGCATTAATTCCCTCCTTCCAGTGAGTCTTGTTCCGTCGACTTCAACCCATTTATTCTGGTACTTGAGGCTTAGAGTTCGGTTGAGTACCTTGAGGCTTGTAGTCATTAGTAGCAGGTTCTCTCGCCATCGATAGTTTTGGGAATACATCAATGTCCCCTGATCGATGGATTCGTCCTAGTGTTTGACATCAACTCATTTATTTATACTCCGATGATTGTTCTCTGTGCCTTGATGCCCATTTTCATTATTGGTGGGTCATCTCACGTCTGTTAACGGTATACATCATTGACTGGTAATTAGACGATGTCACATCAGGTTTGACCCCAACTCCTTTATTCACTTGATGGGACTTGCACCATCGAATACTTGTGTAGAAGACCCCAGGCGATAGTGGCATTCAATATGCTACTTATGAATTTGACTTTACATCTGAGATATCACCTCTTAGATATCAGTAGTTTGTACCTCCAGTTTGCACTAGTTGTTTCCTTTTCACCAGGAGACCATATCTTACTGTAGAGGGATCATGGCTATGATCACTTATGACATATATCCATTATGTACTGCCTATTCATGGCCACTGTATCAGATTGTTGTACTATACCGACATGTATTCTGAGATACTATTGTACTATGATGAGTGATCCCTCTTTCCACTTGTGTTTCCATCACTCCACTTTTGAGTTTTATAATGTATTTCGGCCATTGTAGCATCAGTCTCTGACCTCACACATTAGGGGGCATCTATTACAATGTAATTTTCCACCTTTTGAGCATCAACATTCTTTGGCCTGTAGGATCCATTTCACTGACTCAAATCCACTTTATATCCTTCATACACACTATTTACTCATTTTTTCCCTTGTACGCTTGCTGCATCATTATAGCAGGCGTACCTGCAAGTTGCATCACTATAGCCCGTGGGTAGCATGTAAAATGGTAAAAATCACTAGTTTATTACTTTTTACTCCCAAAAAGCGGTTATTGGGTGACCTTTGACCCTCCATCTATCCAAGAAACGCATGGATGTGTCCTTTCACTTACCTTTGGGAGGACTATATATTGAGCACATATGGCTTATGGACGGGAGAAGAAAGAAGAGCAAGATAACTCTAGTGGATTTTTTCGCTATCTTGAGACTACACTCATTGATCCTTGTAGTTGTGAACCCCTTATGTTCACCTTCCAAACTCCTACCATAGTTTGAGTTTGCCATTCATGGAGGATTGAAGTGGTGGAGGCAGAAGTGGATTGATCCAGATCTTGGTTCAAATTGGTTGTCGGCAAGAGGTTGTATCGCATTGTACTTCTTCTTGTTTATTAATAGAAATACTCATATTCTCATCTATTAATGTTGTGAATGTTGTTTATTCTACATTGGGTTGCATTTACTTATAATATCATGAACCATTGCTATTGATGATGTTAATATTTTATATATTATATGTACTTGTTGTTTATTGGTTGTCAATACTAATTTGCAGATTCAAGTGCACGGATTGAAATCTCCAACGGGGATCTACATCAAACGTTTGGATCGAGGTTGGTTACATTCTCCATTATCTTAGCATTATCATTTATAATAGCATAGTTATGAGAATTGAGTTAATTTCTGGTAGTCAGCTGTCTGTAGTGGTCTACCCCAAGCCATAGTGAGTTTTCTCCAATACATGGATGACATGCTTGTTGCAGGGTCTAACATGCAGGTTATAAATGTACTCAAAAGGAAGATAGCTAATTCATTTGCGATGAAGGATTTGGGTGCTGAAAAGCAAATCCTTGGTATGAGAATAACGAGAGACAGGAAAAATCGCAAATTGAGATTGTCTCGGAGTGAGTACATACAAAAGGTGTTGGAAAGGTTCAAAATGTAGAATGCAAAACCAGTTAGTACACCTTTTTCCAACCATTTAAGTCTAAGTAAGGAAATGTGTCCCAAGACACAGAAAGAGACAGATTACATGTCCAAGATTCCCTATCAATCAGCAGTTGGCAGCTTGATGTATGCCATGGTGTGCACAAAACCATATATTGCACAAGCAGTGGGAGTTGTGAGTAGATATATGAACAATCCAGGTAAAGAACATTGGAAGGTAGTACAGTGGATTCTTAGGTATTTGAGAGGTACTACCACTCAGGCATTATGTTTTGGACGTTCAAACACTATTCTACAGGGATATGTTGATGCAGATATGGAAAGTGATAAGGATAGTAGGAGGAGCACCATAGGGTATGTGTTTATTGTAGGCGGAACAACAGTAAGTTGGATTTCGAAACTGCAGAAGGTTGTTGCACTTTCAACAATGGAAGTAGAGTATGTTGTTGTTACAGAGGCTAGTAAAGAGATGATTTGGTTGCAGAGGTTTATGGAGGAATTGGGTAAGAAGCAGAAAGATAGCAGGTTGTATAGTGATAGCCAGAGTGCTATTCATCTTGCAAAGAACTCAACATTCCATTCTAGGACTAAACATATTCTTAATTTTCGAGCATTAATTCAATATACTCTAGGATCTTTACTAAGAGAATAACATGTACAGTATATCAATGCATATCAATCATAGCAATCATATCAAACATCACAAGATGCAAACATAAGAGACAATAGACACACAGAGTTTTCGTGGGGAAAACCCTTAGGTGAAAAACCCCACAACTTCCTCAGAGATAGATAGAGTAATGATACAACCAAATTACAACCCAAGTACACAGAGATAGTCTCCTCCTAGCAGCTGATCCTCCTCCTCACATGCGTGCCATTTTCCGAGTGATGGATGAGTGAGTAATGAAGTGATCAAATAGAGAGATCCCGCTCTCTGTTTATACTTGTTCTGAGCAGCCTAATAAACCTATGGGACTGACTTGTCTAACTCATCCTAATAACCCCAGGTTAACTTAATCAGGACCAACCCCACACATGGTGGTCTATTAACCCATCGGCAAGTTACAACACTTGCGACACTTGTCAATACAAATGATGACACTTCCGTATATAGGAATAATACATCTCTATAGGAGTACAATAAAATACATAGATGAAATACATTCCGAAGTTACATATACATCAACACTCCCTCTTAACTAGGAAGGTATTTTTCGACACAGATCTGCTAACATAAGTCTTCTTCTCTGGATCATCATCAGTGAATCATTGTCCTCGAATCATCATCATCATCACTGTTGCTGCTATCTCAATCAATCTCTGATCTACTCATCATAGGAAGTTCTACAGAGCATATCCTTTTTCATACTGGATGTAGGCCCACCACCTGTAGGTCTTCATCATCACTGGCCATACTGTGGAATACTCAGGACTGATTATGTGCCTCAACAAAACCTCGAAAGAGCATCCCAGGATTTATTATGAGCACACTGCTCAACCTATTGGATCTCCCAAGATCTTTTACATGTTGACCTTCACAAAACCTACTCAGAGCATCCCAAGATGTTACAAGCAAACCTCTCTACCTGTCTAGATCTCGATAGAGCATCCCAGGCTGTTACGATCACACCGCTCTACCTGTCTGGATTGTAAAGGATCTTTTCTATGTGAACTTTCGAAAAACCTACTCAGAGCATCCCAGGATGTTGCGAGCACACCGCTCTACCTGTCTGGATCTCGATAGAGCATCCCAGGATGTTACGAGCACACTGCTCTACCTGTCCGAATTTTAAAGGATATTTTCTATGCGAAATCATAGCAAAAACTACTCAAATCATCCCAGGATGTTACGAGCAAACTGCTCTACCTGTTTGGATCTCGATAGAGCATCCCAGGCTATTACGAGCACACTGCTCTACCTATCCATATTTTAAAGGATCTTTTCTATGCTACCTATACAACCTGTCGACGACCATAGAGTATCAAGTCAATACTCACCATACATCATCCAGATGCGCATCATCACATGATCAACCTGATCATCATCACAGCATCATCCTGATGCATATCATCTGGAGCAACGTCCTGAAGCTCTTCATCTGTGATCATCCTGACCATCATCATAGCATCAACCTGATGCATATAATCTAGAGCAACATCCTGAAGCTCGTCATCTGTGATCATACTAATCATCATCATAGCATCAACCTGATGCATATCATCTGGAGCAACATCCTGAAGCTCATCATCTGTGATCATATTGATCATCATCATAGCATCAACCTGATGCATATCATCTGGAGCAACATCCTGAAGCTCATCAACTGTGATCATCTTGATCAAATAGTATATCCATCTGATGCATACAAAGTATCTACCTAATACATATCATCATACATGATCTACCTGATCATACAAATGCATCCATCTGATATACATAATGCATCCACCTGATACATACATAAGTATATTATCTACCTGATCATACAAGTATCCACCTGATAAATATACAAATACATGATCTACCTGATCATACAAGTATCCACCTGATACATATACAAATACATGATCTACCTGATAATACAAGTATCCACCTGATACATATACAAATACATGATCTACCTGATCATATCCCGCATCCAACATGATGCATATACATATACATGATCCAATTGATTAGAGCATCCAACATGATGCATATACAAATACATGATCAAACTGATCAGAGCATCCAACTGATGCATATACAAAGCAGTAACTAGAGCATCGTGCTGATGCTCATCATCCAACGCTTACATCCACAACCATGGGAAGGATCCTCCTCTCATCATGCTTGGAATGGCTCCAGCAGATGTGTTCATCACTTCTTCCTCGAAGTGTCGTCGATCTGAAGAACACCAAGTCTCTCTTTGAAGTACTCGAAATTCACTCTGGCTAGTGGTTTCGTCAGTACATCTGCAATCTTCTCATCCATCACAACGTATAGGAGCTTCACTACTCCTCTCTGCACCATATCCCTGATATAGTGATATTTGATCTCGATGTGCTTCGACCTGTTGTGGAACACCGGGTTCTCAGACAGCTTCACACAACTCTGGTTGTCCCAAAAGATACCAGTAGCCTCCAACGGGAGATCAAATAACTCAGACAGTAGCTTCCGGATCCATACTGCCTCACAACTAGCCGAACATGCTGCAACATACTCTGCCTTGGCTATACTCAGTGCTACGGAGGATTGCTTCCTGCTAAATCAAGAGATCACACCTGATCCCATACTGAAGCAACACCTAGATGTGCTCTTCCTATCTGCAACACTGCCTGCCCAATCTGAATCAACATAACCCTACAGGTTAAACTTTTGATTCGCATCATAGTTCAGCCCATAGTCAACTGTACCCTTCAGGTACCTCAAAATATGCTTTACAGCAACTAGGTGAACACCTTTGGGATCCGTTAGGAATTGGCTCAATGTGTTCATGGCAAAGTAAATATCTGGTCTCATTTTCATCAGGTTCATCAAGGATCCAATCATCTGACGATACATTGTGACATCAACCGGATCAGATGAAGCATCACACAGAACCTTCAGGTTCGATGCCGTAGGTGTGGCTATGGCCTTGTAGTCCATCATCCCGAACCTCTTCAGGATCTCTACTGCATACTTCCCTTGTCCAAGGAAGATTCCATCTACACTCTGCCACACCTCCATGCTTGGAAAATAGTGCATGAACCCCAAGTCCTTCATCTCGAACTCAGCAGCAAGCTTCCTCTTGGTATCCGCAATCAAACTATCTTCTCTTGTAACAAACAGGTCATTCACATGCAAAAGTAGTATCACTGGATTTCCTTCCTCAACCTTGTAGTAAAGGTTGGAATCTGCTTTACTCTTGGTAAAGCCTAAACTGGATAGAAAACCGTCCATTCTACCATACCAAGTCCTAGGAGCTTGCTTCAAGCCATACAAGGCTTTCTTCAACCTGCGCACATATGAATTCCTGTCATGTGTCTCAAAACCAAGTGGCTGCTCCGCATGCACTTCTTCCTCAACTACACCATTCAAGAAAGCTATCTTGACATCCATCTGGTGTATCTTCCATTTCATCACTGCAGCCAAGGCAAGTATTGATATGATGGAAGTGTACCTGGATACAGGAGAAAAAGTCTCTTCATAGTCTATTTCCTCTTTCTGAGAGAAGCCACGAGCTACAAATCTCGCTTTGTATTTCTCTATGATGCCATCTGCAGCATGTTTGATCTTGTAGATCCATTTGGAAGTCACAACAGACTTCCCTTCAGGTCTTGGGACAACATCCCAAACATCATTCTTCATTATTGATTGGTATTCCTCAACCATGGAATCCTTCCATTCTTTCTTTTCCGCTACCTCTTCATAACTGGAAGGTTCTTTGTTCATGATATCACAGAGTAAAGCAACATAGCTGGTATGTGATTTGGTCCTCTTCTTTGCTCTATGTTCTTCTTCTGGAACGCCATACCTTTCTGCATCTTGAATGAGATCTCTAGCCCATGCAGGTTTCCTCTTGTGAGAGTCCTTCTCATGAGGTGGATCTACAGGTTCTTGTGGATCTTCAATTTCACGATCAACATCTGGAATTGATTCGGTCATGGTAGTGTCTTGAAATCTGGTTTCCTTTGGTGCTTCATGATCTTCAACAAGTGTCTTCCTTGATTTGATGAATGTTGAGTTTTCATCAAATGTTACATCCCTACTGAAATCAATCTTCTTGAACCCTGGAAAGCATATTCTGTAATACACAAAGATACCCTTCTTTCCTGAAGGATCTAGCTTAGTCCTCTTTTCCTTTGGGACATGAGTGTATACTGGACAACCAAATATTTTGAGATGGCTAACTTTAGGTTTCTTACCAGAGAAGACCTCTTCTGGTGTCTTGTTGTCCAATATCTTGTGGCGAATTCTATTCTGCACATGTACAACTGTCCTAGCTGCTTCTGCCCATAGATGCATAGGTAGATGCTGGTCATGCAACATTGCCTGTGCTGCTTCCATGATTGTTCTATTCTTCCTTTCTGCAACTCCATTCTATTGTGGATAGTAGGGAGCAGTCAACTCCCTCTTAATCCCTGAATCACTGCATAACTTCTTGAAGTCACCTGAAGTGAATTCTCCTCCATTGTCTAATTTGAATGTCTTTATTTTCTGATCAGTTTGATTTTCCATCAAGGCTTTGAATTCTTTGAACTTGTCAAGCACTTCATCTTTGTTCTTCAAGAAATAAACCCAAGTCTTCCTGGAGAAGTCATCAATGAAAGAGACATAGTAAACATACCCACTCAGAGAACTGGATGACATCGGACCGCATACATCAGAGTGGATAATTTCCAAGATTCCTTTTGATTTGCTTTCACTGCTTGGAAATGCCTTCTTTATGTTCTTTCCTTTTGTACAACCTTTGCAAACACCTTCATGCTTGGTCTTGATTTCAAGAAGACCTTCTACAACTTTGCTTGCAATTGGTAGTGCTCTGTAGTGCACATGTGAAAGCCTTCGATGCCAAAGTTCATTTGGCTCCATGGATTCATGTACCATGGCATGTTCAGGTTGTCCCTTCAATTTGTACAATCCTCTCTCTTGCTCTCCAATCACCACTGCATCATCAATAGTTTTACCCTTTGGCCACATTAGGACTTGGCCATCTACAAATGCAACCCTCATGCATTTTGCATCCAATGCAGAGATGGAGAGTAGGTTCTTCTTGAGCCCAGGTACAAATAACACATCGTTCATCTTCAAGGAATTTCTAGATTCGAGGTTGTAGGAGGCTTCCCCACTTCCTTTTATAAGGTATTGATAATCATCCCCAAGTTTCACTTTATGGGGTGATTCATGTTCAGACAGATTTACAAAAGATTCTTTAAACCTAGTCATGTGTTTAGAAGCCCCACTGTCAATTAACCAATCATTACAACCATGAGAAATAGTACCTGTGAGAGAAAACATTAGAACATACTCTTCTTCAATTGATAAGTCATCATCATCACTTTCTGCTCTAGCTTTCTTCCTGGGAGGTTCATCATCCTCAGCAGCATGAGCATGATATCTTCTTTTGTTCTTCTTCTTCTTCTTGTTGAAGTTGTTGTATTTCTTCTTCTTGGGACAATTTGAAGCAAAGTGTCCCATTTCATTACATTCATAACATCGAACATGAGATAGATCTTTCTTCTTGTGATGAGGGTGAGAATGTTTCTTGTTATGAGATTTCTCCCTCTTAAACTTGCTTCCCTTGGTGTGAGCTGTGAGAGCTTGATCTTCATTCCCCATCTTTTCTTCTCGTGCCACAAGCCTTGCTTCTTCTTGTGAGCATTCTTCCCATAGTCTGCTAAAGGATACCAACCTATTTCTTGCACAGATTCCTTGGATAAAGGAATCCCATGACCTGGGTAGGCCATTTAGAGTGGTCATGACAACTTCACCATTCTCTGCCTTTTCATCCACTGCTTCTAGTTGTTCCTTGATCTGAGAGACCCTAGAAAAATAAGATTGAATGGATTCTCCATTATAAAGCTTTACCCCTTTCAATTGGTTTCGCAGAGTCATCTTCCGATTTATGTTCTTCCCTTCAAATAGCTTGGATAGGGAATCAAACATCTCTTTGGGTGTC